>VWZN01017404.1:403418-418480 GCA_013396955.1 Regulus satrapa | reverse complement strand
ACCCAGTACTCCTTTCTATGTAAGAACAAGAAAAAAAGAGGAAGAGCTACCACCATGTCAAAAGCTTTTACCACTATTACAATTTCACTGATTCTTTTGGCTATGCAAAGGCCATACGATATTACAAGAAGAGGCATGTCATGGCAAAAAAACCCATAAACAATTCAAAACCAGTAAGGAAGCATTCTTATATACACTACTTAGGTTAAATAAGTTTCTTTGAAGAGGTTAAAAAAAGAAGACACAGGAGAAGTTAAATTGTTGACTGATTCACCCTCCACTTTAAGGACCAGATTACTGCAGCTCATGATGTTATGAAAGCGTGCTCTCTAAAGCCAGTGTTTCTTACACCCAAAACCTGCTAGAAGTTTTTATGAAACTACCTCCACAACAGCCAAGAAATCTGTCCTTCTTGACAGGCATCTCAACTTAGTAAGAAGAAACCATAACTGACATGTAAAAAAAGCTCTATTATTATCTGCAGTTAAAATTTATTATACTAGCTCAAATTTATTAATATGCTTAATTTCTTAATATGCTTAACAATAAACTTACATTCCATTAACTAAAAAAAAAAATCTAATAAAACAGTTGTAGCTTGTGGGAGATTTCATAGCACCACAGTATTCATGTGTCAAGCAAAAAACATAAACCAAATTCAAGTTATTTATGAAAATCTCAAGCAACAAACTAAGCTCTCAGTCCTTGAACTGCAAAAAAAAAAAAAAAAAAAAAAAAAAAAAAAAAAAAAAATTCCTGGTGTCAAAAGATATGGCTGTTCAAGATCTCCCACTACAATATCCATATCCAAGACTGTGTCAATGAAAGTACAACAGTCTTTTGAGGGTAATTGGTTCTTGTAGCCTGACCACTTTCCCAGCATGGGGGCAATTACATCAGCAGTAGCTGCTCTCAGGGAAGCTGTACTCCTGCAAAGCAGAAGGGGCTGAAAGGGAATCGCGTCTTCTGTGAGAAAGTTACAAACAGAAAAATTGGAGGTTGCAAAGGGAACACTCCATCACCTGTACTACCCTCACGCTTTCTGTTTCAAATATATTTAGCCTCTGACTAAGTTGAGAGAACAGTTGCTGGCTTCTTTACTAGCTTTTGCAGTCCTGTTAATGAGCATATCCTTGATCTCTTGAATCCCTTGAACTGCCTAAATAAACAGTATTTTTCCCCTTGTTCTTCCTCTCCCCAAAACCTGATATGGGATTTAACTTTCTTAAACAAACAAACTGAAACCAATGTGCTCTCCAGAATCCCTGCCCTGTTTGTGTCTTAAAAAAAACTATCCTCATAGGTCCAAAACAAGCTCCAATAGAGCATACAAGAAAATTTCTTGGTATGTGATGCACTGTGTTCTTGCAGACACCCATATTGCATAAAATTATTTGAAGGCAAAGATACTCAGCATGTCTTGATGCTCACAGCTATAGTGGAACAGAGGGACACCTTACATGATATCAGGGTTTCTCTCTGGGAACTGGAAAGTTCTGATATCCTGTGTTATAAGAAATACATTTTGCCGCAACCTTACAATGGGAAACATTAAAGTAATTCAGCAGTAGGAAAGATGGATTAGATACTGCATTCCTTGAAGGTAGACTTGACCCTTAAGAGTTAAAATAGTCTTTAAAGATATGTCTGAATACCTTATAGGCCGGATTTATTCCTGTTGCAAAGTATGAAATTCTACATTTTAGAAGTGGGAATTAACAGGAAACGCTTCAGATCCATTTGTTTCTTTTGGACAGGAAAGGTTTATGAAGAAGATTACTATTAATAACTCATGAAAAATCTTTTGATGCAGCACTTGACAGAATAAGAACCTTTTCATTACACATATTTAACTTCCCCTAAAATATATCTCATTTGCATTTTTATTCTCCTTCTGTGAAACATTAAAAAGAAAAACTCAATAGTGCCACCAAAAACTGAACAGGTTTATTCTCAGCCCTTCCTTCTATATAGGATTTGGTGATAAATCCAGAAGCTTCAGTGTCCTTATGGTCCTTATGGGGCAGTGCTAAGGCACTGGAACTGGTTCCAAGGAAAAGTTATGGATGCCCCATCCTTGGCAATGTTCCAGGCCAGGCTGTATGGAGTCCTGAGCAGTCTGGTCTAGCTGAAGGTGTCCCTGCCTGTAGCTGTGGGTTGGAACTAAATGATCCTTAAGGTCCCTTCTAACCCAAGCCAGTCTGTGATTTTGTGATTTTTATAAAAGCTTCGCATTTCAGCTCCATGTCAGCTTTGGGATTTTCCAGTCTGCCTCTCCACCATGTTTTGGTATTTAGTAACTTCCCTCTTCTCAAATCCTGGTAACAGATTATCCCCATTCATAGGCTTTGCTTTAAGAGCCATTCCCACTACTATTCTGGATACCTGAAAGTCTTCAGAAATGGAAACAAGTGTTCCATCTTGAAATGATAAACTACCAACATGAGCAGCAAAATTATGATTTAGTAAGAAATGAAACCAATCTATTTAGTGCTAAAAAAAGTCACATCATCAGGAATAATCTCAACGGATAGACAAAACCAAAACTAAGCCAAATAGAGCCCAGTATTTGCAATAATTATGCCCTTTATCTGTGTGACTCATCTTTATATATAAAAAAAAAACTACTCTCTTTTAAAGTATCTTCTGATTTTTGCTTTAGGGTACTTTAGGTTTTCCTTCAGGGCTTTTTTTGTTTCTCATATAAAGACAGACCAGAGAGGGCTTAGTAAGGTGTTTGAACACTGTAGAGCTGAAGGTGATATATGAACATCCCTGTCTTCTCTTTGGCACTTTATAAACACAGGACTTCACTAACTCGTTTAGTTTTTCTCAACATAAAAGAAAGAGGACTGACGACACTTTTTAAAAAGTAGAAAGGGAAGAATGCTTTCATACACTTAAAAGAATTAATACTCTAGACTGCTAATTGATTGAACCTCTGAAGCATAATTTTAAAATGGAAACATTAGTAAGAGTATCGCTTTATTGCCGAGGATTTTTAGGAGGAGGTGGTTTGGATATTTTCCCTTTTTCATACTGACACTGGTGCTTATATCAATTTAAACACACTAACATTAAACCACTAAAAGGCATGTAGGTTTCAATAAAACTAATTTTTTATATCTTCAGCCCGTATAACCAAATGAGCTGCTTTAACTTTTTTTCAGCAGAAAAGATAATAAAGCTAAATGAAAAGTCCCACAGCTTAGTTTTAAGACTAAATGGTATTTTAGATTAAACAGTTAAGGAAAGCACAGTTTGTAACTCTGAGGTAAAGATAATGGCTTAAATCTATCTTTATATTATGAGTATTCTTCTTGGAGCTGCAAAATTGATAAACACACTTTCAGTTCTCACTGGCATGAGCTGCTACAAGCTGAGTGAGACCAGATATGCTGTTATTGAAAGAGCATTTGATGAATATTGGGAATTGGAGGATCATTCCCAACTATACCACTAGCATGCTGGTAGACTGTGGACAAATTGCTTTTGTACTTTTGCTTTCCAATCTGCAAATCAAAGACAATAGCATACACTTCTAATGCAAGATCTGCTGATTCCTAAGTAAGAGATATTGTAAGCTTGCCTATTATTTTGCCAGTTCAGTTGTTTTCTTGAAACAGCTTATATTAAGATGAGAGAAAATTAAGAACAGAAAGTAGTACCAGACAGAAATAGGTTTATTTGAAGGTCTTGTAATGAAGAAAGGAAAGTATTCACATAACTACAGAATGAATAAAATAGTGATTAAAGCAGTAAAGCAAAACATGCACACCTAATAGACCATAAACAATGTGAAAGACACACACAGCAGCAATAAAGACAGAGTTATTAAGACATTTAAAAAGCACTAGTTAGGATCAGGAAGGAACATTACCAGAAAAGGTGTGCATTTATACACGTACTTACACATGCATGTGTGTGCATGCATACTCACAGTCATGCAGAAAGAGAAATAGAACTATCTAACAGGCTTTAGATTGGAAAGAAACTTCAGAAGTCACATTCTCTTGTGGGTACTTCATTGCTTCACCCATCTAATAGAATGCAATTCACAAATGAATTAGGGCTGTGGAGAGAGAAGATTAAGACTGATTCTAGCTTGCACATACATAGGGTACTGTTTTTTCTAAAATTCACTGTAGTATCTAATTATAAATACATATAATTAGGTGACAGATCTCACAAAATGACCACAGTGCTGCTTTCTGCATGACTTGGCTATACAACCAAAATATGCAATGTAAATCAGAAATTAATTATCCTGAGGATTCAGAAACTATTCCAAGAGTGTTTATTTGAGAAGTAAGGAAAAAGCAGTCATGAATTTGGCTAATCATTCCAGAAGACAGAAGTACTGCTCTTTATATTGAACAAGGAGTTCAAGAACTAACAAGATGTTATTTCTTCCAGATTTGTATCTCAGCTGACCATCAACTCTAGCAGCATATTTCCTTGTGGTAAAGACATTTCTAAGGCTTTTCTCAAATAAAGTACAAGTAAAAATCTAAGCTAATTTTTTTGCATCCTTCTTTATAAGTAGGGGCACTGTGTGTCTACCTCACCTGCGTTCTCACTCAGGTGACATCCAAGAAAGCTGTTTGACATGGTTATCTTTAAATATCCTATTCTTCTATTTAAAAGTTATTTATTCTAAAGCTATTTGGATGACCAGGAAGAAAGAAAAGGAGATGGATAAAAGCACAGAGATATGGAAAGTAAATGACACAAACTTAATGCTTTTGGAACAAAATACTGCCTGCATATGTTCAAGTGTGCCCAAAAACCCCCATGATATAGAATTTCCATAGAGGTGATTGATAAATCAGAGCAGAAAATTTATCCATTCAGTATGGCAGATAAATGCTAACTTATTCTCTGACCAACGGAAGGATGCCTGTTTTAAATACCTCAGATACTCACACTTGAATTTCATCCAGAAAAACTACCTCACAGAATTGTGGATCCATGGTATACACTGAATGCAATTGACTTCCCAGCTTAACATATTGCTACCCAGAAATAGCAGCAAACACAGCATGACTGTGACATCAATTTTTCAAAGATACTAAAGAGATACTTCCCTTGTTTCGTAACTTCAACTATAAATCATGGGGAAAAAAAAAAATTGTAGTGTCTCTTTGTCTTATTCCTTTTTGACAAAGTGCTTTAGATAGAGTGGGGGGAAAAACCAAAACTCGAGACAAACACATTTTTTTTCTGGCACCAGGAAGACATATTCCACCTAGTTAATACCCTCAGTTAAAAGGAAAGCTTTTATGATATTTTACAGAAGGAAAAGAACTCCACTTTGGGACATGCAAGTTTATCCTTAAGGTAAAAAAAATACAAATGCAGATGAAAAACCCCTTCTTTATCCATTTCTAATTTTCAGACCCTGTACCTTCTTTTCTTCTCAGCTGTGTGTACCTCTCAGGTGACCACAGAATTCAAAGGCGGCTTTCTTTGCTGAAAAAATTTCCATTCTCCTCAAAGATTTTAGTTCTATGGCTAGAACAATCTACTATCTTACCACCTGACATTTTATGGCAGAATGTTACCCATAAAGAAATCTAAATTAAGTGCAAATTTAGGTATTTAAAAAAGCTAGAGTTTCAGAAGAGCCAAGAGGTTGCATCCATAAACCAAGGCTAGTGTATTTTGCAAATGCTCAAAATCCCTGTATTATCAGAACATCCTGAAGAACCACCAAACCTCCTACTAAAAAATTCTATCCTATGCATCTGAACAAAGGACAAATTAGAAACCAAACGAATAATTTATAGAGTTGTGATACAGTTTTGTCTTACATTCACTGAAGTTCCACATTTTATTTCCCTAAGTGAAGTCAATGACTTCTTCATATTCCTTAGTCAGAGAATGCAAAAGATGAAAAGTAGAAATGTATTATGCTTTATCTAGTGTGCATGAATAAGAGGGCATGTTATTATGTTTTATGGAACAGGCACAGCAAACAAGAAGTAGCTAGCATTTAATGAACATGGTGCTTAGTTTCAGAAAATTTATCTGTGTTGCTTCTTGCACCTCTGAAAAATTCAGATTGCATTGAAAGCACATCTCTTACATGTAACAGCATACAATTATAACTGAACTGAAATCTTAGGTTTAGTGCACTGGCATGAACACGACACAATTACTGCAATTACACTCAGGCTTGTACTTTACAAAATATCCTCAAAGATATGTGGTATCCTTTAGCCAACTTAACATGGCTTTAATGGTGAGTGATCACAGAACTCAAACTTCTACCAATAGACTACTTATTGTTTAAATACACCTGCTGTATTTAACACCTATATGTAGTCATATTCCCATTGCTCTTATTTTGACCACACATTTATTATTCCCCATAAAACCTCTTGTAATGGCTTAAAAAATTCCTTCTCTAGCAATAGCTGGGATTGGATAATGAACTGAATCCAGGAAAAAATTTAAGTTCTTCATTGTTAGGGCATTTCTATAAAGAGGAAAGCCCCTTACTTGCCAAATTCAACAGAGACCCTAGGCATAAGTGTTTCAAAACAGATTCTAGGCATCTGTTCCAATGTCACTCATTATCTTTCCTGCCCTAGATGGAAAGACACCCCTCTGAGCTCTTGTGATGATAAATTATAGGGGGAAAGAAAAGCAACTGTTTTATAAAGAGTTTCCTGGCTCACAGCCAGACTGTAAGAGAAGTGTATGGTGAAACCATCCTATCTCTGTCTATACTGATAGGGAAAAATCCCCTGATGAACAACAGAGTTGTATTGAGATGCAATTGTAGATGGGCACTGTGTGACAGCACTCCAAAGTGTCCCACTGACATTTACTGTCTTTAGAAGAACTATAAGTGTAAGCGAAAACTGGAATAAGGAGGGAAGAAGGAGAGAAGGGTATCAGCATTTCAATCCCTTGCTGCTTTGTTGGAGTATGATGATCTCAGGAAATCAGGAAACTTTCTTATCCTCCTACAATGGAAACAGGAAAAGAGGTTTACACATCTCTTTCCATGTTGTGCTAGTGTTTTAATTTTCTTACATACCTCTTGTTCTCACTGTGGGTAAAGGATGCAGCACTGCTCCCTTTCTTCACTCATACATGAACAGCAGAAGAGAGAGTCATTCCTCCTCATGGAATGACCGTTCCATGGGGAGGAAAGGGTAGCAATCCCAAGAGTGCATCTGCTGCCAACTCATCACTTTTGAAATTCTCAAGGAATTTTGCATGTCAGAGAAAAAACAAGCAGGCCTCCAAAATGAAACCTGGAGGCAGGGGAGAGAGAAAGCTGCCTCCCTTGCCCTTCCAGTGAAAAGTGCTGGACTACTCCATATGGCTTCTTTCAAGTTTAGGGCACTGGTTGCTCTGCAGAATTTGCTTTTGATTCCAGTGGAACATTTTGCAGAAGAAGGTATTGCTTACCATTTGTAATGTTGGTATGATAAGATTCCCTCTCTCCATTTCACTTTTGAAAAGGGAGAGCAAGGGGATGAACATCAAGGCTTAGTGTGCCAAGACTTGAAAATATATTTACATGCCAAAGTGGGACTCCTGTTTTGAACACCAGCCACAACAGCCTTCTGCACTTTGGTTAGTTCATTAACAGAAATCAATACAAGATGCCTTTTAAGAAAGCCAACACTTGTTCATTGACACACTTTGTAATTCCTTTTAGCAGAAGCATCAATGATTACAAGGTATACAGTAAATTATGGCAAAACTGCAGAATGTCAAGGCTATTGAAAACAGCTTAATCTCAGTGCAAACGTGAAAGATAAACCTAAATACAATGAGAAAAACAGTAATTACTATGATACAGAGAAGAAAAGTTGTGTTGTCTTTACCTGGAGGCTCTTCTTCTCTATCTTTTTCTGGAGTATTTGAAGGCACTTGGTGAAATCTGTGAGGTCCTGATCCACGGTCTCAATTAACTCACATCCCTAGTGAAGAATCAACAAAACAGAGAGAAAAAAAAGAAAGTAATTTTTCAATTTTGAGAACTAACAATGTCTTTGGTGAAATTAACTGCAGACAACCACTCAGAGTCTGCATGGAGATGGAGGATTAAGTAAAAGGCTCTCACAGAGCCCAATAACCGTAGATCCCAGGTGAACTAGTGACTATGAACCAGCAGTTTGGTAGGTCCAGATGTATATATTCAAAGCCCTTTGAGTACATCTGTGAGTTCGGATAAGCATGTTTTACAGAGCTCTGCTGGATGCACAAGCTCTGGTGTAGTGAGCCCTGGGTGATCAGCAATTTTCAGTAAAATGACTGTCCTCTCAGGTACTGCACACATTACGTCTCTGCTACATATATTAAAACCTGTATAAATGTGAGCACACAAAAGTGTTCAAGCATCCCAGAAACAGTGCACTTGTACTGCAGTTAATTTGCAGTGATTCAACAACAATTTCCTTGCACTGGGGTATTATGGCTGAGAAAATATTGGAGAAGAGCAGGCATTCAGATTTCTCAACTGAGAGCTAAAGCAATTTCTAAGCCTCTGATAAAAAGCTGAGTAAGGAAAAGTGAAGTGTACCTACTACATAAAGTTACTATTCAAAGAGGCTTAAAAAATAAAAAATATCGAATACAGCATTGTCTATTAAAATAAGATTCATACACATTGGATTAGAAGGTCCCTCTCCCACCACTTCAAGGTCCCCTTTAAAGCTTCCTAGCTTTGTCTTACTTGACAGATTTTATGTTTCTGCTATACACAATAACAACTGATAAGAGAAAAGCATTCAGAATACAGAATCTTTGTATGTGTGCCTCTGTGCATAAAGTACATTACTCTGTTACATCCGAAAAAACCCCGAACAACAAAGCCAACATAAAAATGCTAAAGTTGCCTTTACCTTGGTGGTAAAAATAAAGGTACAGAAAACAAAATTTCCCAGATTACTGAAGGCACAGAGTTAGTGAATGACATGCAACAAAGTAACAAGCCTCCAGTAGGAAGACATACATTTACCACTGAAATGCTTCCTCACACAGACCGAACACATATAAAACCAAATAAAGTCATCAGGCAGTAGGGGATATTGATAAACAAGAAGAGAAAAGAGAGGAGATAATAGCAGGTTTTCTATTACACTTCTCAAAATCTTCTGAAAGAAAACTGGTCAAAAGTAGCAGCCTTTCTGAGACCTGATATAGCTCTAAATATTTTTTCAAGTAATAATAATAGGCTTGCCAAGATGAAGCATTGTGTAGCTGCAACAGCACACGTAATCAGAGACCTCCATCACAGAAGTGATGCTGCTTCCCCTGTGAGGGAAGAAGTAGTTGGATTCTGCACTCAGTGCTAAGCACAAAACTCTTTGAAGAGCTGCCATATCTCTTCTCTAGAAAAGGCTGAAATGTAATATTGGCAAGAGGAGAAGTGACACAGGCCACCTGAAGCCTGTATGGAACATGTGAATTTGGCAACACCAGCCAGAGATGCCCAAAGGAGCCCAGGAAAGGTACAGGGTTGCTCAGTCCCAGACAGGAAAGCTCAGAATCAGACCCGAAAACTACTGAAGGGAACTTGTTTATCAAAGCTACTCTAAATGAAAATGTGTCTCATTCACTAAGGATGGGGTGCTCTCAGATAAGTCTTGATATCAGCACTGATAGTGGGAAGAGAGACCAAGCTGTGAGAAATTGTGAACAGACAGGACCTCAGTATTTCTCAGCCAGTCTCTGGGCAGCATGACAGAAGACTAAATCAGTGGCAGGGACAGCTACTGTTGAATATGGGAGAAGACACAACCTCAGTTGCCAGCTCTTAAGTTAGCAGTAGAGAAGCCTGATCTTGAACAGGCATGTTTGTCAACAGAAGGCAGGCTGCAGTTCTACTTTCCATATAGGGAATATCAAGGTGGGTTTTTTATTTTCTTTCTTTTTTTTGGTTTTTTTTGTTTGTTTTATAATGGTAGTCTACAATTGCTTAAATTATAATTTATTATTTTATGCTACTACTAGAAACATTACTCTTGAGTTTAATTTTTGTCTAGTTTCTCAGGGTGTTCTTTGACAAAAATTATTCTATAAGAACTGCAAGGTACTACCAAGGCAGGATAACATTAGTATGGTGATTGGAGAGCACTGAAGATCATTCATCTCCAGGAGAAAGCTGTGATACACCATGCATAGACAACGTATGTTCAGCCCTTCTGTGTCTTCTGTGCACATGCACTATAAAAGGCCTCAAACATATCACTGGAATGCAAAGTAAATATGCAAACAGGATGTCAAATATGCAGTTCATTAAAGGCAGGTTACTGTACCTGTGAGTACAGTAAGAGGGTACTGGGGCTTACAAGTGCCTGGAATTGTTTCCTCACTGCCTGTACCTTTAATGCTTTACACAAGTACTGCTGTAGATCATCATATCAAAAAATGTGGATAGAGTACTACCATTAAAGCCACCACTTTCTTCAAATTAAGATGTGATTTCTCATTCTCTTTCCATATCAAACAGATAACTAGTTGTAGAATTGGCTGAGATTTTAGTACTGCTCCTTTTGCCACAATGTAAAAAAGACTGGCATGGTCAGACTGAACTGGGGGAGGGGACAAGCAGTAAAACTGGAAACTTCCTGCATCCTCTTTACAGTCTTGCTGAAATTAACAGCTATGCAGCTTGTGTTTGCTGATGTTATAAGAGCCTCAGATAAATCTGTTGCTCCTGATACATCAAGTCCTATATTTTATGCCACAGAACTGAATGACAATTGTAATACAGCTCCTTTCAACCCTTACCACATTATTCTGTTATGACAAAAATCTCCAAGACAGAGCTATTCAAGGTATTCAGAGTTTAATGGAAGGACAGTATAACAATGGCAAGATAGGCAATAACACTTGTAGTTTTATAGGTACCTGCTCAACTTAATAGCATTAACCTTTAGTAAGAAAGTTAAAAAGCCAAACAAATTTAACATTAGGAAAGGTTAGAAAAATCAATAGTACACAGCAGGAAAAAAAGCAATAGATTGCATCTGATGACGATATTGCTTTAGAGAATGATAGGATGAAGCATGGAGTATGAGGCTTTCGCTGTTCTGTCTTATTATAGCAGCTATGGGAGGCACTTCTCTTGCCAAAGAAGAAGGAGTGTGTCAGACACACATAATAGGACTGTTGAACCCTCTATTTCAGACAGACACTGAATTCAGACAGGGACTGAAATGTCAACCTGAACATCTCAGCATTTTTCCATTTTTAGAAATATTACACATCACAGAATGTGTGTTTGCAGGAAGCAGTGTGTATTTGCCCATTCTCCCATGTTCTTCTTAATATTTCATTAAAAGAATGTAATGTTTTTTTCTTTCTATAATCTTTCTGAGAATGAGAACATAACTAGAAAAGAATACATAAAATATTCTCATGTGTACTCTATCTCCTATTGCCTAGGTCTTCCTATGGCAAACCATTTGAGACTACCTTTTGAAGCCTATATCAGGCTGTGCTCAGTGGGTGCATCAGTGACATTCAATTTAGTCCTTTAACAATTCCTGAGCATAGAGGCTCAATTTTGAGCTATCAATCTCAAACAGATGTGCCTATGCATACTATTAATGGCACACATCCTCCAGAAAAAAAGAGGAGAAAGGAAACAGGCTGTAGAGCCTCTCAAAATCACAGCACTGACAAATAAATTATAAGAAACCTATATAAATTAAGTTATATTAAAGTTATCTACAAACATTTTCCTTCCTCTAGATTTTACCAGTACAAACAGTAATATACCCACTTAATACTAATATTTCCTTAACCAACTGAGTAAGAGCTATAGATTCTCAGAACCATTTCATTTGGAAGTTACTTTTCTAAATCATCTGGTCCAATTTCTTGCTAAGAGTACATTAGATTTGCTGAGGTTTCTCAAAGCCCTTTCCAGTCCAGGTTTAGCTGGAAAGGGAGTCATATATCCCAGAATGCAGATGCCACTTCCCTGGGCAACCTCTTCCAGTGCTTGACCACTCCTGTGAAATTTTCTTTCCCACTGTCAAACAAGGATTTCTTGTATTGCAAATTGTGGTTGTCACTCCTTTTCCATCTCGGCTTAAGGAAGAATCTCTTTCTGTTTTCTCTCTGCCATCCCATCAGGAAGTTTAAGACAGCAATATGATCTGCTGCTCACTTTTTCTTCTGGAGTTTTGACATAGACAGTTTGCATCAGTCTTTTCTCACGTCATATGTTCTGGACTTCCCTATAATACATCTTCCTCACTTCTACTCTATTGGCATGCAGTATTTCCACCCCAGAGAGCCTGAAAAGGTCATTTAAGAGCAAAGAGGCAGAGGGTTCCTAGATCTCTCTTCCTTTTAATGTAAATTTATGGCCACAGGGAATTTAATTTTGCCCCTGGTATCCTCTTCATCTTTAGCCCACTCAGAGAATAACTACAACCTTACATTCCTCATACACTGGCTGCAGCCAGGTGAAAGTTGCGGCCTCCCCAACATTTTCATACACAAATGTGACACAAGCAAGCATTTACATCTTGAATTGGACTCAATGCAATTGTCACTGAAAAACAACTCTAGGAAGAAGCACACATGGATTGAAGCAAAATACTGCTCTAGATACAGAAAGGTTAACAGAAATGGACTGCTGGACCTGACTGCAGGTCTTGGATCACGCCTAACAAAGAAGATAAAGCATGTGGATGCATAACCCTACAAGTTCAACAGATGACAGACATTATGTTCTTCCACCTCATGTGTAATAGGAGGATAGTTTTTGATGCCAGAGCATTCAATCAGTATCAGAAAGAAAAAAAAAAAAGTTGTAAAAATTTGTTTGCAGTGATGGCAGAAACCCAGACAGTGATTGTTGGCCCCATATTCCACAACTGATCCAAAACACCTCTACCAGAACTGAAACCAAGTCTAGCATGGGATGAAGATGAGGCAGGCTAGAATGTCACAGGACACTTCTGAAAACATTTAAAGATAAAGGATTGTAGAGAGACAGCCAGAATAAGAACCTCTAATCTGAGCTACTTATAGCCATAAAAGCTGCATAGATTTTCTACAGATGGTAAATTCCTGCAGATTGAGTTAGCATGATGGCACCAAACTAACATGGGTGGTTTGTCTCAATGAATTATAACCAGCAGGAAACTAGTGAACTGAAGCCTTTTGCATCTGGGGAATAGGATGCAAGTATGGAAGACAAAGCAGTTAAGTTCACTGACTTATTTTGGGAATTTCAAACAGTGTTGAACAAAAGTGTTGAACAGTTTCTCTTTAACTCATTTTAATTGCATGAATTGTCTTTTCATTATTGAAATGGAGAACAAACCAAATATATGCAAAGGGTGAAAATTATTTTTTATATTTAAATAGCCAAAATACTTAATTAAGTGAAATTAAATTTCTTCTAGTTTTTGGAGTCAAATTTGGCTTACTGCCTGGCATAAGTACAAATTTAATACTGTATGGATTTCTTGGCCCTCAGTCCTAGGGTTCACAATGGTTTCATTCATCTAATTGCACAGTAAGTGACACTGCCATTCAGATTGACCAAAATAATTTATTAATCATGTTGAAGCCTATCCTCTGAAAGCCAAATAACTGAAATTCACATTCAGATGAAAGCTCCACTACTGAAAAGCAAACTAAGAATGTTCACGTTTGACCATCACTTCTAACCTTATATAACATCACTGTATTTATTAAACAAGTACTATCTGGTGGCAGAAACAAAATCAGTAAATATATGTAAACATATGCACAGTTCCACAACCCAGAAGCTACATGAACTTGTCAAGTTTGACATGCATTTAAAACAACAACAATAAAAGTGCTCTGTAGTTGAAACTGACTGCAACAGCTGCAACCTCTCCCCCCTTTCCCTGTTTCTATTTTGACATTATTTTTTCCACAGTAAATAAAATGTTTCCTGTTTTTGTTTTTAATGAGGCAGCATGTAGCTTCTGGTGGAGGAATTTTTTTTCATACCATACATTTTATGTTGAAAGAATAGAAATGAAAGAGTTCATCTGCATTAATTAGGTTGCCCTCTTTGAAAAGAAGTCTATCATTCATGAAATAGCAATTACTTAAAATGAACAAAATCTGCTCAGTTGGTATCTGACCAATACCAAACAGAGCCACCACACCTTCTTTGCCACCTATTAGATACCAAAAAGCGAAACCCAAATGTTTCTAAATCTAAAAACCAAATGNACAAAAAATAAAGCGAAAAAAAAGCAGCCAACAAACCCCAAAACAGACAGAAAAAACCCCAGCATAGTTAATGGTCCATTTTCTGGAAAAATTCCCAGTATTTATCAGTACTGAAGCAAATTCTTCTGATGCATTAGGTTTGGTGAATGAAAGCAAACACATTCTCAGGGGTCAGAAAGTGCAGTAATGTACACATTACTGCAACACCTTTATCAGAAGGCCACTAACTTCTTTTAAAACTTTTAAATAACTGAGCAGAGAAGCAAGAGTGTTGCGTGAGAAAAGTCTGTCAGGAGCTGCAGTCTCATATTAAAGCCATATCTCTCTATACCCGCTTCTGACATTTAAACAGCAGACCTACTTTTGTACATCCCTGTGCAACCAAACATGCTATTTTTCCAATCTGATGATTAAAACTGAGCACAGTAAGCAGTGACAGCCACCTGCTATTTTTGGATCTTCCCTGAGATTTCTCTTATGTGCCCTTCCTTATCTGAAAAACAAAGGTTGAGAGAGAGGGGTTTTAATTGATGGTCAGTCTCTCTCTGTAATCAGCACTGTGAAAAGTTTGTGCCTGCCAAGAGGGTTAGGCCCTTTGGATCCTAACCTAGTGATAGGTCTGATTGCAGTCCGTTGCTTATTTTTTGGAAAATAACTTGAAAAACAGTAATTGCCCCTCTGTGTGCATTTACATACTAAGATACAAAGTAGCTCTTGGAAGGTAAATCCGAGTGCTAGAATTGCATGCACCATGTAGTGGTTTTTGGTTTGTCAATTTGAATTTTTGTTGTACAGGCCACTAATTAATGTGGTTGGTTGAGCACTGACTAAATGCTTATGTATTTTTTAGATTTTTTTTTTTT
>VWZN01017404.1:354818-403342 GCA_013396955.1 Regulus satrapa | reverse complement strand
ATAAAACTTTCAGAACACTTCTCCTCCCCCTAAGCTTCTTCTTTCTTTCTCACTGACAACGTAGAGAAACAAAACCTAAGGATTTTAGTTAGTTTACTACTTCTAGAATAGTCTTTTTTTCAGTTCACTTAGGGAGAGGAGCCTCTCTTGACAAGCTATGGAGATTTCTCTGTAAGAATTAGGTTTTAGTTCTTTTGTGGTTTCAATTTCTACAAATAGCAGCTGCTTGGGACACCTGCAATTGTGAAGTCCTTCTTATCGCTATACAGCATTCTTATAGCTGTGCTTATGGGCCATGTTAATCTATGGAGTATCATTTTAAGGATGAACTGTTTAAAAGCAAAGTTTTATTTTCATCCGCTTCAAAGATAATTTTTATCATAGGGAACAGAAGGTCTCTATTTCTTCTTTTGGGGCAAAGGGCTTCATTACTCTTCTCTCTTTTTGTTCTAAACTTCTCATAGAACTACAACTACTTTAATATTTGCTATTTAGCATGGATGTCTATGCTCAGGTCAACAACTTAATGTTCTCCCCCCCAGTGCTTCTTTGTGATTTCAAAGGCTATATAGTGTCTATCACTACAGCTTATAAGAGAATTTCAGCCTAAAATTGAGGCTTTCTCCTCTATCCCTCTCATCTGGGACTTAACTTTTTCCTCACTGACTTTGATTTTCATGTTATTTCTCTACATGTCTCATCTCTTTCTCATTTTGTCTATATTTTCCATTTAAAAGAGGATTCTGTGATCTCACCTGGGCAGAGGCTGGAGCAGGGTGGAGAACTCCAAGCTGTGCTGGGGCTGGACCATGATAGCAGCGGCCCAGGCCCGAACACCAGCAGCCAGACTGGGTTTGTGCCATCCTCGGCGGGGCTCTTTAGTTTTTAACATGTGTATTGACAAAGTGTTCATCTTTCCAATTGGCTTGTTAGCATGCCTATTTCAGAGCTAACCAGCACTTAGATTCTGCTAGGCACAGAGGAAATTTTACCCTTTGCTCTCAGAATAAAATCAACTTTCGTGGGTTGGGTTTATGCAAAACCAGCACCTGCCAGCATCAGACAAACACTGACTGTGGACAGCAAGAGCCACTATGCTGTTGTGCTGATGACAGTCTTTTTTGTTGACTTGTACACACTTTGAACCAGAAGAAAGAACTGTAATATTTTCAAAAATGAGGTAACTACACTTAAACACATACTTAAAACTATCTTTGGCACTCACAATGCAAATAAGAGTCAAGCACTCTTCTGAAATGAAGTGAGAAAGAGAAAAGCTGCCTTAACCACAAATCCTATCTGTACCTCACAAAGCTGAAGAAATAGGGCATGAAGTAGTGGTTGCAATTCAACCACTTAAGCTGGGAGGGTGTGAGAGAGGCTATCTATATTTCAAATACCCCAAATATCCCACACTAATTTAACTGCAGTAACAAAACACGTTTTTGTTTTGGCTTTTGTGATTTTATTGTTGTAGGGGTTTTTTTGTTTGTTTTTTTGTTTTGTTTTTTTAATTAAAAGGGCTTCAGTTTAACAACTTTTGCTTTTTATCACATAGGATGACAGACACTAAAGAACTAAAGTTAATAAGCAGACACTGTATTTGAATTGACTTCAGTTTCCAGACTAATTGCCAATTCTCAAGAACATCTCAAGGTAAGAAAAACAAGGAGAAAACAGCAAGGCTTGTACTGAGGTGTTTTCATAGATCTGAGCTGACAAATTTTAGACATCCTAAACACTATCTCAACATGTTCTTTTGCCAGCAGCCAAGAAACCCAAGAGCATTGTGACTGTGAAAAATGCATAGAAAATAGCCAAAGAGATGTTAGCCTGTATAGCATAAAATTCCCTGCAAGGCATTTCTAATCAGTAATCTTATTTAAATATATCTGACCAGTTCACCCAGTCCCTCTCTCTTGCATTTGGACAGACTTTATGCAACAGATTTTATTTTTCTTCCTTAGCTATATTTCCTACTATGTCATTAGTTTCAGAGATATTTAATTGCTTTGAAAAGAATTTGGATTGTGAGAGTAGAGTTGCATTTTAAATTGAGACCAGGCTCCAAATGTGTGCTAAAGGGGAAAAAAAATTATATATATATAAAACATAACTCTATATATGGGTACAAGATGTCTACAAAGGGATTTGAAGATTTTGATTTTCTGAAGACAGCAAATTGAAAGAAGAAATATCCTCCTATCATGGATACAACTCCAAAAATCGTGTTATCAATACAATTTAGTAGTTCTTTTTTCTTTTTTGGTATTGGGATGTTAATAAAAACAGCAAAATTAGTCTCAAGACCGATCCTTCTGGAAAGACACTGATTATTTCCCACTGCTTGTTAGTTTTCTTATGAATTGCCTTTAATTTGTGTCTTAAGTTCTAACTTGGCTAGATATGTGACTCTTTTCTTTCCCTCTTGTTGTTCTGGCTGATAGTTTCTAAAACCTCTCAGCCTCAGTGTAAGAGCTGTGTATCACGAAGAACAGAATAGCCTTCTGTGGGGAGAGTTTATTCATTGTCTGTAATACCCCATCATTTCAGGATCATTTAATATAGATCAAAAGGAGAATGCCAAATTACACAAATTCTCAGCACAATGCAGGTCAGCTTCTGTGTTCCAAATTTTAAATTATATGCCTGTCCTCTCTTCGTCCAATTTTTTTTCCCAGTCATATTTCTCTTTCTTAATGAAGGCAGTGGCTAATTTAAACTTATGGAAATCCCTCTTGCTTTTTCTAGGCAGACCCTCTATGACAGGTAGATTATATAACTTTTCCAGTATGTGCTGGTGCCTGAGAGAGGCAGGAGCTTTACACTGCTAAAAAGTGGATATCTACCCACACTAAGTCTACATCTGGCTTACATATTTATAGGCTCTACCAGAAACACTAAGGCAGAATGAAGCAAATATTTGTTGTTATCCATACATACTCCTTTTAACTACATAAAAGTGATGTTGCTTTTGGGAACTAATTGGAGGGAAGCTCCTAGTCATACCTCAACAGCTTTATGTCAGAAGCAGCAATGTTGTAAAGAGTGCCAAACTGAAAGGTACATTGCTATTAATTTAGTCATATCTTCTGTACTGAAGAGAACTTTGTGTCTCCAAGAATTAGAAAGGCTGCATAGATTTTGCAAATGCCCAATCTTAATGTAGACCAGTGAGAACAGGTTTCACAAACTTAAAATAAAATTAAATTGTTCAGTATTTTAACAACTGATATTGCAAAGCTAGCATCAATGAAAATAAATAACAATAAAAATTAAAATAACAACATCAGCAGCAACAACGACAACTCAACTTTACAATCCTTTTCCATCAAAGATCACCAAATTACCTAGGAGCGATGAACAGAGATAATTGACATGCTGACATTTTGAAAGTCATAAGGGAAAGCTTGGGAAATTAAAGCACTGCCCAGCAGAGCAGTTCTGACTTCATCGCTAGCAAGTCTTCCACTGAATATGAACACAATTCCAAGTGAAATGTACACTATTTGCTATATTTCCACATAATTGAGGTTGATTCTTGAATAATAAAAGGTCACACATCATATTCATGCAGTTGCTGCATTTTCTACTTTTTTAGGATTTCAAATCTCAAGTGAAATTGCTGAACAAACATTCAGTCCTTAGATCTGAGAGCTCTTGATTACCTGCTAAGTTGGACACCAGTTTTACCTTCAATGCCCGCTTTTTGATAAGCAGAGGTTGTGGGTTTAACAACAGAGAACACCTTGAAATTGGGCTGTATCTTCTTCTTCCCATCTCTCTTTTCCACATGAAATATAAATGACAACTCAGGGGATTGTTCAGTTAGAAATCAGAAAATCCAAGCCTACTGTACTGAAAAAACTTCCATTACATTTGACATGGTTCAAGCTTTGAACAGATGACAAATATGACATCAAATAATAATAAAAAACCAAGCAAACAAAAAAACCCAAAAAACAAAACTCATATATCCAGCTAACTTAAATTACTCTGCAAGTAATACAGAGTTTGCAACACAAGATTTTGCATTGGTATACCATGGCTCTCTCCTAGTGGAATATTCCTTTGCTCTGCATAGCAGTGATTCCTGAAGTGTCACTTCTAGCTCTCCTCACGGATAGCTCTGATCCCTAGCAAAAGCAAGCTAACACAACAAAATGGCTACAAGCATTACAAAGGGACTATACATCCAACTTCTTGTTCTAACAGGTGTCTGTTCAGAACCCACTCCACTAACTATTCTGTGAGCACTGATCACAGCCCCCTGGATAGGCTAAATATTAAAGGGATAAATCACAGAGCAACAGAATGTTCACCTCCAATAAGCAGGGGTCCCACTCTGGTGTTTATTAATGCTGTAGGGTATGCCTAAAAGTAATTACACCAAACTGAAATCTATATGAAAAATCAGATCCCATGATCTTCCCCTGCATGACTGAGAAGAGCATTTGACATCCTGCATCTTCTGTTGACGAAGGACAATGGAACCATCAGGGCATATTCATAATACAAAATGCAAGCCACTGCTGTTTGTGCAAAGAGCTGGAATGGGTTTGCAGGAACTGAATGCAGCAAAAAAGCTGAGTGTCATATTATGCTAAAACAGAAATGCAAGTGTCAAAAGGAGGCTGGCTGCACACTCAGGGACAGACTGGTCTAACAGACTACCTGGAAGATGCAAGGATACAAGACATTTCCTTGACTACTGCCTGGATAAAGCATAAGGCTTCAGAGCATCCAGCTGTGCTTTGACCTTCTCATCAGCTACTCAGGCTAACAAAATTGCTGAGTGAATCTGACTTAACTCTCACTGATACCAGTACTCAAGATAGTAAGGTACAATATAAAATTTCCATAACGCACTACTCTAGCACATCATCAGATCGCTAGGGATCTGATAGCTTCTCCTATTCTGCTTTCTTTCATTCTACCCATTCTCTATTTTAAACTACTGGTGCTAGCAATAAAAGAAAAAAAAAAATCAAGACCTGCTTGCGCATTTTGATCAGAGACCTAAAAAAGTTTTACAGCTTCAAAAAGCTGTAAGAAGATGCATCAGAAGATCAGCAAGGCTATACACGCACATTTTGAAGAAGCAATTTTAGATTTTTGTTTTAGATTAATCAAGTCTTCCAAACATATTATTTTCACTAATTTTTCCTGAATGGTAAGTTTGAAGCAGATCCACATGGAAATAAAAAAGACATGAAGATACACAGTCCCCCAAATTGTGAAGTTTTCAGAGTATTTGGCACTTTACTAACGGGGGTTTGTAGACAATGGTTATGTCTCTACCACAGTCAGAGCTGGGACTGAAACTGTAATGGACTTAAACAAGGTTTAGTGAGCAAAAGAGCTCAGCCTAAGCTATACCTGAAAGCCTCTTGCCTTCTCTGGTGGGTCTCATACGTCTAAATCCTGCCATGGCTCCTGGGAGGCCAACTAGCTGGTTCAGAGCTAGGAAGGTTGACCTACTTCATTGTAAGGCAGATTATGTCTGCACTGAGCAGCACAGAATAGCCCTATGAGCACATCAGTGCCGCACCTTATTCTACCATGAAAAAAGCTGTCAGGGCACAGGAGATTTAAACATAGATGAACATTAGTGACTGCCCTTTAACCCATTCTGTTAAAGATTTGTCAGACACTTCTGAAGATATGAGGACAGCTGCAAGGAAAACTCTTCCTAACATTCTCCAGGGCTGGATTTGCTGTGAGAAGGTAATATACGTACACTAATCAGAGGATAAAATATGGAAATTAAATTAACCTTTAAGTTATCATGTCCATACCTCTAAAAAGAACGTTTTTCTTTGTTCTTTGGTAACTGCTGTGTTCAGTAGAATTAAAAGATTTTTCAAAGTCTCAGAAGTTTTACGTCTTTACAGAAAAAAAACCCCAAACTACCATACCACAACTGATCTCTCTCTAGGTATTTTCCATGATATTTACTAAAAAAGTCTTTTATTCAGCCATATCCCTCTTTGCACACAGGCATTACATAAATATATCTTCCTAGTCCATGTGACACCCAGTTAAACTCTATCTCTTTCCTAATCTTCCTTCAAACTCATGCTTTAAAATCATTAGCATCCACAGAAAATATATAGATAAAACAAACACACAAGCAATATCTGCTTTATAGAAAGCAGCCTTTCTCTACAGACAAAAGGCATTAGAGCTGCTTTCCTTTTTGCAGGAACTCATTGTGCTTTTCCCTACATAATGGAATGGCATTTCTGTGTCTGAATTGGACAAAAATTATTTTTTAAGGAGGCTTTGCTTTTCAAGCTGCAGATCATATTCTAAAATACCAACAGATTACAGCACATACAGACACCTAATAGTTTTCCCTTATATATGGAAAAACTCACCCAGTACCTCTCATTCTATATCTAATTAGTAGACATCCCCACATGGCTCATGTAGAAAATGCCCTACTTTTACTATACATTGCAGCCTGCAGCTTTATAATCCACATCCAAAACATTCAGAAGGAAACTGTCTTGAGATCAAGGCTCCAACAAAACATTCATCAAGTAAGGGATCAGCCCCTTATGCTGCCATGAGAATCTGGTGTGACCTGGGCAAGTAGTCAGTGACATTTGGGCACTAAATGGTTCCTAGCTTCTGTGGGTCTTTGGCTTGATTTTGACCTCTCTTCACCTCAGTTCTGCAAGGACTGGTCTCTCTCCATCTCAGTCTTGCAGGTTTCGATCTCAATGAGTCCTGAAAGTGTGCAATGAGTTAATACTTTCATTTAATTCACTGTAAAAGTAAGTGAATAAGCACTCAAGAAGAAACCTATGGCACGAATATGTAAAGTGGCCATTTCCTAGCTAGATAAACAACTACTTAAGGCAAACATCTATCTCTTCTCCACAATTTTAAAGACATAGCCATGCATATACATCTGTGCTTTCTCTATACTAAAATTCTTTAAATATTGAGTTTCTTTACCTTGACTTTTGCAAGAAGAAGTTAGCCCAAAAAGGTAGCAATCATCATCTGTTCACCATTTTAGCTATCATAGAAGCTTTTCCTTCCTTTGGAAATTCAAAATCTAAGCATTTTAGAATTTCATGCTGCATCAAGTAAAGATAAAAATATCCCAACAGAGGAAGTATGCAACACACTTATTTCTTCATTTGAATGAATCACATTGGAGATACACAGTGGAAATTATTTTTCAGCAGATTTAAAGCAAAAGCTGAGCTTTTTTAAAAAAAAATATATATTATTACTAAGCATAAGAAGACAGTTACTTAATACCTCATTGATGTAAACTTCACAAACTACTGTTTTTGTTCCAGACATTGTATGTGGTCAGTATTACTATTCCCAAGATAATTTAACTCTTTTCAACTCTTGTGTATATAATACAAATGAAAATCAGACTAGCAGCTTTCAAACAGACATTTTTTTCGAATGTGGAGGTCTGACACTAAAATTGCTATCTGAATGCAGTCTAGTAGAACATAAAATATATAGTTTTTAATGGATTGACTGGGAAAAAAACTTTAACCACTGTGATTACGTCATTCAAATTATCAATAAGCAAGTACAGATTTGGCTATATTGTTAGAATGGAAGTAGAAGAGAACAATCACAGGTTTAGGTAAGATTATAGCATTAAAAAAATTTGCATTCAGTATGTTTTGCAAAAGACCGTAACACATCTCTTCTGACAGTAGAGCATTTTCCTTTACTCTCAGCAAGCTCAGCCAAAATTTAGCTAATATTAAACACCAGGCAGTGTTATAGTTCCAGACATTTTAATTAATGACTTATTTGTTCCTAATAATTTGGCTGAGAGTGAACAGAGCTCATTTTTAAAGGTGCCAAGATTATAATGTGTAGAGAAGAAATAGAATTCCTCATTCAAGAAGGAAGAGTAGGTCACCGTAAATAACATCTGCACACTTACTGTAAATCATTTTGGTGACAGAAGGCACTGCCATGCAGTCTGATTAACATTACCAATGAAGCACAGCCAATTTTGATGTGTTTATATGACAGATTGCTGTTATTAGTCAACATTAGGATGTTTGATGTAGTTGCATAGGGCTCTCAGCCCCCAAAATTCTTCTTATATATTTTCAGAAAAGCATCTCTGTAAAAAAATTAGATTTACATAAGAAATGGAGATGAGGCTTTTATTTCACCTGCATACTGTAGAGTTTAGCTTCAAGCCACATCTTTTGTAACTCATATTGAAAATCAAATTCTTGTGCCATACTCTGGGTGCCTGCCATCATTACTGGGGTCTGCAATCAGGACTCAACCATCACCTGTACTTTGCATGATGTAACATTGAACTGAGCCCTTCTCCTGCTGAGCTGGAATAAGTAAGAGTAAGATCTCCCTTTGCTTCAGGAATATATCCCATTTTCTCTAAGTTTCTTAGCTAACAAAGTAGAGTTTCTTTATGTACAGATCATTGCAAGGAGGGTACAGTAATTCTGGTCCCATTCTGTTACTGGTCTTAAGCCAACACTGATGTAAGGAGCAGGTTCTAGTCTGGAAGACAGGAAGCATCCGTGTTCTTTGAAAAATCTGAGGGCCAAAGAGCTATATTTCAAGCAATTCAGTTGCTTCTTTCTGAAGACATGGAAGATCAGAAATAGTGTATATAAATAAAGTATTTGGGAGTCAATAAGCACACAATACCTACATGCACTGGAATGCATTGCTGCGCAGACTTTCCTAGGGCTGCCAAAGCAGGGGACGTAACCAAGAAAGTTCAACCTGCATGTGCTCCAAATCGCTGTACAGCCCATCTCTGAGAAGGCTGATACACTGCCTGCTTCTCTTACACAAATCTCTTTTCTTTAAAAGCCATGAACCTAATAGCTATTTAATACTGAACCCCCTATTGCCTTGGAAATCTCCAATGACTCAGACAGAAGTAAATGATCTGAGTGGATATTCCTTTCACACCACCCAGATCTTGGTTTTTCCCCTTCTGTTCCAAATATTCCGTTCTTTGATTCCCCACAATTTTAAGTCATTAACTACTTTCCTAGACTTCTACTCAGGTGAGGAAAAAAGACAGTTTTAAACACAAATTATTGGGAAAATAGCAACCTGCGATATTCTCAATGATGGCCTTTACCTAGTCACAAGCATCTAATTTCTGTTCTTCATAATTTAGTTTCTCTGCCTAAACCATTTGGTCAAGGGCTGCTGCAGACAGGATCTTATGGCAGTACCTCAGCCCTCCAGCCAGGCTGTGGAAAAGGCCAGCACCTTTTGTCAACAACTACATTCCAAACCAACCCAAAACATCATTGCAACGACATCCATTCTTTGCCCTGGCTTCCAGCTGAAAGATGTCCTTCCAGCCACCTGAGTTTCCCATGTTGGCGCCTCTTGGCCTGATAAGCAACTGGGATAACTGAGGTTCCCACTGCCAGTTTGCTCTGTCCCTGACAGCAGGAGAGTCACCCACCCTCACAATTAGTTCTGAAACAAGACCATGCTTTTGACACTTGAAAGATGCCTCCAACTTCTATCTTGGTTTAAGAAGAGACAACTGGATGGAGTAGACTGAGCCAGATGCTGATTAGTCCAGTACTGAACTTGTACATCCCAGTACAAGGAGGGGGGAAGGGAAAACACATATAGACAGATACACTCTACCTAAGCTCTTAGGATCTCCTTTATTCGGTTTGTCCAGTGACTGTGAAAGAACATCAATGTGTGAATTGAATCTTAAGAAGCACTCAATGAGGCAAACAAATGGCAACAATACAGGGAAGACAGAGCCCTTGACTAGTCTTTGTAAACCTCTTCACAAACTGTCTTGTGCTCAAAGCCAGAGCCATTACCTGTATGAGTGAGGAAGAGGGGAGAGGCAGGGAATAAAACCTAAACATAAGGGAGTTACAGACACTGTGACACCACAAATGATTACAAACATGCCGTACATTTGACTCCTAAAGTGCAGGATGCACAGTTAAATCAATAAAGCAAAAGGAATGAGGGAAACAAAGCATTTAGAAAGACATGGACATGGATCAATGAGTTAATAAATTTGCTTTGGAATGTTGGGCAAAGATACTTTGCAAGACATCTCTGATAAACTGAAATGCTAGTGAATATCTGCACTATCCCATTTCCTTTAACTGTGCCTTATCCCTAAACTAACACTATCCCTTCTTCTTACTGATTTTTCTTGGGCCATCCCTCTGGGCAGAGATGCAAAATAGCACTGACAAGATTAATTCAAGCACCTGCTTTTAAATAAGCTATTAGTAACAGTCAAGTGAGGCAGGGGGGAGGGAGCATAAAAACATGGCAATGCTCTGGAAGTACTTTGAATTCTAAACACTCTGTATTTCTCAGACAGCTGTTAAGAATTTTCCTTTATGGATAATTCCAAGCCTACAACTTATCAGCATATGACAAGTGAAACTCAAGAGCAGAAGGAGTGATCCCTCCAGGACAGCTCTGTAGAGAATTGTTCCAGAGACCTTTGCATCATTCTCAGGGTCAGGAGCACCCTGGGTCATGCTGCAGAGGCATTCAGGTGAATCAGGATGGAAATATACCAGGGGACACCTCATTAGGGTGGCTTTAAAGTTGGAAAACAAAGTTGCCTGTACTGGCAGCAGAAGAGGAGTCAGGATGAAAGACAAAACATTGTAGTGCCTTTGAGAGAATTTAGCCAGAAGCACTGCAACCTGCAATTCAACCAGAAACCAGATACATCAGACAGCCATGGTTCTGGAACCAGCATGGCAAGGAAACTTTATATATGATTGGGTATAAATAAAAATAAATATTTCTGTCATTGTCTTTCTTACTCTCCTTAAGACTCTTTAAGCAAGTCCTCTCTTAGTTAAGGAAAACCAATTTCCTCTTTTGTACTGCGTTTCTATAGTGGAGAAAATTAACACCAATTATAAATATGACTGGCATGTAACCCACTCCATAACCACAAACTGGATGTTTGATGTGAAGGATGTTTGATGCTTGATATAAAAGGATGAAAGAGAGCAGATAAAAATCTGCATCTGTTTACACCAAAGATGCATCTCCACTTAATTTTGAGTACAGTCTGCTCAGGATACTTATCTAGACTAATCAGATTAAGGTATCTGTGGACTGTCCTGTATGATGGATTGTCTGAATTTCTTACCTAACATTTGCATGAAATGTAGTGGCTGGTTTGTCTGGAGGTCAAACAGGAGATTTGATCTGAAATTTTGTTTGCACTTTTTGTAGTTCAAAGGCACAACTGTTTGAAGTTCCTCTGAAAAGAACACATTCACTGTAGTAGCTTCTCACCTGAATTGGTACATATAGCTAAGTGAAAAACAAGCTTCAGCTCTGTAAGTATGAAGAGTCTTACTTTCCTTGAAAAATATAACGTTATGTCTTGCAATGCACATATCAGCAGCTAGGAAAATGAAGGACAAATAATTAAAAACAAAAGAATAGTGTCCAGTTTAAAACTGTCAGTTTATTGAATATTTAAAAAACAATGCCTAGGATCTAAATGTATGAATCAGATCTATGTGGGTGTAAAAAAATTAGGACATACTGCCTTATCCCTATTATTTCAGCTTTTGCTGTGTTCATTAGAAATCACCAAGAGAATCAAAACATGGTTCAGGTTGAAAAGAACCTTAATGACCATCAGATTCCAAGTCCTCTGTCACAGGCAAGGACACTTTCCAATACAGCAGGTTGCTCAAACTCTCATCTAACCTGGCCTTCAATACTTTCAGGGATGGAGCATCAACAACTTCTTTGGACAACCTATTCTAGTGCTTCACCACCATCACAGAAAATAATTTCTTCCCAATATATAATCTAAACCTGCCCTGTTTAAAGTAATTTCTCTTGTCCTATCAATACATGCGCTCGTGAAACTCTCCCTCTGGAGAGGAAATTTTATTTTGGATTCTCAAAAGGACTATCTGATTTGAGGGAAAAAATCCTGGAACAGTATTAGTGGCAACTAATTATTGGCACTATGTCAATACTGGATTGTAAGATTCAAATTAGCCCCACTCTTATACCTTTATTTTAAAACAAGATTTAGTCTATCAATTGCGAAATTTACCAATAAAGTCATTAAAATGAAATATAAGCTCTTTCCACAACAGATGCAAATCACATCAGGTCACATTAAACTGGCCATTAAAAATATGCAGAAGAAAAATAACAATGATTGTAAAATCCAGTTTTGCTTCTAGACTATTTATTATTGCAGATTAAACAGGTTTTAAAAGGAAGCAAACAAAACAATCACCTGTGCTGTTTGTGTCTAATGATTAGAGTTACAACTTGAAAACCATATGCCTGGATTCCTTCTTCAGAGTCAAGCTGGTTTCATCAAGTTTACAGAAGCATCTAAACTGATCATCAAAAAAGGAAAACAAAAAACTATCTTCTAAAAGAAAAGCTTTTTCTCAGTAGGTACTCAACCCAGAAAACAATTTTGTTATTACTCTTAAATGACCCATTTACCTTCCCAGAAAACTCTGTCTAAATATGCTTCTAGTCAGTTTATTAATCTTATGCATATTTTTATTTTAGAAAATGGCGAATAATGCTTCTCAGTTTTTGGAGGTTATTTGTTTGGGGTTTTTTTCTTTGTTTATTTTTTTTTAAATCAAGCTGCTTTCAGATGGAAATTGGAATTAAAAAAAAAATGAAATAACCGCTATTCCTGATTTTTAAAAGCAGTTAAAGACTTTAGTTAAAATCTAGGACAGGTAGGATTCTCCTGTCTCATCAAATTTAATGCAGTGCCATTGCTGGAAGCATGTAATGATATACTTTTCCACAAACTTTCTAGTATCCATTTAAAACCACTTCTGCCCCAACTACAATCTATGGATAATAGCACACAAAATTTGCAGCCTGATTTTATTTGAATGGATCTAAAATGAAAACTTTTAAAAAATCTTCTCCCTTGTGTTTAGCCCTTCATATAGTTATATTACCTTCATTTCATTACGCGAAACAATACAAGCTCTTGTAGCATTTTCTCACAAAACAGGCTGTTAAGCCCCCTGCTCACTTTAGCTGCTATTTTTTGAGCCTGTTTCAGGCACATGTTCTCCTGATTTGGAGATGGGTTTTCAGAGATGTATGTGGTGTTCCAGGGATGGCATAAAACCTACAGGGGCCCTGAGAGAAATCCTGCTGCTGCCTGTGTAGCCTTCCTTCATCAGGGGATCACCTTTGCTCCTGCTGCTGTCAAACTGTGAAATGACACATCTACAATATCATTAAAACTGAATCTTCTCCCACACATGGGATTGTGAGCCTGAGCTCTGTGTGATATGTGGATATTGAGTCTCCTGACCCAGCTTTTCTGTTCAAAGTAGCATGGTAACAGAAGGTCGAGCAGGTTTATTGTCCAGTATATAGCTGGCACTTTCTGATAAAAACAGTGATTTTCACTCCCATGTGCTTTTTCCCATTACCCAGTATGCTTTTCCCTAACTTCCCTTCTTGTTCTCTTTCCCAAAGCTTTACGCAGGTTTTGTTTTGCCATGGAGTGTTACCTTCAATAACCATGCTGCCCTCTTAAGTCAGTTGGATTTCAAATTTCTGCATTTTCTAGGTAACTAAAGTACCCACACTACATGTGGAGCTGACAGAAGAGAGCTCTAATTTACCTGTATTTATTATTTCATTATCCCTCCTCCTCTTCCATGCTTCACACTTCTTAGTTTCCTTATGGAGTTCACATGGTTATATTTGAAGTACTGTCTTTTACCTTTTGCTTACAAACCAGGCAGAAGTTGTTAAGACAAAAAGGATGAAAATTTGCCTTCTCTTTGCTTAATGAAAAAACTGCTCTACAGATGGCCTTCTGTCTTCAAATTTATCAGGGCATTTTCCTTTTGAAATACAGTTACATAAAATTTATAAATAAACACCCAAAGCTGAAATACAGTACAGACCTCACAAACGTATTGTTCATCTCTACAGTTCACATGTCAATTTCTGATAATTCTATCCAGAAATTACTTTGGTCCCCAAATGTACCAGACATGTTTTACTGTCCACCAGAACAATACTGACAATACCCCATAATCTCATTTCTTCAGAGACTGCACACTGAAATATTATCTGCTATCCACCTATCAGGTATATGTGGGTTTTACCCTCTAAATTGCATTTTTCCCCCTCATACCCAAAAATATAACTACAAACCAGCTGACTTTTTTTTTAGTTCATCGTAAACATACAAAGTAGTTTCCCATTAACCTTCTTTTCTTTTTAATGTAATATTTCTGTTTAATCCTTGCCTGCCACTTCACTATATTTCCAGTAAAGAAGTAAAAATCTATCTGCATAGCAATAATAATTGGCTTAATACTTCTATTTTGCTGCCAAGTTTCTTGTACAATAGTCAACAAAGCATTTTAGTTACTCCTTGCTGATTTCATCCAGTTTTCTAGCTGGGTTACATATGTTGACCAACTACCACTCCAATCCACATGTTATTGTACTTCCCTCTGTTCCATGCTCTAGCCCCCAATTTGTGCCATTACCTTTTACTAAATAAAGCAATTTTATATCCTACAGGAATGTAAATAGGCTACAGAGTTACAAATATTATTATCTAACCACATTTTGCATTTAAAAATTAAGTGATTTTCTGGTTGAACTCAGGATCTAGAGATAATGTTGATCACTTCTCATCACCAAGCCCTTCTGTACTTTATCATCATCTCATAACTCATTTTTACTCATATACTGAAAGATAAAATAAATAATTTTACTTTTTAAAAAGTTAAGCATTGAACTGTAGCTAAATGACTACAATGAAATAATAATAAAAATCTTTGACTCTACAGTAAACCCCTATCAAAAGCTTCTTTAGCTTACTCTAGATTCAAATGCTGAGCTAATAAGATGAACAGTTCTCTCTGTTCCCCTTAACTTTCAGCAGTTCATATTTTAAAAAGCTTTTTTATTTACTTTGTATGATTTTAAGCCAAACTGAGAAATTTATTAAGAAAGTGCCACATTATTAATTTCAGTTAGGTCAACTTTTCAAGAAAAATGCATTAATTTAGTGAAACAGAAAACCTGTGTTTTTATCTTTCACATTAGGTTTGTTGTTTTAAATTCGTGATAGTAATACAAAAGAAAGTTGCTAAAAATTTATTAACTGCTGAAAAGTAGGTAGTTAGCACTGTATGTTTCTAAATCAGATACTCACACAAGTGTCTGACAAGCAGACTTCAACAACTGTCTTATCTGCCAAAACAGCAACTGGAAGAGGCCTCCCGTCTCATCAATTTGCTGCCTGCAGTCCTAGTTAACTACACCCTAAACACCCTTCCACTCAATCATCAAAGACCAAAGTTAGGCTCCCTACATTCAGGCACATAATTTGGGTTTGAAATGCCTGGGATTTCATAGCATCGTCAATATAATTTTCAGGGATGGGAGACATTTAGAAAGCAAGGTCTGTGTACTGCTCTGCTCATTATTACACAAATACATTCAATGAATGCATTTTTGAAGGGGCAATTTTGAAGTCTGGCTCTCCTGTCATGTTTTAATTCAGACTTTTTTTTCCAACTATAATGCTCTTACTGTATTCATACTTCAGAAAGACTCTCAGCAAGAGGGCTCAGGAGACAGGATTTTAAACTAGTGAATCACTGGAAATAGTGAAGAAAAAAAAAAAAAAGAAAAAGATAGGAGAGTGGGATGGCCTGTAGTAAAAAAGGAATAGTCATTCTCTTAACAGGTAACAGGACTGGAATGTGTTGACCCTTGATTGATACAGTACCTTTTGTACAACTTCTTTAAAAGTGAATTTAACTAAAAGAGAGGCAGTGTAAACACCAGTTTTATGATATGTGAACAGCTCATTTTACAAATTTTCCCAGAATTTATCAAACCATATCAGATTTACCGTAACCCTTTAAAATATCTTGAGTTTGCCTCTAAAAGGACACCACATAAGTGATAAACAGTGCTCCCTAAGAGACCTTAAACTTTTCTTATTATTTAATTCCCACATCTAACCAGTCCACCACATTTTCCTCCCGCCACAGGCATTTCTGAGCTATCCCAAGGCATCTATAAGCTGTCAACCCACACATACATTTTTCACACTATAAAGAACCAACTTTAAGAAGAACTTGTCAGAAAATGTCAAATGCAATTATTCTCTCTTTCTCATATCACTTTCATTCTCTATCTATGAATCTGCTCAAACTTCAGGTCTGCAAGGCATTCAGTCCTAGCACTGACACATCAAAACATTACACAGGGCTATCCTGTATTCTGTACAGGAGAACAGAGCCACTGGAGAAGCACTTTCAGTCTCAGCATTGTGTAATCTATTTCCCTGTAAAAAATCCTGAAGGCCTCACCATTTGTCACAAATGTGTCTTAAATAATTTCTCCTAAATCAGCTGAAAAATTACCAGTTACCTCCTTTTATTAACTCTAAGAGATGAAATGAGATCTTACCATGGCTTTTGGCCTTTTCTCTGCACATGGCTGGCTTGGGGAGGAGCCATCCTGCAAATCCTGTCACAATCAGAGAGCTGGCATTGACTTGGATGGGAAGAGCACTTCACACCAGGACACTGTTGCATGGCATTACACTTTATTTGGAAGCTTGATGTTAAGGACTACAATCAACACTTAATCACAAACGGCAGTCGATTGGAACAAACCAATTATTTGTGATGAATAAGTGTTCAGGAGGACTTTCCAGAGAAGCAAGAAGGGATTTTTTTGCATTTAAGGCACTGAAACTCTGAAGGTTCACACTTAAAAGGTGCTCTTCTACAGAAGGGAAGAAAAGCAGAAAGAAACTGAGTCTGGCCACAATCAGCTATTTGCATTTCAGGGTATGTGAAAATCCAAAGAAATGGTAAAATCAGAGGGGAAGGCTGTCTCTTTTGGCTGGACTGTTTCTGGACCATGGGAATGGCTCTTTGGCAGTCATTGTGCGCAGCCCAGAGCTGCAAACCACAGCCAGGGCAGTCCAATGAAGGTGGCAGAAGGACTGAAGCATACAGAAACTCAGTAAAGGAAAGGCATTTACTTGAATTCATAACTGCCTGGGAAGAGGAGGAGTTGGCTTGTTGAAACACTCAACAAATGACAAAAATATTTCAAAACTTCTCTCCATCCCTGTCCAAGATCAAGCCAAGCAATATTTTAAAGCTGGAATATGTGTGAATTGGTTCCACTGTTGTTGAGAGAAATGTCCCTGCTGTTGAGTGCGCAACCCTCTGCCTCTTAGACCACACCATACTTGCTCAAGGTCATGTGGGATCAGAGCTCTCTTGAAATCTCAGTGCAGCTATAAGAAGGAAAACCACCTAAAGGAGTGTCTGACCTCCTTAACCCTCTCTCTCTTTTTGTCTTATGAGTGGAAGAATATAATGGAAATTGAGTGGTAGTATTCAGAATTTCCTCCTCCCATATGGCCCACTTCTAGTCTGGGATGAGCTCAAGATATCAAGAATATAACCTTATTGAGGAAAAGATTTTGTTGAACCTTTCTAGAGACCTTTCCCACGCTCAGCTGTGAAAGCTGGTGGTGCCAGATCAGAAATGCATTTCTGCAGGTATGTTAGATATTCATGAGTATATTTATTTGCACCAAAAAAACCTGCAAAAATACCTGAGATAGAATATGCCGTGAGGCTTGAGTGTACTGCACTACAGTAACTGTTAATATTTCCACGAGAAAACATATCCTAAAGTCCCAAAGACTGTTAACTGGTTAACTGAGTTCTGGTAATGTTAACCAGCAACTTCTGGTGAGTTGGCAATTACTTATTTGAAGGGTTATTATCAATTAACTGCAAAGTAAATACTTACTGAATTAGTTGTTTCAGTTGGGTTAACAATTGTTTGGACAAATTATATATTACAACAGGACCTGCTGCAGAATTTGACCAAAATAGTCTTAACACCTGTAAATTTCCTGTAAATATATTCAATTTTTCATTGTAGTTTCTTACATTTTTAGTTCCTAGTAGGACTTTTTATTCTTCACAGATGACTCTCCCATCAAAGCTTAGTAAAGGATAAAATAAACATATTTAAAGTGCTATTTTAACTTCAAACAAAAGGATTAAAAAAAAAAAAAAAAAAAAAAAAAAAAAAACACCAAAACCAACCACTCTATGCCCCTTCCTAAAAAACTAAAAATCTTATTTTTAGACTAAAAAAAAAAAAAAGGTGTCCATGTGTGTGTCCTTATTTTATCTCAGTCACTTCTTCACAACAGCAAAAAAGTGACAGCAGATTTAATTTGCTGATGTGTCTGTGAAATTTTTCTATTTCTATTAAGTTCTCTTTCCTGCTCTCTGCTCTTATCTTTATTTTTCCTCTCTTAAAACTCTTACCTTCTCCTAACTTTTTTAAGAGTCTGCTTTTTTCCTCAGTTCTCATTCCTCATTTTTCTCTCTCCAACGTTTAATTCTTTTCTCTTAATGCATGTCATCACATAGGGGACTGTTTCCATTTCTAATTATAGCTCCAAATCTATTTCACTTATACAACTTTTAATCAAAGACCATCATAGCTTCTTCAACTGAATGGAATCCAATAGCTCACCAGAATGCAAACTATCTCAGTGTTAACACTGGCCAGATTTCAGCTGATTTTCCATCACATCAGCTTATCAAAGCTTCATCCAAGACCTCTTTGCTGGACTCTGCTGAGCACTCAAGGAAAACAGCCGAATCGAAACAGAAAAACAGAGCTTTAAATGAACTTGCTGATGACAGAGAAAACAGCAAGGATCCAGAAGTGCATTACAGTCAGAAAAATAAAAGGAGAAAGTACCAACAAAGGCAAGTATGAGAAATATTCCAATTTGCAGAAATTTCCCTGCCCAGCTGTAATTAAAGCTGCCAGAAGTGTGGTTTTTTCATTCCCATCTACCCCCATAATGGTATCTCTCTGATACTATTATCTTCTTTCAAAAATTATATCTTAATTAAATTTCTTTCTGGTTTATCTGAATGTAACTTTTACCATCTTGCCATCTTACCATCACTTCGTGCAGCTATAAAATCAAGACCTTGTATTTTGCATGTTTTTGACCAATTCAAAATTCAATTAGTAAAAATAACTACCTGTGCTCCAAAAAGCCACACTTTAATTTTCCTGTTGGACTCTACCTCTGTCCTGGTTTATAAATAACCTTACACTTCCGTGGCTTGGTGAATTAACACAGGCAAGTGCAAATCTGGCAGGTTTACCCCATTCTTTGTCTCACTGCAAAGGTACAAAGCATTTAACTTCTCTACTTGGACAATACACATAATTTTCTCTCTTTTCCATTTGGTGGCTGGTAGAACACTCATCTATCTGTGTGAGCACAAACAGAACAAATCCAACCTTATTCCATCTGGACTGTAATCCTTGAAGTTTTATAACTGTATTTCTGTATGTGAAGTATAAGCACCACAAGGGCAACTTTGTGGAAAGTTAAGACATGCCATCCCTGGGTCATGTGTCCCAATTTATTGCACCTTTTCAAGTTCATAGTTGTGTCAAAGATGAAGAAACAAAGGCTCTGGTGGCCTTGGTGAATTTGCCTCTGGAGTCTGACAGTGAGGGAGAATGATCCTGAGTAGCCCGCACACTCCTTTTAAAGCAAACGAACTCACTCCCCAGTATGCTCACTCGGGTCCCTGAGAGCATGTCAGCTCCTCCTCCTCCAGCACACCCACAAACCTTCCTACTTCCAAATGAGCAACATCTTTTTACTCTGCTTCTGAAATGAGAGCTGACTGCTCTTTGGCAAGATGCACAATAGAATCATTTGCACAGGCTGACAAGCTATTTAAAATACTTAAAAGTTGTAACATCAGGATTTTAGGGATCTCTTCTTGGTTAATGATCATGTTTGAGGACCTGTTTCTGGCCTGACTTGTGCTTTGGCTGGCTTGTGAGCTGCCACACAACAGAATCAAGCTAAAAAATCCCACACGACATTTGTGCTGAACTTGGGTTTGCAGCAACATTTGATGAACCATGAGGTTTTGGATTCTGCAGCTTTGCTGGAGTCTGTTCTAATAAGGAGTCCATAGACAAGGGTACTGAGCCCTGTACTCTGGGAACAATTTTCTCTTAAGTTCTCTAAAAAAAATAATAAAAAAAAAAAACCCCAAAACCAAAAAATAAAACAAACAAACAAACAAAAAGTAAAAATCCCATTTACATCTAAAATTATCTATAATCTGAGTCTTCAGCCTCTAGTACCATATCAAAGTTGTCTCTTTTGTGTGACAAGGCTTAATCACAAAATAACTGTTCAATTTCCTTCTCCAAATTAAGCTGTCATTGTATTAAATACCTTTTTTTGTTCCTTGCACTGGAAATGAAGTTAATTCAATGTATTTCTATTTCTTAAACTTTTCTGTTATTTACTCCATCACAGGCTGACAGATCAGAGTAATGACTTTTTTTCAGAGATTAACACCAGATTAAATTTTTAAAAACTCTTGAAAGTAACTCAAATGTCTAATGTAATATGGATTCTACCCTTTCCCTTCCTCGGGCCATAACCAATGGAAGGGAGAAATAAATCTTAGACTGCAACATAATATTAAACTGAAATTGGATGCAAGTCTAAAATACCACCACCATCATTTTTGTTATATGGTGCACTGTTTTCTTGCATATTCTACTGTCAAGAAGCTGAGCTTCAGCTAAAGCACTGGCAAGAAGAGAGCAAGCAACTCATAACTTGAAATTTGTAATTTCAAAACTGAGCAAAAGAAAGACAAACTATCTGTAATAAAAGCTTGATCTCTTAATTTCTATATTCTGTCTCCAAAAGCTAAATTACAAGCTGCAAAATACTACAAAGGAAAATCCAGTAATAATTTTCTAAGGAATGAGAATTTGGCCAAATTCAATTCTCAAACCTCCTGGGTAAATTAGGGACTGACTCAGGCTCTAAAAAACATATATAATAGCTCTCAATGACCTCAAAACTCTCAGAATCTCAATGATATTACATTGATTTTACAACAGAAATACTACTTAGCTGTTTCTTTTGGTTCAAATGGAGTGATGTGCAACCCAGATAGAAAGAACACACATTACTTTGAAAAGATACAGGCCTGCATAATTGAATTTGTTTTGACTTCCCCACCCCCTCTTCCTAAATCTCATCTGTATCTGAACAGATACAGTTTTTTGTAAGCTGCTACCTTAGTGAAAGCATCAAAAGTGATCTAGAACCAGACAGAGGGGTTTTTTGGTTTTTTTGATAAAGGCACATAAAGAACAGCACAGTGCAAGCCCAGAGTCCTGAAATCCTTTGCTTAAAAAAAAAATCCTTTCAACAGGACTTTCCAGACATTTTACATATATTAATTCAGCAGGACATAAAACATCTGTACAGGCTGTACATAATTTTAGGCTGTAAATTTGATGGCATATGCCATATTTCATTAGCTAAGTTGTGCACACACCCCTACATACCTATGGGAATGCTTGTCACTACACACAATCACTCCAATCCAAGCAGAATGGCACTGAAAAGGTGGTTGATGTATTTTTATCCCCTCTTTATCACAATACAAGAATTCAGGAGACTCAAATATAACTATTAAAAAGCAAGGCTCAAAGCAAAAGAACCATCCAAACCCCAGATTTTTCTTAACTAAAAACAAACCAGGGAACACATCACCAAAGGTTATTTTTTGGGTGTGATGTTTGGTGTTTTTTTGTTTTTGACTTTTTTGTTTGTTTCTGTTGTTGTTCTTGTTGGTTTTGGGGTTTTTTTGTTTTTTGTGGATACTTGCATTCTCACCAATATAGTGTGACGAAAAGGGAATAGACTAATTTTGGAGAAATGAAACCAATCTATGAAGCTATTAAACACAAAGACATCACCTCTGACGTGGGAAATCTTTAAGCAATACATTAGAGAGTGATGAAAAAGTGTATCAAAGAAGCCCCACTGCGCATACTTTTGCTTTCAACAGTACTCTGTTCTGGCCCAGCTGAATGAACCTTTGATCTCACCTTGTGTGACTGTCTGTCATGTCTCACCTTGACTGACTGTCACTGTCTACAAAAGTGCCACCAAGCACAGAATCTCTTACAAATTTATGTCATATCTGGAACATTGAGATATTGTTACTTTCATTTAGCATGAATAAGAAATCCACATAAGCAGATTCACCTAGACACGTCACTTGGAAACACAATCTTGACAAGACCTCTGACATACTGTTCAAGAATGGAACCATTTGTGAAAGCTCCTATTGAATAATTACATGACTAAGGCATAGAGAAAGCTTCCAGTCTAAAATCCTAAATTGCATATACAGTCACATACAGTTTAAACTATTAATAGCAGGACCATATCACATTTATAAATAGTTTTGACTTGGTGAACCTCTATCTATATTAAGACTATATTAAGACTAAGGCTCTTTCAATAAATGTACATCAGTAGAAAAAAAAATACAAATTGGATCTAAATCCAGGTGACACTAGGCACCCTCAACACATCAGAAGCAGAGCTGAGGTAGTCATAGCACTTTTTATGCTTATCAAAGATGTCGTCAGCAGAACATTAAACAAGGGATTGCTTGGAAGCTTAAGCAGTGAATGTCAAGAAAAAGTAGCTAGTCCAACAGCAAGACTGAATTGTTTCAGATCCATTTGCACAATTTTTAGTTACTTCTGAAACCTTAAAACATTTCACAAAGGAATCAGGCCCTAAGATGAACCATATTTTTCTTAGAAAACTGTCAAGTCTAACAAGAATTAGTCAAGCATTTTAATATCTGAAATCTCATCCACTATTAAAAATTAGAACTAGAAACAGTTTTTGAGGGATAAAAGATAAATTAAAATAATTACATAAAAACTTACTGATTTTCTTTGTTTTAAATTGTAGTAATATAACAGAGGTAAATCAATTAACACTGTGATTTCAAAAAATTATTTAAAAGTTTGGCTGTGGAAAGCAAGCAGAGAATATGGCCTAAACCATGTAGTTTCTCCAGAAAGTGTAGAAATTAGAGAGACATAAAAGCACTACATCAGTGTTACTAATACATTTTGTAACTCTAATTATAGGTGCATCATCATAGAATAAAATACCCACACCCTACCTATTAAACCTTTTTACAGCCCTGATAACCATTAGCCTGGGAAGTGAAACTAAGAAAGAGAAAGTGCTACAGCTGCAGAACTGCCTGCAAAAATAAGCAGCTCTACAGGACTTAAAAAGAAAAAAGAATAGGAAAAGAAGTGGATTTGTAAATAAGTTCACAGCATTTAATTACAGATCTGAAGCAGAGCCTACTAAGTCTACAGCAGCCTTTCAAGGTACATGAAGATTGCTTGGTGGAAAAGACAAACCGGATTTTTAATAAATAGCATAGCTGGATTTCAAAGGGCATTGGATTCAGCCTTCTGCTTCTAGGCATAAGTACAGATTTGGTGTAATTTTAAATAATATCTTTAGACTTAAGACTTCAGAAACAGAACCTTCTTTGAGGCATAACAATACAAATGGCTGCTTTAACTTCAAAGCAATGTTTAAAAGATTTCAATAATAGAAACATTCAGCTATAGCAAGAAAAGGATGAAACTGCAATGACAGAAGTATCACCACAAATCCTCCCTGCTTTGTGCAGTGTCATTTCCAATGCATTTCAGACTGTATAGAGAAAGAATGTCAGTGCATCTATTATGGGATCACATGAACATGCATATTTATCATGAAAGAACAAAACCTCTTCTCAATTTCTATTTTAATAATGACAGAAAATACATAGAATGTAGAATACTAAGTTGCTATTCTTTATCTCTCATTCATAGTGCAATATGATTTTTAAAAAGAAATTTTAAACATGATATTTAATTTTCAGTTGTGGTGCAGTTTTAGCCAGTTTTAACATTATTTAACTCTAAGAAATGGAGGACATAATCTCTAATATTTTAATAATTTTAATAGAACACTGCAAGTACATTCTTGACAAGCCAATGAGGCAAAACCAAGACCACAGAAAATGAAAAGTAAAGCTGAATAACCTCTGACACATGCTTACTTATTCTCTCCCAAAATGAATGCCTAACTTCTCACTCACACATCCCACTCAGAAGTCTGCTTCACAGTTACTTTCCAAAACAGAACTTCTGCCTTTAGATCTCTTCACTATTGCATACTACACCTAACAGAGATAAAAAAAGGATTTATTTGCTTCATGCTTATGAACTTTATTTGAATAAGGATCCTCAATAGAATAGTGATTGTCATCCTAAAGGGAAAATGGAAACACTTGTCTTGTAGTCCCTGCTCAAATGTAAACACCACATCCAGTAAAACCCCTTGACTTCAGGAACCTGTATGTCATGTCTTCCTGTAGTGACAAAATTTTTGCTTTCATCACTGAAACAAGGTAGAAATCCTTCTGAATCCAGGAGCAATGTCCTGGCATGAAGCTGGTGTGATAGAGAGTCAGGGTGTTCCTGTGCCTGTGCTGTGATGATGCTACTGTACTGCTTATAGGCAATGCTTCCCACAACCATTAGTTTCCTGCACTGAGTTTAATACACCCGACTACTTAACAGCACTACACTGTTTGTGTGTCTTTGACACAAACACTTGCATGAGATTATATTTTATAGCTCAGTAATTAACACTGATAAGCTTTACTGTGAAAAAGTAACTCTCCTTAAGCAGTGGTGCAATATCTTCAGGTATGTAAAAAAATGTCACAATGCATTAATTTCTGCCAATATAGGTAGCTTTTATAAAATGACAGTAACAATTGATAAAAGAAACAATAAGCAATAATATTATTATAAATGAATAAATGCAACAATAAATTGAAACAATACAGTAATATTATCTAATGATAGTGGCTTACCTTGTCTCTGTGTGTAATCTGCACATGGATAAAGAAGGATGTTATGAGAAGCAACCCTAAATAGCAACATGATGCTTCCCTAAAGTCAATGGTGCTACACTGAGCTACTCACCGTAAGTTCTCCCACAGTCTGTTTTAAGCAGCTATATTTGGGGTCATGAATACATACAGCATTTTCAAAAGACAGTCACTTTGGAAATTGTCTGGACTACAGAGGGTGCTTTAATGAACAAGATGCTTCATAAGAGAAGAAATATACATCTCCCTCCAATTTCTATGTTTTATTACAATTTTTTATACAAGATCTCCTTAGACACTCACCCATATTTACCATTCTAATCTTCTACCTATGGAAAGTAAAGTTAAAAATGAAAAATAATTATTTTTCCTACCATGTGTACCCAAAATTAAAATTCTAAAGCCTAAAGCATATCTGCATTTTACTCAGTCTTATGTGAAGACCCCAGGCAAGGATTTTGTAGGCTAGATGATGCTGTTCATGACACCTTTAAAATCCTGATGAATTACTTCTTCCTTTACAGCCTATCAGCTCAGTTGTTGCACATATGTATTAATTCTGTATGAATCAGACTGAGTCACTGGGTGTTCATAGAGAAGATGTAAACTGCACATCACCAGTAATATGCAGCTGAGCTGACAAAAAGGATGCTATGGCCAGGAAAGTAATCCCTGTGAAAAATACCTACTTGTATTCTTCCACCTCCTACCTCTTCCATCTCCCCTCTCTGTTGAATGATCCTTAACTTGCATTCTTTTCTAGGACTTACCTACCTACCAGCATGCTGTTCATATAAGCATTAACTGCAGATTCAAAGAATGGTCCAGATTGGAAGAGACCATAAGAAGATCAAGTTCCAACATCCCTGCCATGGAGGGGCATCACCTTCCACTAGACCAGATTGCTCAGAGATCCATCCCACCTGGCCTTGAACACTGCCAGTGGTTCTCCTAGAGATGAACAGCCATCACACATTTCTCCATTCTAAAAAATGGGCTAGAATATGGAAATCAAACCCCATAGTACCCAAAGAGAGACTAAAATCCTACTCTACATACTCCTCCAGCCTTCCCCTCACAGTTTGAAACCTTTTATTCTAACCATTTGAATCCAAGTCCATGAGGGAAGAATTTAGGCAAATTTCATTCTTATACATGAATTAGCCTTATACATGAATTAGCAGTAATCTAAGTCAACTACCTCAGAAGGATCAAACACTTACTCCTCTTGCGAGTGCAGCCTGCTGCAAAGGTAAGTTGTCCTGTCAAGGCAAGCTCTGAATTTGCAGAAGCCTGCTGTCCAAGATGCCAGGGTAAAGAACTGTGCTCATCACAAAAGCATAAACAAATAGGCAAGTGAAGTGTTAAATATACCAAAGAGTCAGGTAAGGGCAGAACTTTGAGCCCTAAGATCAGGGAAAAATGAGTGTACATTTATGCTGCTCAGTGGAAATAAATTAACGCAGGCAGGAATTCATCCAATAACTCCTTAAGGAGGGCACTCCACCAGTGTAGCAGAAGTAGTTTGACTGTAATTCAGTACTTCAGTGGGTGAGGAAGGAGACAGATTTCTCCATCTGCAGCTTTCCTCAAAAAGGTAAGTCATATCCTCCAAGTAGCACACCGAGAAACTCTCTCTAGAAAGTATGTGGGCAACCACCAGGTGGGAATCATGGTAAATTAATCTCTATTTCTGTATCTCACGATGCAAAAGAAGTCGCAGATTTTTCAGGAAGTTCTATCCTAGTTTGTAGATGCTGCAATCTCTACCAAAATATTATCTACTTCATCACCTGATACTATGAAAATTCACCCTGTGAAGAATCTGGGTAGTACTTCACCTCCTGTTTATTTTAAGCATTAGTACAGTGCCACAAACCAAAACTTCTGAGCTTCTCAGGTGTTTACATCTAAAGCCTCAAAGGAAGCAATGGAGCCAGAATCACTTCATGATCAATGGGAGCACTAACGGCTTGGCTCTTTCAATGCTCTATCACAAAGGAACTCAAAGGTATTTAATTTACCTTGACCTTGTAGTACTCCTTGACTTCAGGCTGAATGGAATCAAAATCACCACTGATGTAATCAGGCAAGAAGCTGAAAGGAAAGCAATGAGCAGTGAAATGAAAAATTAATCCATCTTACTATATTTAATATTTATTTTCTCAAGAGTACTAAGGGGTACAAGCATTAATCTTCTAAAAGGAATATGAGTTACTTAAAAGCATGTTAAAACAAGTTGATGTGAGGTGTTAAAAAATAAAATAATGAAGGAAAATGTAAAACTGATAAATCTATTGTCCCTTTGCTCAGGGAGCTGTACTTTTCTTAGGTGCTTATGTATCTCTCTGGGTCGATAAAACTTGTATTTCTCTGGACCTAGAAAGGCAACTTTCAAATACCTTTCAAATGTATAATTCAGTCAACAAACTGAAAAAGCATATATGAGCACTGTACATCAAGCCTCAGAGGACATCATTTGTCAGAAGAGGATGACGATGATGCTTCTTGGACAGCTGGTATGCCATAAATGTTTCAAGGATTTTTATTTTAGTTATTAGTGATGTCATCTCATTTCTACTCTTCTTGATTATTAAAAACAGTCCCAAAATATGGAAGCCAAATGCTCAGTGAGTTTTAACTCACATGAACTTAATTTCAACTCCTAACCATCATTCATACAGTAATATTGCTGCAAAGCACATGGAAATAATTTTGTGATGTTTATCTTAACTTGCCACATGTAACTTTTTTAATTGCAGAATGCTTTAAAATATTTATTGTATAAATTTGTGTCAAATTCTTCATGAAATCTCCCCTGTGCTATAGCAAGAACAGTGTAAGAATATCTTTTGAAAATACCCCCCAAAACACTCAACACAACTTTCCATCTTGCACAATTTATTGAGTTTTAAGAAGCAGTTGACAGGTGAGAGAGTGTTTCCACTGTTTCAACAGGTAAGACTGCACTCAGTTTTGAAAGTAAAGTTGTGATTTTAGTTAACTCCATGGCTACCATACTTCACAAGGGGGATGAGAGTTAAAAAACAAACAAAAAAAAATAGCAAATTAGTTTCTTGCTAAAACAAGAATTAAGCAGAGTATATTGAGACATTTTTTTTCTGCCAAATGATTTCAGAAGAATGCTGCAGGGTCTAGAAATTCCTCATATCAGTAAAACTTATAAAAATCTAATGTTCATGCAAAGATTTCAAAAGAGATGTCATTTTCTTTGAACATTGACACCATTTTCTTTGAAAACCGAAAGCTGCTCTAGTAGAAGCTGGTAAGTACTATTGCTGTGAGTTATGTGAGTTAGGTCATGTGCAACTATGGCATTTCAAATTCCCTGCTCTCCACTATTACTAAGGTTGTTATAAAAGGATATGTTCTAAAAATAATCCCTCCAGAAGTGATGGTCCAATACTCAGTGCAGTGAAAATAGCAGTCCCGGCTGCACTGGGTTTGACTGAGGACACAGAAATCAAGTAGGAGAAATGCAAATGCTTCAGCACTGTTTCATATGCCTCCATCAAAATGGTTCAAAACAAAACAAAAAATTAGGTTTGCTCTTTCATCGTAAAGACTGACTTGGCCAATGCACAAAAAAATACCACATTTTTAAAAGTTAAAATTCAAATAGTTGTTTTTTACCTTTCCATGAATTTCCTAATTAAATATTTACTGAATAAAACAAGCCTAAAAACTTGCAGGTATTTTCTTTCAATTTGTTATTTTATAATGATTTCTTCCTGATTGAAACAGAGCCATTAAAAGTAAACTCACTCTAAGCATTTCAGTGGTGGCCCTGAATGCAAGCCCTGAAGGTGTTCCAGAAGGTTGGGCAGGAAGAACAGCAGCCAGTTGCCATGGAAGGCCAGCTTGGTATGACATAGACCTCTACTGTGATGAAAAAATAGTATATCTTACTGAAATGCTGTATGTAAGTCCAAAAATGTTGTGGGTTTTTTTTTTTTCTTTTTTTTCTTCTCTACAGCAGGTATAAATTGCAGTGCTTTTAAATTGCAGTGCTGGCGGGAGTAACTATGACTTTCTTAACCACAGGGTGGTTTGAGGGGTTGGCGGCGACGTCTCCCCTTGTTGTGGGATATCTATGTGTCCAGGTAGAGAGTTGACAGTGTCGTGGCCTTGACTTCCTCTGTGCGGGTCTTGGGCCTGGTACATGGTTTGGGGCTTGGCTGCTTGATGCGTCAACTCTCGGGGTGATTTGAGGGGTTGGCGGTGTCGTCTCCCCTTGCAAAAGAGAGCGGAGTGCGTCACAGTCTTTGCCTCCTCTGCGCGGGTCTTGGGCCCGATACGTGGTGTGGGGCTTGACTGTTTGATGTGCCTGCTCTTGGAGGTGGTCTGAGGGGTTTGGCTGTATTGTCTCCCCTTGGGATAGACGGAGAAACATCTACAACCTTTTAGGTTGACGGACGCCTCACGTCAACTTGTGAGGGCTGACGGGCAGACCACGGAAGCCCTCTTGGGTCACCAGTGTGACCATAGGTTGTCCCTACCAACTTAAGTTTTTCCACCTCTGTTCACCTTTCTCACCCTGGCTGGGTAGATGAGTTGCCTTTTTTTTTGGCACGCTGCCAAGTCATCATAGTTACTAACTGGGCTTAGCTGCAGAGATCGCGCATCCTCGTCGCCCCGCCGGATCCCCGTTAAAGGGGAACTAAGTTGATCTCTGCCCCAGTGTGAAGGGGAGTTAACATCCACCCCCACGCCGCTTGGAGTCGCCATCCAGCGGTAGGCTCATAATTAGGCTGAAACAAATTATTGGCACAGCCAACGCTGTTGCCCAGAGCCTTGTCCAAAGGTTAAAGATGGACACAATCGGCAGATTGTTTTGAGGGCCAACTGCTGATTTTGACCGCCCTCAGCTAAGGCGTTGTGAGACCTTTTCCATCTCCGGTCTTGACATTGTTTAGGTTGGTTTTTCATCGCTTATCCCCGGAATGGGTCCGGTTCGGGAGGGTCAGCCAAGGACAATGGGAGCGTTGTGGCGAGAGTTGGTGGAGCCCAGGACACCAGAAGGCTTCGTTTTTGGGGCTGGGATGGACGGTGCATGCCGGTCCGGTCGCCGGAGATGACCGTCCCTGAATAAGATCGATAGCCGCGTTGTGTCATGGTTGTTTGCGTCGCGCTCTGGCTATGTCGCGGTTGTGTTACCCGGTTTATTCGCGTCGTGTTACCCAGTCCGGTCGCGCTATGTCCCCTGTGTACTCGGACGCTAGTGGCCCCAAGTCTCTCTAAAGCGAGGCTGGAGAAGATCGTGTGGGCCCGGGCAGTCCGAGTACCTTTTCCTCGGTTGATGCGTTTGTTATCCTAGGTTGAGCTGTTTTTATCGTGTAACGGTGAGCACCTTCCCGGCTTGGCCAAGCTGGCACAGTGGCTAATTGGTCTTGGGTGGGAGGGGTTCATCCGTTCTATCGTGTCTGCCCCTTTTGGGGCCCAAATTTGGATCTGGCCGGTGGACAGGCCACCATCACTTAACTCGGAAAGAGAGTGTACATTTTGTATGCTTAGTAAATAATCAACTATTTCTCTTGAATGCTTCAAGAGATATAAGTGGGAGAAGAATTCACAAAAAAAAAAAAAGGAAAAGTCTTCTAAGAATCAAGTGCTTATTCACAGGTTGCTGGTTTTTTTGTTTTGTTTTGTTTTTTCCAAAGTAAAACAATGTCCAATCAAAAAACTAATCTGAATTTTTCCAAGCTGAAGGAATGGGCATTTTAATTGTACCTCCCATAGACTCTGCTGGAGCTCCTGGCTGTGCTTCCTGAACACGTCTCTTCTGCCAGGAAGCTCTACATCCATTTTCAACATACCCTCTCTAAATTACTCATTTGGAGCAACCACAAAACCAGAAGTGACTAAAGGGAATAAGGAATTATGGCTGGGGACCTGATTGAATATTTCGAGATATCTAGGCCTTCCATTAATGATCATGAAGAAAAGAATTCCTTCTTAATTTTTCCATCCCTTTTAGAAACACCAGAAACAAGGAAGGTTCAGAAAGTCATGCCTGATAAATTTAAAAAAAAAAAAAATCAGTTAATCTCAGCTCCACTGTTTGCCTCATAGGCATGAACAAATATATCTGCTTTATCTTCAGAGCGAGGATGGCTGCTCTTTGTAGCTCATTGACTATGCAAACGAAAAAAAGTAAGGCAACATTCAGTACAGAGTCAAAGCCTGCATTTGACACAGTCCTCTTTGAGTTCTGTAGAAGAAATTGCCCAATCCAGGTGAGCAGATCGAATCAAGGCTCTTTCCAATTAAAACAAATAAGCAAAGTTAATTATGTGAACAATTCTTCTTGACTGACTAACCTCAGAGATAAGCACTGATATAGAAATAGGGGAAATAGTTGAGAGAGGGGTATATGAAAAAAACTCCTTCATATTAAAGTAATTAAAGAATATTTTGTAATAATTTGGTTTCACTTGTTTGCTTTCATATAGTTTGTATATTGTTGCATAGTTGTTTGTATAGTGTTGCATAGTTTTGTATTTACTCCTGAGTAGACTCTGGTGCAGGAGAAACAAGCTTGGGAAAATCACACATCAAACTTACTTCTATTTGAATAGAAGAAATTATGTCAGGAGAAAAGTAACAAGAAAGGTCTCTCCATAAAAGTTGAAACAGCTGCCCTTATTTAACGTACAGATTAAAACCAGGTATTATATTAGTATAACCCATGTTTTCCTGCCCTCTGAACTCAAATTAATGAATAATTCTTATTCTGATGCATAACTGTATTGAAGATGACATATTTCAGTGACATATCTGACACATATCCTTTAGTGAAGGAGTTTAACTTTTTGCCCATGATGGCAAAATATGTCTTTAATTCCTAGTGCAATTTAAAATTTTAATTTCTAAATAGTCCAGATGATGTAGTCTACCACATTTCAGAACCATATTTTATCAGTCTCATTAGCTATTAATTATACTATGCATATAAGGTCATGACCAGCTCAGCTGGCTGGATTTTCTGCTGCTTTATATTGACATTTATCAGGAATGAGCCAAATCCTTAATCCTAATGGGACTGAAAGTACAAAATTCATGTGAGATCAGCCTACTCTACCAAGTCTTTTCCAGAGCTGTCAAGAATCTTAACACCAGGCACTGTGCAACAAAATGTCTTCAGAGGTATGGGACAACTGGAGTTTTTCTTAACCTTTTCAATCTCTTTGGGTTTTTCTGGATGTTGAGGGGTTTATTTTGTTTGGATTTCGGTTGTTGCTTTTTGTTGCTGTTTGGACTTGCCTTTTTTTTCCCTCCTCATCATGGTATTTTAGAATCACACTGCATCCATCTAAAACGAGTACTGAGTCAGGAGCCAGGATTACTTTCAGATAAAGACCCAAAGGCACTCCCATATGAGATTGCTTATCTTTTATCTATGNATCCCAATATTTTTTAGTCACTACTATCATAAAGCAGTGATTGATTCTTATCACAGACAGATTACAAAATAAATAGAAGCTATTTAAATTCTGAGGTTCATATACTAAACAAGCACAGCTATGCCTTTTGCCTTGAAGTAATACATCTAATAGACATGCAACATTGTTTTTTAAATATTCAACACTAATGAACAGTGTGTTAAATTTAAAACAGCAGAATATTTGCTTCTTTATTCACTCACTTTAAGAATTCAGTATGAAGTGTTAAATATGTGCTTTCACACAGTTATGAAAAAGAAAAAACAAAAAACCAAAAAAACAAAAACCCACAAAAACCCACACAGAACCATCACACTGTAGCAGTTTATACTAAAAAACCCACACTGCCTTCTTAAATAAAATGCTTGGACATAACTGCTCAGCTCTATCATTAATTCAAAGTTACAATTTCCTAGTACTATTGACTTTTCTTGTGATGTAGCTCCTTTAGCACATAATTGCATGCAATTAACATTTTTTAAACAAATGTTAACATCAGAGATGTGAGCATTTAAAGGCAGTATCTGCATACCCTTTGATTCCTTCANTCCCATATGAGATTTCTTATCTTTTATCTATGTAATTTTAAAAAAAAAAAAAAACAAAAAAAAAGCAAAACAGAAACCCCGTAGTTTCCATATGAAATCTTTAAAGGTTTAGCTAGATTATGAAGAAAAACACAGCACTATTTCTTGGTAGTTTGGAGATGGATCTCAGCTAGATGATTTATACACATTGGACAAAGATTGAATGTTGACTGAATAATTTTATGAACTCANAACAAAAACCCACAAAAACCCACACAGAACCATCACACTGTAGCAGTTTATACTAAAAAACCCACACTGCCTTCTTAAATAAAATGCTTGGACATAACTGCTCAGCTCTATCATTAATTCAAAGTTACAATTTCCTAGTACTATTGACTTTTCTTGTGATGTAGCTCCTTTAGCACATAATTGCATGCAATTAACATTTTTTAAACAAATGTTAACATCAGAGATGTGAGCATTTAAAGGCAGTATCTGCATACCCTTTGATTCCTTCAGCTACAGCACAGAAAAATAATCCCATGCAAACAAACCTTGTGTCCACAGCTGTATCATCTGAGGGCACAGCATGGGTTCCCTATGGTTTTTCTGCACTACTAAAAATAAATTTCAGAATGGGTGTCTTTTACCCTGGACTGATAGGCACACACAAACTACATCCCTGTGGAAATAAAAAAACAGTGATGATAAACATGCTGCAGACTGAACATGAAGCAAAGTCAGTTCTGACTTTTGTAAGCATCTAGTTAGTACTTGGGAGTACAGAAGATAGAACTCTCCAGCACTACTTCAGGATAAGCATTAAAATCACAATTTAACAAAAAAACCCCAACAAACAAAAATTAATGCTCTCAACTCTATGCTTGCTAACTGTTAAGGGGCACTTTCAGCTTGCTCTCCTGATGTCTTGACAGGAAGAGTAAGTGAGGGCTGTTCTCAGCAGAAAGGTGTTAAGTCTGTTTAAATCTGTCAAAAGTATACTGTTATCTGCTGAGAAGATCAAAGTGTCTTTTTAAGTCTCAGAGACATACAGCACAAGCAAGTGCCTTTTATATATTGGATCAGAACAGCATATTCAGATGCTCCAAGTAGCTGCACAGAGGTGAGTCCCTGGCTAAAGGAGAAATGTCAGATAGTGAGATATATTCAGAGTTAATGTCTGTTCAATCTATAAACACTTTCATGCATTGCCTGCAAGCAAGGTTACCACAAGCAAGGGTCACATCTGCAGCTCAGATGCCCAACACTAAAATACCACTACAATTAATGAATTCAAACTGACCATTGAAAAGAATTTTAGTTTGACAGATCTTGAACAGATGCCACAAATTATTCCATAATTTATTATCATTATTAGGCTTTTAAAAAAGAGCTAAACTCCAGTCCTTAGCTTGTCCACCCTCTACTTCCCAATCAAGACTCTCTTGAAGACAGTAAGCGTACTTTTTCTGACTCCATGGTTCCCATCACTCTGTTTTGATCCCCAAAATCTCCCTAGTCACCATACAGTGTTTGTAGTAGGGTAGCACTGACAGTGATGTGCTAATCCTCTATGAATTTGGAGCAAAAAACCAACATCAACAAAACAAAAAAAACCCAACTCTTTACCATGCCTTCTTCAAAGGCCTTCATAAATGGTCATTATGCAATTGCTTACAGAAAACAATTCCCAAACAGCATTTCACACACTACAAAAAAATCCAGATGTGATTTAATAAGACTTGAGAGAGAAAAAAAAAAGGGGGGGTGAGGGGATACAATGCCAAGAATGTAAATTTACAGCAATTTCATTTATATGCATACATCAAGCTATATACAGATAACCTAAATTATTTGCACACTGTTAGCATATCTGCATATTACAGTCAGATAGTTATATGGTTAAAAGTACTTGGAATATTAGGCAACCTTGAAAAACAGCCTCTTTTTTCCTTACTTTTTGAAGAGCTTAGTGTTAAAGAGCATATAAGTATTATTTCATTTGCAAACCCTACGATTTAAAGAAAAAATATAAAAGTGTGTGAAGATATGAAGGCAATAATGCATTCATTTATGCTTGTCTGGTACACAGTGTCACCTTGCAAATAATAAAAAAGTATCTGAAATAAATTTAAGAACTTATTACCTTCAGCTCAAACTGCTATGCAAAGCTCACATCATAGGGACATCTTCCACACGGGAGAGCCAACTTCCTCCCATTATCATCACAAATCTGAAGAAGCTTACACCCTGTCCCAAAACCTTGTCTCTCATTGACAAAGATGAGTGTTAATAATAGCAACAACTGTTGCATTTTTCTTTTTAATAGTCAATATGTGAAACTTCTCCAGTTGCAATTGATACCGTATGAAATTAAGTTATGCTCTGAGATTTAAAAACTACTCACCTGTTGGCCATGGTGCTGAACATCCTCCTGTGTTCAAGTATATGTACTTAATGAAAAGCTCAGTATGCTCAAAACAAGCAGCTGCCAGGGACTGCTGCTAAGTACCTGTGGTTTTTGTTTTCATTACTCATAGACTGAATTATTTCTTTAAATAAAGGATAGCTGGTGGCAATATATGGTCTTAGAGAAAATTGAAGCTATTCAGCAGAGCTCAGAATTGCACACGGTCAAGCACCATGCATTGCTGTTGGATCCTTGGCAAAAGGAATTTTAGAGAGAAGGGAGCTGAGCCATGCGTTTTCATCCTTGCAGAGGGCAGCATGGCTCAGGGCAGCACATTAACTCAGTGCAGAAAATGCTCCAGTGCCTGAGCACAAGTCACCCAAAAGCACGATTTTGAATGCTAGAACAGCATAAATACTTGTCTGGAAGTGCCAGACTGCAGTCCTCTAGGAGTCAAAGCCAGAGGAAAGGGGGAGAAGATAAGCACTGCAGCCTCTGACAGGCGATGGCATCTGACTCACTGAGAAGATAGAGGCTGACAAGACCCCCAAAACAGTTTTCCCTATACACGTCAAAGCAACAGATGACAGAATTTGTTCCAAAAATTGAAAAAAATCAATGATTACATTAAAGAAATTTAAATTATTTATTAACATTTTATATTGCATGTTAAGAATCAAAAGGATGTGATCTTAAATGTGGTAAATTTACAGCAGTCAAAAACTACAGAAAGAGATTTAGAAACCAGTCTCAAAAAGATGGCACTAGAAGCCACAGCAGGCTCAGGGCTTCATGGAGTGCCATCAAAGTTAGACATTGTTGCCACAAGGCAAGACACTTTTCCAAGACAAGATAAACAATTCCTCTTCTTTCCCAGAAATTCTAGAAATACACATATTATAATTTTATACCTAATTAGACAGTTACTAACAATGTCTACAGTGTGGCTTGAAAACTGAATTATACAATTTCAAAAGTCAGTTTGAATGACTAGTATTTAAACTCTAGGTGTCCTTTCTGTGAACTATCACACCACTGAGAACACTTAAAAGTCAAGTTACATGTGAAAGTAAACAGAAGTTACATGCGAAAGATGCTCACTGAGATTTCCTGGCTTCCATTACTTTACTTACTCTCAACAAAGTACATGAAGTGCCTGACCCCAAGTTTATCATCTGTTTACATACTTACAAAACCAGGGAAGAACATCTTTGCAGGGGAGGTTGAGCTTGAAGAAGCCCTTTGCTTCTGCATGGCTAGAAAATGAAGTAAGTAGCTTGCAGCAGAAATCCTCTAGAGCCCTTTCTACACAGTGGGTCATGAGTGTAATGAGAAGAGATTTATCCCCTTACTGAGCAGCTTGTTCCAAGCAGACAAGAGGAAATCTGCAGGTTTTCAAAAGTCTATATTATGCTTTTCCTGTTTGTACTTGCATTTTCTTTTCTGATTTTCATATACACATCATTTTATAGATGGATATTCTGTTTCGTGGCCACAAAAGAGACATCTCTACACTTAGCTATAAGTACGATGACCAGCCATGAGAGGTGAATTGCCATATAAAAGTTTATTTAGGATAAGTTGTAGAAATACTGGTAAAAAATCTCCTGAAAAAAAGTCTTCAGGAAAAAGCAGACCATCTGATTACAACACAATTATTAAAAGGTAAAGTTGATTTTTTTATAGTCATTGAACATGTTTCTTTATCTTAGGCTCTGATTGCCTGTAGAGCAGCCACTGAGTAAGCCACTTTTATTTTTGGTGAAGATGTGCTTGAGTACCTTAAACACATTCATATAATTCCTTCAAGTTCCAAGCCCTTACACTGATCAGTTATATAATATTTGCAGAGAAACAGTGAGTATCCTGAAAACACCCAGACTACACAGAGGAACAAAATATATCACTTAATGTTTTTTAGGGGGTGTGAGCCCATGTGGCAAGGAATGGAGAAAAGACACAGAACAGCGGACAGCTGTTTGCAGTCTGTTGTCTTTGTATGGCTGAAACCGGCTAAGTCACGAGGAGGCAGAAGTTTTATTAAACCTTTTGCTACTGACCTCTCCTGCAGCTTTGCAGAGCTGACAGAGAACCAGGATATTTCAGGAGAGCATTAGCATTTCAAAATGTACCTGCACCTCTTCCCTAGCACAGCACAGCAGCATTAATTAGAGAGACAGCAGAAGATAAATGCGCATACAAAATGAGAGTTGGGCTCTATTTGATGCTGAGTAACCTCTACCGAAAAGAGCCCTCCCTTTCATCAGATAAACTCAAGGGAACATTCTCTCATTTCTACACAATTTAGCTGTACAAGGATGACTATTTCATTTTCTGGAACCTGTGACTTAGACAACAATGCATTGCAAAGTTTAATAGAAATTCTTTTAAGGTTTATACTAATTGAAAAGATGAAAGGTAGGCTTAGAGCTCTGAAGGAATTGGTGAAAATACTAAATAGTATACCAGTGTTTCTGTCTTCAGTGGGTTGGATCATCACAGCTGGGTAAAGCTCCTGCAGCTGGTAGAGATTCTACTCACTTTAATCCTTGTTTTGCTCTTCTGACTGTGTCATCACCTCTACAAAGTCAAGGTACCAGTGCCATATTTTAGTCAGCAACTCAGCGGGTTTAAAGATATGAATACACACAAGCAGTTCTCTCTTTCACAAGACTAAAAGTGTTTCAAACTACCATTTTCATGTGCACAGCTGCAATTAAAATGCCTCTGATGAATCCCTAATTAAAGAATAAAACCACCTTTTATAGTTACTTGACATATGGATGAAATTAAAAAGCAAAATAAAGCTACTACTCTCATGTATTAGTAAATTTACATTCTGGTCACAGCCTGATGTACTCAACTGAAAGAGTTTTTCCACCAGGGTTTTATTTGTTAAACTTTTTATAAGGGACAAAGAATGAAGGACTGACAAAATGTGTTCATCTAGGGAAAAATCATCTCTCTTGACGTTTTCTTTTGTAAAACATTTAAACTTCTATACCAAACAGTTAAGTTCATACCTATGCTCTGCACCTAAATAGATGCAAAAGAATGTCTGGTTGACAGTGACTTGCCAGACCTAAATTTTTGTTTCTTTACACTGCTCATTAGCAAGCAAACATACCTGTAATGAAATACAGTAATGTAAGGGAATATGCTGCAGTGTCACCCTGGCCACTATACAGGCTGTCTGCTTTGCAAAGACTCCCAAATACAAGGAAACACTATTCTAGCTGTTAAAATTCTCCTTTAGCTTAGCTGCAATCAGATTCCTCCTCCTGGCAGTCAGCACAGCTTCCAAAGCCTTCTGAAAAAAAAAAGCCTGTTTTAGAAGTTGGCCATTACCACCCCCAACACCACAGGGAAGCTCCCTGCAGCTCCCTGGATGGCTAATCTGAAAAGAAGACAGTGTAATTACACAGCCATGGTATCCAATGAAAGGATATTAAGGAGAAATACCCCTTAATGAAAAAAAAAACAAAAACAAAAAACAAACAACCCTAAGCAAAACAACAACAACAACAACAAAAATTAAAAAAACCCTAAACTTTGCCCTGGCCAAAGTGCCATGTCAAAACTTTAAGTCTGTCTTGCTTCTCAGAGCTTCCTTCACCACTCGAAAGTCCCAGCTGTCACAGAGATAATTAGAAAATACAACCTTTTCCCATCTTCAGCTGGAATAACTGATCAACAGTTATTGAGCAGCCAGTCAAGCCAAGGTAACTTATATAAGCCAAGGAACTGGTTTATACTAACTATTTCATAACTTAGCCCACAGGTGATAAATATTAAAAGGATGAAGCAAGCCATATCCTTTCAGAGGATATAAATGTAACTATGTGGCTACATGGTAACCATGTGGACACATGGTACTCATTTAACCCACCAAAATTTCACCTCCTGCTTATTAATCTAATTTTACCAAGGAAATACTGATCCTCAGCTCAACATAAAATGGCTTTCATAATCACACGACTCTACGCTGGTTTTTATGTTTGGAAGAGACTTGGCAGTCCTAACTCAGGAGAAAGAGCTAACAGCAATTCACAGACTCATAGGATGATCTGCATTGGACAGAACCTTAATGAATATCTAGTTCCAGCCCCGCTGCCATGGGAAAGGACACCTTCCATGACATTAGGCTGCTCAAAGTCCTACCCAACTGGTCCTGAACAATTCCGGGGATCATAAAACTATCAAGGCAGCAAAATTCTGGAAGAGGTCAAGGTCGGCAAGTAATCCTTCCTTCAGATCACATTTTATTTCTGTGATTGTGAGGTCTTAACTACAGCTGTCACTAACAAGCACCAGAAATCTTTTGGCATGTGCTAAAACCCTCATTAGGCCCCAATCCTTCAAACCTGCACACCTGCAGCTTTGCCTGGCACACATAAACAACATCTCTCCTAGCCAGGGAAAGGGAAGCTCTGTATCAGCTCCATCTGAAACCAGCACAGCTATATACAACATAGCTGGTGAGTCAGAACACACAAGGAGTCCAATGTAAAACTCAAGCTCAGAAGAAAATTATTCATTACATTCAGAATTGGTAGAGCAGAACAGGATGTAAAATAATTTTGTTATATTTGAATACATTCAAAACAGAGCCATTTACCACACAATCTTTGCTAAGGAAAAACAAACAAACAAACAATGACCACAAAAGAAAGGAAGAGAAGGAAGAAAGAGAGAGAGAGAGAGAGAGAAAGAAAGAAAGAAAGAAAGAAAGAAAGACCGAAACCTGCAAGCATGACCAAGAGAAATCTAAAGGGCACTGTGAAGGGTCCCCAAAGCTACACTGAGAACTTGGATGACTGAAGTGTATATAAATCTGAGCTAGCTTTAAAACAGCTTAGAGACTGGTAGTAGTTATAATGGCAGTGCTTGCTGTGCTTGTTTCCAGAACATTGCTAGCTTCACATATCAGTTGTCACCGAGTTCAAGAAACAAATATATGTGCCTGTCCATCTCCCCCCATCCATCAGTCAGACCAGGGTGCTACCGTGAATTCTTAGCAGAGCAAGTAGGTTTGTGCTACTACTGCTATTAAGCTTTTAATATCCCAGCTGTGGCTGGGATCTACCTACCAAGCTCCTACTGCCTGTTACTTAACTGGGTGTCCTTATTAAAGTTTAATCAAAAGCAAGGAAATCATACTGTGGAGGGAACGTTTGAAGAGAAACTGAGCCAGTCCCCCATTTGTATCTGCAGCATTTAGTTTACTGCCACTTAAGAGCACAAATTAAAGCATTGAGATAACTACCTACCTGACGCACATGAGATCCAGGCAAGTCAATGTATAGATTTGGAATGGCATTGGTATAGATTGGGGCTTATTTGTAAGTGACAATCACAAAAAACCAACCAACCAACCAAACGAAAAAAACCCCTAAAAACCAAAAAAACCCCCAAAAAACCCAGAAAAACCAAAACCAAAACCTGTGCACTGGATTGAGTCATTAGAAATGTTACAAACGTACAGGTGATATTATAGAATTCTCTGTTCTTAGTCTCTCCCCTCCTCAATCTTCCTTCTTTCCCTCTTTTTGTCTATGTGGGCTAAAAGCACTCTCAGATAGAAAATACCTCATTCTTGATAAGTAACATATATTCCAAAAAAAGTTCCTGTCTTGGCCTCTGCACAAGTAATTTTCTATCAAGTAGAGTAGCTGAAAAAAAAAAAAGTCAACTCTGATGCTCTTGGTGCCCTGCTTATTATTAAATATATATATATATATATAGTAATACCCCCATATGAACTTTACAATTTATTATGATTTTAAAAAGTTATATAACCCTTAACTGCTATTCTATTAAGTTCTATTATTGTCATAATCACTTTGACTTAATCTTTTATTAAATTTCAATACAATAATTACATTTTCTTATAGGATAAGAACTAGATCTTAAGGACACAGATCTGCCTATAAATAATGCAAGTGCAATGATGAGCTATTATTAAAAGCTCTTCCCTTTATAGAGTGATAGTGATTGTTCTTTAGGGAAGACATTCAGAGGTCTAATATCCAAGAAGGGAGAGGAGAAGCCTGAATGGATGTGGCATTGGAAACGCTTTAGAAAAGACTGGACACAGATGAGCTGTGAATGAGACACTTTGTATTAGTATATATTGAGAAGCTCTGGGAGTAGCCTGAAGACTACCACAGGTGACATGGAGTGTAACTATCATTAGAGATGTCATTCAACAGAAGATGTCATTCAACTAAATGACAGTGCAGCCCATTCTTCCAGTCTAAAATTCACTACTAGATAATTCTAAAACCAGCAGGACACATTAATTCTCAGGTTGATAAGTTCTTGAAAAATGTGTAAAGTTAGGAGTATTAGACCTACCTGCATGATAATGAGCAAAGAGACACATATTTTACTGGAATGGCAGAAAAACTGTCACTTAATTACTTTTGTAATTGTTCTTTGAGAGACAAGGGAAGTCCTGAAGATTTTCAGAGAACTCTACTTCATTGTAAACAAAGCCATTGCCTAAATCCTGTAAATAAAACTGTTAAGTTCTAATGCAAACCAAGCCTACACCAGCCATTTACAGCCAGCCAGCTGGTAATAAACTGGAATTTGAACTTACATGTTGATAAAAAGCCACCAAGATTTTGGACCATTCTCACCTTCAAATTCAGCTCCAAGTACTCTAGGAAGTGCAGCACACCCACTCTCTCTAGGTAGCAATGAACCTGCAGTTCACACAGCAGCAGTTTTCTGGGGAACCCATCAGAAGTGTTTCAGGCTATGTGGCTCCCTAATTCTAAAAAATGCCACCTCCCTTACCTAGATGGGTATGTCCATGATCAAGAGGGAGGTGGAGAATATCTTTGTTCCAAGCCACCAGGTCACAGCCAAATCCAAGGCCCAAGAAGGGCTGGCTGCAGCATTCACAAGCCAATGCAGCTTTTCCAGAGGCCAAGCTGTGCAATCAAAGGTCCATTTCTTTTCAGCTGTACTCCTGGCTGATGTTGTCCATGAAGGAGCTCCAAGGAGGAGTACGTAGGAGCAGTTTTCCCCAATAATTTTTTTAAAATGTGGGAAAACCAGTTTGCCAATGGAGCTTTCAGATGAGAAAAAAAAAATAAAATTGAAATTACTTTTCAAACACAAAAGTAAGGAATTAAAGCTACAACCTACTGGTAATCCATGCTTTTGGTTTCTATATTCCTATAATATGTTTAGAGATTAAAGTATTTAACTCTTCAGAGATAACAGGGTGGAACAAGTCAGTGTGTGAATGTCAGAACTGGCTAATTTTCAAAGAATATTGGAGAAAACAATAAAGAAAAATCTACACTTGGATTGACAACTTGTGTATGGTCCCTGTGCCATGATCCAGCCTAATGCACGTGAACAGGCTGAAATATTAAATCCTAGAAGCATGAGAACTAAAAGGGAAATTTTGATGAGCTCTTAAACAGGGTCATGAACATGATTGTATTTCTGCTGGCACTGCTAAAAGAAGTCAAAACTTGCCATGGCTTTTCCAGTGTGAACGTGGCAAGGGAAGCACTTTCCCATCTGATTAAAAATGTGATCCTGCAGAATGGGGAAGGCATCGTACTCCTGATGAAAGCCCTTTGCAGCATACTGGGAATGCTATTAGAGTTCTTGAAACCCCTACTGAGGTGTATTACAATCACATATATGCATGACAGTGCTGACCACTTAATCCCCATTCTGTCTTAGGCAAGTTGGAGAATAAAAATTACATTGACACCCAAGGGTATTTTATAATAGAATATGAAATAAAACAATAAATTTACAGATGATTTTGGCTTTGCCTCATGGTACTGCATTATGCACCAAATATTCCTGGCCTCTCATTCATTACTATTTAATTATAACAGAATACCTTTCTTTCAGACTTAATTAACCTCTGAAAGGAGTTTGTGACCTTGGGACCCTCCTGCATATTTGCAACATGCTGTTGGAATATTGCTCTGCCTGGAAACACTTCCTTTAATGCTGAGATTTAATGAAGTGCACAGATTTTTACAGGGAACACACAAAATACAAGAACCCTGCATGTGGTCACTTAATGAACAAGAGTTAGAGCATATAAATTAGAATCATAAATCAATACTAAATTAACATTAAAAGATGCCACAAGAGTATCCCCAGAGGAGAGGGTCATTACAGTAAACATGATCATGAATGCCCTTCCCGATTACTTTCACTGTGAGGCAGAGAAGAGGGAGTAATGAAATGAGGAGGGATTTGTCCATTTAATTCCTATTTGTTTAAGCCAGCAGAAGCTTAGGTATCCCACTAAGCCAAGTGACAGTGCAGTACAGTTCCAGCTCCTGTCTTTGTCAGAAAGTGCTGTTCAAGCTGAAACACTGTGACTCTGAACGGAAATCAGAGAGTAGTAACCTTTTCAAAGGAAGAGAGGCAGAACCACAGCTCGCACAATTCCTTCCATTGCTTTGCTGTAAAGCTTCGAACAATGGATTAATGTTGGCCCCTTGGTGCCAATCAGAGCAGACTAGTGCTTGCAGAGTAGGTGCTGGTCCAGTAACTCACTTGCTAGGAATGTTAACTCTTCAAAATGGATACTTCACCATCCTGAGAATTCCTTCTGAAAGCCAAAAATCACATCAATCCATGCATGCTCCTCATACAATTCCCTCATGTACAAAACCACCCCAAAATCACCTTATGCACAGTTTTCTTTTTTCCTACAACTGAATGCATCAGAAAGAAGAGATACTGGCATCCACATCTGTCACTTCATTAATTACAACCATTTGTTGTCAAACCTCACTGATGATGTTTTAGCAAAGAAAAGAAAAAAAAAAACCAAAACACTGGTTTCTTTACAGACTCTTCTCAGGTGTCTTTTCGGAGCAGCCTGTCTTTCTCTCACTACTCAAAATACCTTCATGTGCACAATTCCAATGTGATCTGTCACCAATACTTAAAACCCCTGCTGCAGCTTATAAAATTAGAAAACATCAATCCTCCCACAGATACTGCTGGAACTTGCAGAGGAAAATAACAAAGCCTTCCTTTCTTTCTTGTTGCAGAATAAGAGTTGCTCCACTGGAGTTATTAGCTAGTTTTATTCCAGAGACTTTTTTCCTTTTCAGCTTTAGTATCAAACCCATTTTTCATTCCCTTCCCATCTTTTCCTTGTGCCCGGTTTTTCTCTCTCTCTTCCAATTTGTACCTTTTTTATATAATGTCTGTCCCTAACCTATTTAGATCCTTCTAACACCAAGGCAAAAATCCTGCTGACAAAGAAACAGAGATATTCAGAGTTCTGTTGCATTGGTGCATAGAGACTATGATTCCAAGCCCTTGTAGAGTGCCATCACTTCTGTGCAGAGGGAATGACAACCACACGCACTGCTCTGGCCCACAGCTGGACACCCACCACTGAACAATGTCACTGAACTTGTAACACACACCAATTGCAGAATCAATCAATCAATCAATCAATCAATCAATCAATCACTCTACTACCCACTCAAAAGCTTAAAAAACCCCCAAAAGAACAAAAGCTGACCTAAAAATCCTACTGGTCTCATACAAACTATTTTGAGCTACACCCACATACCAGTCTCTTTTTTTTTGCTGAAGAAAAGGGGGAAGTTCAAAGGCACAGCCCCTATCACTGCTACTCCCTCTGTCATTGTTTCATACATCAAGCACTCTAAAAATAAACCTTTTCTAACCTTCCGATACTTATCAATCTTCTTCACTGGCATCCCATTAGGCATCTCCACACCAATGGGTTAATCCAGTCTCAAGCTGCAAATCCTTTCGTTTCCTTTCACTTAGATAGTCACTCTATTTTATGAAAACACTTATAATGAGTAAATGAAAGGGCAGAGCTATATGCTTTTTAAAAAATGGTTTCTATTATTTTCTTTATTTTCCAGATACTTTTTACACAGAGATCAAAACACTGGAGAAAATGAAGACCAAACTGCATGCACATGTGTACCCTGTGGTACAAAACATCTTATCTACACATTCCCATTAGTCACATGATGTGAGTACCTTCAACTCCCCACTCAGCTTTATTTCAAAAGATAGAAACTTATTCCAGGTGGAATTTCTTAACCATCAGGGAAAGCCAGGCAGTTTAAGAGTTAAGCACTCTCTGTAGGTGGGATATCCCTCAAGAGTTAGACCAAGAATAGACCAAGAATTATTCTTAGACCAAAATAATTTATTGCTATAGGATTAACTTCATTCTTGATGTTACTGCTACTGTTATTCTAAATAATCTAAATAATCATAGTTTGAGGTGTGGGCACCTCGAAGTTGTTTCACAGTAATAATTTCCAACTATTGCCAATGCTGGAATCAGAGTAATAGATTCTCAAAAAACATTTACACAATAAAAAGTTTTTTGTTTGGTTTGGGATTTTTATTTTGAAGCATAAGGGACAAAAATGGATGATGTCACAGTCTCTGGAAGACATGGTTACTGACAAAGCAACAGTAGGAGTCTTGCTCTTATTCCATTGATTTCACAGGCTGTTGGAACAATACCAGGTTGCTGAAAACATTATATCCAGCTGTGGTGATTTCCCTGCTTGCAATCACCATGGAGAAGTGATGCATCATCTAAAACATTAGTTATAATGCAAGAATTCAGGGCAATGCACGGAGAGGGTGTAATTGCTTAGGCATCTAGTGCTTAGTATCTTACCAATTAAGTTAATAGAACATCCTGAATTTGTACAAAAGGTGATCTGGGTCCCTATTCAACAAGCACAGACCCCATATATTTACATGACAATAAAGAAAAATACCTAAGTAACACTAAAAAGGGGTCAAAACGGACAAGCTTGCATGGAATCCAAGTTCCCCTCATTCAAAAAGTCATTCAAAATTCCCCTTATTCCCTCATTCATTTCAAAATCCTGAAAAAAGACACAACATGATTTCTGCAGGATCTTCTTGCTGTATGCCTGCCAAGACAGTCGCTGGTCAGTCTTGGTTTGTTTCTTCTCTCTCTAGAATAAAATATAACTTTTGACCATGTTCTACTGTATTCTTTCTCAAATATTATTTGTCTGACCCTTTTTATTTTGTAGTCAGTTTAATATTCCTTGGTACTCAGAGGAACTAACGAGGACATTGCTCCAAAGCCAATAAAAGCTGAATGTGTCTCTTCCTTAACTCACTTCCATAATTTTTTTGGTACAGTGCATACATATGCCCCTACTTGAGCCAAAAACAACTAGTGCAGGACAGATGTATTTTTATTCTGAATGTTTTCCATGTTCAGACTGTATTGCAACATACAGGTATTTTGGCGATATGCTAGAGCTGTAGTCCAGCCCTTTATCTACTGCTCTCTTCTCTCATCTCTCTAGAGTTCACTCTTCTAGTTGTATCCTTGCAGTGCTAATCTGTTCCTGAGGTGCTGATATATACACAAGTGCTTACAAAAAGATAAGAAAAATGGAAAATATTTCCAAGGCATTGCCCACAGCACACAGAAGATGCTCATGCTGTTATCAGAAACCTTCTTAGTGCTTTAGTGCATATTTCAGTCAAAACACTCCCTATTTCATATCTGAGTTAATGAATCAGATCTGAAGAATGTGCTGAGACTGGTCCAGGACTCTGCAGAGACACCAAAACCAGTTTGCCAATAGCCTCCAGACCTGCTCGTGTGGAATGTCCCACACAGGTAGAAAAGCATCAAAACACAATGCCAGGGGACCTGGATGCATTTCCACTTATTTGAAGATACTGTAACATTGGTTCTAATCTACCTGCTGTATGATCAGACATTATTCTGCTAATTTATTTGGGATCAATAGGAAAAATATTTCTGTACTGCTTATACACCAGCCTTTTGACTCTTTTAACATTAATGCCTGATGTATTTTCATTTTATCTGTTATCAAAACAACTCTTTCTTCCCTTGCTGGAAAATCAGAATTCCCTACATTTCTCTAGAACTGACGTTCACTATATTTTCAAGTATACCAACTAAAACATTTTCTTTAAAGTCTGTATAAAAGAGACAGCAATTTATTTCCTTTTCATTTAATAAAACTGACTCAAAGGATAGCAAGATATTTTCCTCCAGCATTTTGCAAAAATGGAGCCCAGCCTGTTACCTAGATGAGGTCCGTAGTATGGTGGTTGGAGAGGTTTGTGCACACCCATGAGTGCGATTTTTGTATGAACTATGAGTTGAAGGAAATTTGAGTTTCTGTGAATAAAAGTGTATCCAAGAGCAGCTTTGGAGCTACCACCGTAGACATTATCCACATGCAAGTTATTTCTGGCAGCAGAACAAAACTGATTCTGTGACATCTCAGAGCTCAAATTTTTTAACAAGGATTAACCCTCTTGTTTTAATTGACATAATTTGCTGGGCTGACTGGCAACCTCATCTAGTCCAACTTTCAATCAACCAATTGAGCAGTTATTTGATGCTCAACACTTCACGTGGATGGCTTTGCAACTGGTTCTGCCATTTTTGCTCTATAGTTTATCCTTGTTAGAAGACGCACAGGGTACTCATCTTTTGACCCTAAAAAGTAGATTTCTTAAATATTCTCAGTTATCAACTGTAATAAGCAGCCTTGGTCATAGTTTTAGAACACAATTCCTTGATCTTGACAGCAGTTTCTGCAAAAACAACATTTTTTAAAGGAAAATATGAAGAGTCCATTTGTAAAATGAAACCACTCTTGGAATACAATTGGATTTAAAAACAAATCTTACCAGAACAAATTAGAAAAATAGTTTAAAGATGAATGGATTTATATTTTCAAGTTTTACTTCTCCTCATATTCTACAATACATAATGTCTCCCCATTTGCAAGCTTCTGGCTTCACTAACACTAGATTTAAACAGATTTGAAGATTATAATCATCTGTTCTGAAAATAAAATTGTCCATTTTAATGCAAATTTTTAGAAGTCAGAACTTCTGGCTTCCACGTGTTTATAAAAAGAGAGCAGAGTCTATTGAATAAAGAGAATAGGAAAGAAAACCAAGCAACAAACACCCAGAATGTGTTTGTGCTCCAAAAATTACTAATAAGTTTACTGAAAGAAAATTTTAGAGACAGAAAAAACCTAATCTGATTAATTTATCTATGGGTATTTTTTGTGTTCAGTCCCATTAGGCAATATACTGTGATTTGAAGTCAATTGCAAGGGAGTAGACCTGCTCTTCCCTAGAATTTTCCAGGCTATGAAAAAAACAAAACAAAAAAAAAAAG
>VWZN01017404.1:313960-337562 GCA_013396955.1 Regulus satrapa | reverse complement strand
ATATATATATGTATGTATGTATGTATGTATGTATATATTTGCATTTTATTGACGTCTGGTCTGATACCAGGAATTGCCCAGAGATTCACAAGCCCTTCCTGTAGTGACACACATTGGCCCCAGATTTGGGTTGAATCTTGGTTTCCAGACCTTGCCTCTGTAACCCCTGATTGCTGATGGAGAATCAAACATCAAACCAGCACAGACGCAATGCTGCTGATCCTCCACAACAGAGTCCATTAGGCAGCCTTTCAAGCAATGGCTGCTTTCATTGCTTTGCAAGTACAATGTGCCTCACAAAAAAAAAAAAGCAAAAAAAACCAAAACTACTACAGCCTGTCTACCAGGGTCCTATGCCTACAGCAAACACCTTCATCAAAATATAATTGAAGGTTAAGTAACTGAAGGAGTGCATCAAACTTTTTCTGCTTGATGATTACCTCGTTATCAAAAGAAATGGAGCACTTCAACATTAATTTTATTTCTGAAGTTTTAAAATCATATTGTTTAATAATTCATTGTAAACTCCACTGACTTCAAGCTTTGAATGCAACTTTTATTTCTTAGTTTCTTATTTTTCATTGCTGAAGCATTGATTTCTAACAGAAGGAAAACAAACAGCTACAAACATGATGGGGTACCCCAACTGCTTGCAATTTTAATTGCCTGTCAGCATTGTTATCAGACAAACTTTAGTAACAAGCTGACTATATTCCTATATGGAAAAAACCCGACCAAAAAAAAAAAAAATCACCTTGATTAGCATTATACATCTACAATTGCTGCAAAGAGAAAAAAAGAAAAGCTTTTTTTGTTGTTGTTGTTGTTTTGTTTTTGTTTTTTTTAAATTTGGCATTGCATCAGCAATAACATGAAATCACTGCTCCAGAATCACTCCAGAATGAGAAGTATGTGGGGCAGGCAAGGAGGCAATATTTGGAAAAGGGTGGTCAGCTGTGCTAAAACAGCAAAGAAGAAACAGTTTCCTATTGCTGCTGGGAACCAGCAACTCTATGTTCCTCAGCACAGTCAGAGCAGTGCTAGTGTCTCTTCTGCTTCCCCTCAACAAAATGCATTAATAATTCAAGCCAACCTGAAATTGTAAAGCAATGAGGATGATAAGTTCATATTCATGTCGATGATTAAATATTTTCAGCTAATGTATTTATATTTCAAATTTTGTTTGCCTAAATTAGATTTGCAGTAGCTGGCAACTCATAAAAAAAAATTATAACATGCTTATTTAAATTGCACAAAATATATTAATTCTCATGCTACTAAAACACACATCTTTCCTTAGAGCCCAGAATAGATTTCCACACAATCATTTTATATCATGGCCTAACAAAAACTTTTGTGTGCCAAGGAAATTTCAGGGCTCATAAAAGTCAGAAACTCCAATTTTGTTAAAAGACAACTAAACTATTACAATGCATAAATTTTGGAATTAATCAAGCATGATTTGCACCTACTTGAAAACTTATTTAAAATATTCAAGAGAATAATCTTGGTCTAAAAATTGTTTGGAAATAAGCATCTAAAAGAGGGACAAACAAGAAACCAGACAAAGAAATATTAGGATGGTAGATATATTTTCCTAATGCAAGTGGAACTGATCTTTATACTGTACTTTCTAATGCCTTGATAGCATAACCATGCTACATACTCTTGTGTATTAGTAATTTCCTCTACTTTTAACATATAACTGTTCAATAGATTTTCAAGGAAACAATTGTAACACCATCCAGAGAAATGTCCAAAGCCTCCCCCCCAAATTATTATTTAACTTATGACAATTTCCCTCTTGTTTCTGACTGACCCACACATCTTTTCTGTTGTCTTAACTCCCAGATTTCAGCAGTGGTAAGCTGCAGTGGAAGTTTCTTTGAAGAATTTGCAAATACAAAATTACAAGAAGACCTGATCTTACCTACTTTATTTCATATTTGGAATAACTACGAGTGCATATGCACTGGCATTTGCACTAATCTAAGCCAGAGTGGTTCATGGAAGCAGTGGATTTGCACTGATTTTACTCTAGTACTGGCAGTTTAATACAGTTCCAAGGATGAAAACAAACATGGATATTACAATGTCCTTTTTCCTCTAAGGAAAAGAGGAGTTCTAGCAACTTGCATCAAGACTAATCATGATCTCCAACATCTTCCCACATAAAATAGATCTAAAATTGAAATAGTATTCTTGTTGGTCACTTCCTTTTAGCTAAGTTTTCCAACATTCAAGAAAGAAGGTCAGCTAGCATAGTGACATAACAAATCAAATCTATGGCATAATTTTCTTAAACATATTTCTTTTATTATATGTTATTTAATAATGCAGTTGAAAAACCCCAAAGGATGCAAAAAATAGGATATTTTCATTCTCAAAATAATATAAAAGCTGTAAATTAGAATTTTCAAAAGAAATAATCAGCACCAAAATAAGCTTTTGGAATTTTTTTTGCTATTTTAATGACATAATATGTTAAATCATCACAAGACACAAAAAAAGCTCATTTGGACTGTCAGAATCAGCTTCAAACCAGACTACAGGCTACATTTCTGAGTGCTAAATGGGATTTCACACCTGAATTCTCTTACATAACACAAATGGAAAACCAATGCTGTCACCTTTGAAAATAAATTATCAACATCTATATGGAAAGTCTGGTTATGAAGGAAGATGGCATAGCAGTAATGTCCCAGCTCAGAAAAGTGATGAAGAAACAAGTGCATTGATTTCAAAACCTCTCTTCATTAAGGCTATAAAAGAACTTTTAACACAAAATTTCCAAGTAAAAATATTTGTAGAAGGCCATCTAGAGCTTACTGTACAAAACTAAGTGTATATTCTCAAGGGGAATAAACTTCTGTGTGACAACTCTCCTCATAGCAAGGCTGCAAACAGGTAATCAATGTATAAATTTTGCATTAAGTAGAAATACCTCTTGTCCTCTGTCTCTTGAACAGCCCTGTGGCAGTTCCCCAAGGCTTCAAAAGGGGAGAAGGGCCTACAGTGAGAGGAAAAGTAGAGGCTCATGGGGGTTCCAGACCCCGAATTCGGAACTGTTCAGTGTTTTAAACTATTCAAAACCTGATTTTAGTAGCAGATTTGTCCATGTCTAGTTTCCAGTTACAAAGATAATGAGTACATTGCACATGACTTTTATCAAAATGCTACAGTTATTGCTCCAGGTCTTCAATTTCAAAATGTTACAAAGACAAACAGGTCTAAAAGTGCAAAATCAAAGAACTTTTCCCTCTTGTTTTTTGTCAATATTTTTCCTTTTGAAGAAGAGTGACTGGACTTTAGCATATATTGAAGTCTGCAGTTCAGAAGTGAATTCACACAAATCAGCTATGAATTCTTTGTTTTGTTTAAAATACCTCCTATCTAACAGTATTATATCCCCTTTTAAATTTATGCTAATATGAAAGCATTTACCATCCCCTGAGGATAAGGCAAACCACTTAATCTTTATTGGGCAGAAATACTGTCTCTTCTTTGGGGCCATTTTGCCCTTGTAGTTGAAACTTGTGCATTAAATAAACAAAACCTTAGATTTAGCCACCTGGCCACCCGAGCTTATTCTGAAAGTCTGCTTTTAGGACAGATTCACTGTGAAACAAACAAGCAAAACCCGAAGACATAGCCTCATTCATATGGTAATACATGACATGTTGTATCTGCTACTCTTTATACTCAAAATGGTTCAGTGAAAAAGAACCCCAAGAACTATATAACAGCTATGAGCACTACTATAAAAAGTGTTTCATTTCAATATTGTTACTTAATTGCAAATTATCACCCTTGTAAATTTTCCCAAGAAATATGGCTTATAAAACTGTCCTAAGTGTATCTAATATATCCTTATTTAAATCAGCCAAGAGTTGGCCAAAAAGCATATCAATACTTAATTTAATTTACAAGCTCTGTCCATACTAAACACTTCACTATCAGGAACAGAAAATATTAGAAGACAGGATGTTTAAATGTGATCTGAATTACTGTACCAATCCCATGCTACCTTATCTGCCAAATGCACTGGAGATTCCAGCTTAGTACACAATATTTTAATTTAAAGTAGTGTGTTTCTGCACTCAGTCTTGTTTAAATCAGTATTGCTAGTGAAGAGCTGGTAAAATGATTACTAAAATTTTACTTTTACTTGCTTAATCCAGATTCATCTCTCATGATCTTACAGTATCTTTATCTCCTGGGCTTTGAAGTACAAGAATTATACAGAATTTGGTCTTTTCACCTGGCACTTAGGTCCCTGTTTTAAAAGAAGAGAACTCCTGTCTTCTCCAGATACCCCGTTTTCTTTCTCTGTGCTCATCCATTCTTGCCTGAGGCTCTGATAGCATCCCTGTATAGGGGAATTCCCAGGCCTGAGACTTAAATATTGAATAATAGAGAGTTAAAAATAAACAAATAAACGTATATCCAACCACCCTACACCAAAAAACAAACAAACAAACCCCAAAACAAATCCAACTCCACAACAACACATATTAATATGTGTAAGAAAGGATTTTCATATACAACATGTATTTTCTCACTGCTTTTTACTAATTTACTTCCCAAAGTCTCCATTGGTCATGCATTAGGCTAAGACACTCAAGGTCAAATTCAGCCAGCTCACTTCAGCACCATGTTTTTAAGGCAGGATCCTTTCTCCTAGGAGTTTGGATTAAAGAATTGCTCTAACTCATGAGATACATAACTAGGCCCCCATGGTAGACAGCTGTTGGCGTGCAGAGCTGAACATCCATCACTGGGGGAATGTTCTCCCTAGCAAGGAACAGAAACAACAGTGCCCTGATCTCACACATGACACTCTCACACAGACCTGGGAAGACACCGCTGAATCTTTGGCTCACAAGATGCTAGAGGTACCATAAATACGTCAAGCATGGTTTTGCCAAATGTAGAAGAAGTTTGGCATAATACCTTGGCACCTGCTTGGTGCAGTCACCAGTGCTTCCAATAGATTTTGCAATCTGAAGGGGTTTTTTGCTTACAGATGCAATGATTTCTCTGAAAGATTAAAAGGTGACCAAATGGCTACCTTTATAAATTAAAATAATGTTTAATAAAGTAGAACTAGAGATTCAGGTTCTTTCATTTATCTTGTTCACAGGTAAAACTAAGTACTATTAAGTCACAGCCTATCAATAGTCCCCTGGCAGAGAAAATAAGTCTCAGAAATTTGATTTTACAGCTGGCTTCCCAGTCTCAGAAACATCTGATGGTCTTTTAGCAAACCGTAATCAATAGCTGTGACTAACTGAAGAAGGTTTCATTTATGTGCTTAATTCCTCCTGTAGCCAACCCAGCACCTAACTTTTACAGTTTAAGAGGTTTACCTGCAGAGGCATGAAATAGTCTTTGCTTTAAGCCACAATTTGAGAGGTTCCCACATGCAGCAGGTCCTCACCCCCTCTCTGTTCTGCCCCCATTGCTGCTCCTCATCCCCACTGCCTCTTATTCAAGGATCTGCTTTATGAGCCACATTAATTAGTCTACTTTACTTAAAATTTAGCAATTATGAGAGAAAAGTAAAAAGTGTAGGCAGAAGAGCATGGATGGATTCTTATATCATAAGCAAGAATAAAAGGGGTAAGGGTCATGCTATTTCTCTCGGCATGCAATAACCTCGTGCGCTGTCCTGTCACACTACCTAGATGAGAGCACCAAGCCAAGCTGTTCCCATGCCAGCAGTTTGTCAAAGCCTGTCTCATACCCTGGGCAGGTTTCAGAGTGGAGGCAAATAGGCCTTGGAGAGAGTGTGTGTGCCTAGGGAGCTGCAGACACAGCACTGCTATCACTCTCTCCATTTGAATGGCTCCCATGCCACTGCAGAGAAGGGAATTGCACACTACACTATGCCTCTGTCCAGCAGCACACAGAGGTCACACCGAGTCATCACTGATGGCTGCTCCCCCAGCCAGCACAAACTGGTGGGAAAGTCTTTGCAGGGGGAGGAGACAACCACTGCCCCCCAGGGAGGTATTAATCTGGTTTGAGAGTAAAGAATGGGGACAGGTAGGAAATCAAATTATACTCCTTTCTTCCCAGGCATGAGGGATACATTTCCTCACATACACTGAAAACAACAAGCGATGTTTAAATATTTACTCCCTAACACAGCTGAACTCACCAGGGCATTCCCAGTTTCTCCTCTTCTGAGGAGGAATGACCACCCATTCAATAGTAAAATGATGCAATATATATTTGGGGAGAAAAAAAAACAAAAACAAAAACGAAAAACCAAAAAAATATCAAAACCAAACCTAAATAAGAGAACCACCAAACCATTGGTCTGTTAAAACACAAGAATACTAAGAAAGAAATGCTTATATAAGGAGAAACATTTAAAACTAACCACACATAAAAATGAATGAAAAAAAAAAAACTCCAACAACCCACAGCAAATTAAAGGTAACCTTTAAATTACTATTGCAGTCTATAAGAGACATGTTGCAAATTTTAATAATATTGTTTGGAACATCAGTCATTTTGCTCTTGCTGAAATTCATTTTTGATAATGCAATAGTAACATCTCAGGAATTATATTAAATTTCTACTTTGTATTAAAGTAGAATTGTATTAGCATGGTACAGTGTGTGCATTTCTGCTGGGATGACTTTCATGTTGAAAAAACAATGTTTATTTTTCTATTACTGATATAAGTTATCTATTTTGACACTGGAAAATATATTCCACTAAACTATAAACTAACAAAATCTCTCATCTAAGAGGACATCACTAAAGTTTCCCTCCTGGTGCATTTTCAATTCCTAGCCAACAGACATTCTGATATATTTTTTTTGCACAAGCTCATTTGATTTGCAGTATACCTGTGAGCCTATATACTAGAGTTAGCATGTCCAGTTCAATCATTCTTGCTCAATCTTTGACCAAACTATTGGGACATCTGCCTGCAGAAAGAATGAAAGATTGCAGCTGACAGACCTATGTCTTTCTGAACAAAACTCAAGTGGCCTCCTTCCAGTACCTCTCTCCATTCAGTCTTTCCATTTGGCTACCAGCACCCTGAGAGTGAGTCCTATGGCAGCTTAGACGGAGAAAGAAATGGGGAATTAGAGTTACATTTATATTCAAACATATCTGTACTTTACTGACATGATTTTCCAAAGCACTCAACCTCATCCTAACACTTGTTTCCCAGTTTAAGAAGTAGTATCACTGGTTTCTATTGACCTTTCACACTGATCAGCCACCTTGAACATCCTGCAGGTGGCCCTAACCCTCCAATTTCTTGTCAGGGTATAGAAGAAACAAGCTCTAAGAAGGATTTAAAAGGGGAAGAGAGAGGACTCACCTTATCTGATAAAATCTGCCTTCTGCTATAAGCCGCAAACAGTTCCAGATACGAATTAGGGAGGTTATCAAAGACAAGCCAGGAATTATGCCCCTCACTAATAGATCAATTCCCCCACTAATGCATCAAGACTGTGGTCAGCAAATACTGGTACTTCAGCAAAATCCAGGGTTTAGCCACATAATTACTTCAATTCACTCCAGAGGGTACATTTCCAGCAGCATACCCTAATTTGGTGATAATGATGTGTCATTTACAGTGCATTCTGTACTGGTTCTGAAGCCCACCAACACACTCCCACATGCTGAAGTGACCCATCCCCCCACCCTGCAGAGTAGGGGAGATTCCATAAAAAGAGATTATATTCTCAAACAGTTGGTGCATGGGCATTAAGTTTGGGACTGGTATGTGCACACCAGGCATGTTCAAATTTGTCCTCAGAAGCATTTTTTTTCCTTTGCAATAACACCAGAATCGGGAAGAAGATAGGGAACTTGAATATATTCTAGAAAAGCTACTAGCAATCACCTGGGGTGCAGCAAATGACATCTTTGAGCAAAGAAGCAGCTTTGTGTGAAGCCTGCCCTTGGCAGTAGGTGTCGCTACAAGTCAGAGGTAGAGCAATTAGTAAATTATGGGGACACAGACAAGAAGAGAAGCAGGCAAAGATGCTTCGAGGTAGGCAAGAAGGACACGCACATTCCTGACAGCTGGTAACTGTGCACTCCTCTTGTGCTAAGTGTTTTGGCTGCAAAAATGATCAAACAGCAGATTGCTAGTATACACCTGCCTAAAAAAAGCATGAAAACTCTTAGTATTAAGGTAACAGCTTGCATAGCAGAATTCTTTGTTTAGTTTTCCACTTACTGAGTGCTCAGTCCTCTTGACACATTAGAGTTTCTGCTATTCAGTACAAATGGAACTCCATGCAGCAACTACTCATTTAATCCTCCCAGACCAGCTGCAAACTACCCAAATTGTGCCTTTACCTTCTTGCAGTGGGCCTTTTAAGGAAGAATTCATGCATAAATTCCTGTCACTCTAGTGTCCAGCCATCCCAGGTTATAGATATTTTATCTCCTAGGGAGCAGTGTCGGCTGGGTTACACCCAGCACAAAACAAGAGGTAGACACCTCTGCTCAGCTCTTGTGTGTCATTTCAGTGACAGGCTGATATTAGGGATCACCATTTCTGACCTTCTTCAAGTCCTTTAGGATTCTGTAATGTGTTTCTCTTCACAGTGCAGAGAAATTGCAGAGGCTGATGTCTCTGTGAGAGGAGAAGGCTTTTTCCAGAAGGGTTTTCAGCCTGCTGTCAAGTAGTCTCTCCTTTCTACTCTTTCATGCCAGAAATATTAGCCTTCAGTTACCACTGCACATAAAAAGCCATTTTCTGCTACAGCATTGAGCCATTTTACAAAGAAACTGCCAGCTAAATTAAGAACTAGTCTTTTACTACAGGTCTAACAAGGCAAGTATTTGAAGAGAAGTATTTAAATAATGACAAGGCAAGAAAAATACTAACTTGTAGTCCAGAGATTCCTAGAACTACAGGGCCATGATTTACTTTGAAAAGAGGGCTGTTGCTGCTAAGAACAGATCCTACAAGGTCTTGACGTCCCCAAATGGCTTTAAGCCAGAGATATAAAAGTCAGTGCTCTTATCACCACTACCAAAATCTATTACTAGAGCTGCTAAGTTAGTTTTAAAAGAACACTTAGAAAGCAGATATACACTGTACTAAGCAAAGGTTGTGCAGAGACCTGAAATGGGCACTGGGTCAAACCCCGAATGTGCTGAGTACCTGCACTGTCAGCCTGGCAGAAGGTGCATATCAGCAGAACTGCTGAGCAAACTGAGCAAGGAGGGGTTTCCATCCATTGCCTGGAGAAGCCAGTAAAATAGCTTTTCGTCAAGGAATTCCCTTAAACCTACATGTGGAGCACACTTGGGTTTTTTGTTTTGTTTTGTTTCTTTCACAAACAGAAACCACTTCTACCACAAAGGTTTTATGCTGCCCTCTCTGAAGCCCACGCAGGAACACTTTCCTAAAGGAAGAAGTGTAAGAACTTGGAGTGAGGACACACGAGTTACTCCTCCTCCAATGAGGCACTGAGGTACTATTTCACACTGCCACTAGAGCCGATACCACCACGCTGTGGTGGTAGTTAACGACACTAAAACAAACCAGACTGCAGGGCATCAGGTAAGCAAAGTATCTTACTACATCTTTTACTCTTCTTTCTTCTCTTTCTTCCACCGACATCCCACCAATTTAATATGAACAGGAGCTTGGCCTAAGACTTTCTGTGCTGACAATGACTGGCACATCAACCCTCTCCAGGCACTACCTTAATAAAAACAAGACAGACAAAGCAGAGAGGAAATGGATAACATAATATCTACAAAACACACAATACCCACTGGAAGCAACCTGTAGGTTGGTAATGCCAATCCCTAATGCAGCAGTATTCTCTTACTTATGTCTGTACAATATCTAATAAAATAGATCCTCTGGGAAAGAAACTCATCATCTCCTTCTGTTCCTCTGTGCAAGCAAGACCTCTTGTTTACCAGTTCAGTAAAGATCCTGAGCTGTGACCAGAAAAAAAGTGCCAAAATTATTTATTTTGGACCGTACCCAGACTGTGACCAGCGAGGCAGGAGATGATGGGGTCGCTGCTCTGCTCCTGTCATAGTTTTCACCAGCAGTACTTGCTCTGTGACCCAAGGAAGGTGTGCAGTTACAGCAGGGGTAGGTGCAAGCAAAGCAGGCACACCAGAGCCCTGCAGACAGTGCTCAGGCATGGGGAATGGGACACTTGACTGCTATATCCACCTTAGGAGGCAGAAGTCAAGCCTGAACTCTGAAAGCACGACCTGAATCAGGGGAGACACAACAGCACTTTATATATACCTGTACTGTGAAGTAGCTTTAGAGGGGGAAAGAAAAGACTGCAGTCAGGGAAGCATAAGGTTGTAAATGGTTTTACTTTCCATAAACCATAACATCAAGTTAGTGATTACAGTCCAAACAGGCATGAATTTTATTTTAAAAAATGAATTTTTACTGTCTTCTGGGTTTGGTTTTTTTTTTGTTTGTTTGTTTGTTTTTGCGGTTTTTTTGGTCTTTTTTTTTTTAACTTTGAAGATGAAAGAATCACATGGCGTGTTCAAATTTGATTTTCCTTGGGCTTAAGAAATGGTTATCTGTATACATGACAGGCACATAATTGCTAGTAATATGCCTCTGATAGACAAGTTTCAGGGAAATCTGTTTTAAAAACATATTTAGTAGTAGAATCAAAAAACATTTTCAAACTGAATGCTTCTGTTTTAAAAGGCATGACTTTTAGAGAATGTTTGCGGTAATGTATGGAAATGTAATTACAAGTTAAAAAAAAGAAGAGTGTAATGTGTGCAATGAGAAAGAAAGGATCACTGCTCAAAATGTTCAATATGCTCAGTACACTGTTGCTTAAAGCATTAAAGAATATTAAATCTCCACCCGAGTTTTTATTTACTATTTCATGGGAACATCAAACCAGTCTTTTTACTAGTTTTATCATTTAAAAATATTTTCCTTCTCCCCTTTTGTCCAGTAGAATTGTTTTAGAAACAGTTAGTTTTATGTGATCAAAAAGCAAAGCACACCTAAAAGCAAAACTAGACTTTGTTACCCCAATTGCCATAATATCAGAAATGTGCCTTGTGGGTGGCCAAGGGACCTTTAATGTTCATGTGACATGGTCCATAGCTTGGCCCATGTCCTGACCTGACTGGAGCTCCATAATAAAGTCAGCAGTGCTGGGCTAAATGCAATTCTCCTACAAGCTCGTTGTGTGAAGTTTCCAAGGCATCCTACTGCTAGAACAGAGAAGTTTAAGCTTCAGCTCATGCAAATCCATACAGCTACAACTATTTAAGATCCCACTGCTGAGAGGCACATGTACACTGTTTGTTCATACTGCACGTCTTCAGCTCTCATTTTTAAGCCATCTGTATTGCACCAAAGTCCAACTGATTTTTAACAAAGACAAAATGTTCAAACCTACAGTGAAAAGAGAGCCCAAAAGTCCAAAAAATATGTATCTCCAAGATATCTGCCTAGCCTGAAAAGACATGTTAATAAAATTCAGAAGGACAAGTAAGGTACAAGAGGCTAGAGAAACATAATTTTTTTTTGCCCCATAAAATAATCTTAAAATATCCATTACAAAAAATCGTTCATCTCAACTCTATTTTATGGGTATACATCATCTGTACCTTAAAAGCTGCTACATCCTTCATGGTATGAACATCTGAGCGCATGTGGCCTTTAATATCATCCATGGTATCTTTCTTCAGTGAGGTTTTCATGTTATTTATGTTCAGTTGAGATCAGTTACTTCAGCTGTGCCCTCTGCACACATTCAGTAGTCTTCTCAGCAAGCATATACTCCTTTTACTCAATATTAACACAAATCAAATGCTTTCTCACATAAGCATTAAATTTGGTGCCATAACATGGCTCCATAAATGCCAGAAGTCAAGAAGCACCAGAAATCACTGCTTCAGAACAAGCATTTTTCTTGTTGTATTTGAGATACTATAAACTGAGCAATTTCTTTTTAGTCTTTAAACTGCTTTATAATGATACTGCACCTCAGGTTCAGGTGAGTTGAATAAGTAAAATTCTTTAAAAACAAGCAAATTATTACAAAATTGAAAGTGATTGGAAATAAAATTGTATGTGCTATAAATTTTCTTACAGAAACTCTCCTTTGCTTTTCAACTTAAACTGAGCAATGAAAAACAGACTGAAGAATAGACTCTGTATCTTTTGAATGCAAAACTAAACCATAATATCTGGGAAACAGCCAGAAACAAACTTTAACCAAAATTTTCAAATTCTTCTAATAAACTAATCTTTGGAGTTTTTTATTTAGATCAAGTGGTGGGATATGACTGGATAAAGGAGGAAAGAAATTAATCAAATTCTACTTCCCATTCAACACAAATATGTTGCAAGCCTCAAATTACCCATGTGTGAACCCTATAGTACGCCTAGTTTTCCCTTTCTACTGGATAATATCCAGCTCACCTTGAAGATAAGAGAGCTTGTCAAACTACTATTAACACAGGAAAAAAAAAAGAAATTAAAGCTCACTTCTACTGATCAGGACTGAATAAATAAAAAGACACCGTTTAATCATTAGCCTGAAGCAAGAACGACAGTAGTACAGACACAGAGAAAGTCTAAGTAAATAATTTATTTTTTGTTTGGGTTTTTTTACCCACCCCCAGCTTAAGGGGGACCACTAAAGCACACTTTCATCTACCATTTGAGAGTTATGTGCCAATCCCAAATGCATGAAAATAAATTCTTTATTCCACCTCTTCTTCCTCCATGCTCTTTGCTTTTATGTTGGTTGTAACTTTGCTACTCATAAAGACCGATGGAGAATGCAGCCCAAATGCAGCAAACTCAGCACTAACTAATAAAAGGAAATCTCATCACAGAAGGGAAAGTTATCAGCAAACTTAAAACCCATCTAAAATTAACACACAAATCCACTTCCAAGCAGTCCTGCACTACACTGAAAGCCAATTCCCTCAAGGGCTGCTCAGCTTAGAAAAGGGGATAAGGGAAAAAGCAAGGAGAAATAAGTAAGCTGAGGGTCTCAGTGTGTACATTTATGTACATAATTTATTATTAGCATAATCACTGAGCCAGCAGATTCCTGTGGATTTAAATATACAGCTTTAACATGTTACTTCTTGTGAGCTTTAAATGTAGAATTTCCACCACAGCTTCCAAGTCATTAATATAAAGCATCTCAAGGAAGAAAATAAAAAAATAGATATAATAAGAACTAGATCAATGAGAACTTTACTAAAGACCCATTCCAAAAGAAACAGGATAATTCAGACAAGTTTAGCAGTAAAAAATTAATTTCCAAGTGAAAGAAAATGAAAATTATTCTTTCATAGCTGATGTAGATCTAGCATCATGTTTTACTGACATCTCTACTGAAAACTTCTACTATAATTCTGATATCCCTTTCTTTGGGAGAGTAAGTCTTTTGACTCTACTAGAATCTTTAGAGAGTATGCTAAATAAACCAACAAAAACAAACAAAAAATACAACAAGCCAAATTCTGAACTTTTTATTTATACATGTACATATAAATTGATTCTATCCATATTAACATTGTATATGTATATACACTACTAAGTTAAAATATTTGGAGTAGTCTTTCTAACAAGAGACAAACCTTTCTATATTTATGTAAACTTCTTGTGGAAGTAGAGATAGATATTTATTGTCAATACAGTATATTTTTCAACAGCATATGTTCTTTCAGAAATATTTTGATTCATCTTTTATGTATATGGATCTTGATATCAACTGTGGTAAAATTCAATGTAATTGATTATGCTAAGCTATTTGAAGAACATTAGATAGCAATATTTATTTATGAGGCAGCAAAACAAGGAAAAAAAAAAGCTCTCAAGTGAAATATCTGGTTTTTTTCAACAGTGCTCCTGACAATTATTTTTGAATCTTACATATTCAGTAGGGTGGTTAAACTCACCAGTGTGACACCAGTCCACAAGAAGGGTTGGAAGAAGGATCCAGGAAACTACCGTCCTGTTAGCCTGACCTTGGTGCCAGGGAAGGTAATGGAACAGGTTATCTTGAGTGTGAGCACATGGCACTCACAGGTCAGACACGGGATCAGACCCAGCCAGCACAGGTTTAAGAAAGAGACACCTTGCCTGAGCAGCCTGATCTCTTCTTATGACCAGGTGACCTGCCTGATGGATGAGGGGAAGGCAGTGGATGTTGTCTAACTAGAGGAAACTTGTGATACTGTTTCCCATGACATTCTCCTGGGTAAGTGGGCACACCATGGCTTGGATGGGTGCACTTTTTGCCAGATTAAGAACTGCTGGGATGGCTCAGCCCAGAGAGTCATGGCAAATGGTGCTGCATCCAGTTGGTGGCCAGTTACCAGTGGTGTCACTCAGGGATCTGTGTTTGGCCTAGTCCTGTTTAATATCTTTGATGATCTGGATGAGGGAGTTGAGTTTAAATTCATGGATGACACCAAGTCGATCTGCTGGAGGGTAGGAAGCCTCTACAGTGGGATTTGGACAGGCTGGATTGATGGGTCAAGACCAACAGTTAAACATAGCCAAATGTCAGGTCCTACACTTCAACCAGAACAACCCCAGGAAGTGCTAAAAGGGTACTGTACACTGTGGCTGGAAAGCTGCCTGGCAGGAAAGGACAGGGGCTGCTTCTCAACAGCAGCTGAACATGAGCCAGCAGTGTGCCCAGGTGGCCAAGCAAGCCAATGGCACCCCAGCCTGTTTCAGCAAACTAGTGTGACCAGCAGGAGCAGGGCAGTGATTGTTCCCCTGTACTTGCCATTGGTGAGGCCACATCTCAAGTCTTATGTTCACTTTGGGCCCCCTCACTACAAGAAAGATACTGAGGTGCTGGAGCATTTCCAGAGAGAGGCAACAAAGCTGGTGAAGGGTCTGGGGGGGTAAGTCTTAGTAGGAGCAGTTGAGGAACCTGAGGTGGTTTAGCCCGGAGAAGAAAAGGCTCACAGGAGACCCCATCACTTTCTACAACTACCTGAAAGCAGGTTGTAGCCAGATGACGGTCAGTCTCTTCCCCCAGATAACAGGTAACAGGATGAGAGGACTTAACTCTCAAGTTGGGCCAGGGAAGGCTCAGACTAGACATTAGGAACAACTTCTTCATGGAAAGGGTTGTTAAATATTGAAATGGACTGCTTAAGAAGATGGTGAGGTCACCACCTGGAGCTGTTCAAAGAAACGACTGGAAGCAGCACCTCCTGCCATGGTCTAATTGATGAAAGGAGGATTGATAGAAGATTAGACTCAATGATCTGAGAGGTCTTTTCCAACTTAAATGACTCTGTGATTCTGTTTATTAAAAGTTATTTAAAAATACTTTAAGCCATCATTACAAAGAGCATCCCATATAGAGCAGTCACAATAAGGGAGTTGTGGTTTCCCTGCAACAGACATTTCCCCATGAGGCAAGGGAGCAGAACTGGCATAAAAGTCCATGGTTCCAAAGGGTTCATTTTGCAGTAAAGCATTTACAAACTGCCACCACCATGAAGCCAAATTTAGGTCAGATCTTGAAAATCATTCACATCCACTTGCACATGTGTAGAGCTTCAAGGAATCCTCCTTGGGACAATGTAGATGAAGACCTCTACTGTGGTCTGCAACTAACGTATTGCCCAGGGCACACCAGCACAGAGGCAAAGTACCCAACACAGTACCTAGGCAACCACAGACATTTCACACTTCGCCATCCACATCAAACAAATGCCATCTTTAATTAAGGTCATGCCAGAGAAGCAACACTAAGGCATTTTCATGCTCTCTAGAAGGACTAGATGAACTATGCTCTCCATCTGTGATTTGGAAGCAAGGGACAAGAATATAAAAAAGATCATCTATTATTAAGTTCAATAAAAACACATGAACGAACATAGTTTCAAGACCCCTTTGCTGACTTAAAAGCTTTTTTTTTTTATTTGAGCTATCATGCCTGTTTAGGAAACTAAGAGTTTGTTGTTGTTATTAGAAAAAATAAATATATATAACCACAACTCTAAAACAAGCCCTAGTAAAAGCAGCAACTTTTTCCACCCAGCCCAACAGGATATTTTTACCGGATGCCAGGGCAAGCAAAGCATAGTTAATTCCCAAACATCACCCACTCTTTCCCAGCTCTGCTGCTCCAACCACATAGTTAATATTTGGCTGGTGGTATTCTCTGATGGAAATGTGGTCATGCATTTTTTCCATTCTTTTCCTTAGTCTCCCACTTCCTCCACCACATAATTCAATTCTGCGTCATGAACGTTTTGTTTGTTTGTATGAGCACAGAGCAAGTGAGCTGAACCCACATCGTCAATTAAACCAAAGTCAATTTGGAGAGAAATACAGAAGGTTAATTAACTGCTAATGATTTTGGCATTTATTTAGGTTAGTCCCTAAACTTAATTTATTGATGTGACAGTATATCAATGTGCCACGATTTATAAAAGACACCTGAAAAGCAAAAAGGTTATCCCTGCAACATTCAGGGTTTCACACTAAAAACAAAGTACAGATGTAATAAAAATTGTTTTAAAGGAACACTCTCAGATTACAAACATTAAATTTCACACCTGAAACAACATATCAGAGGAGACTTACTCTGAGAACCAGCTAAGCCTAACACAGCCACAGAGTACTCTAGTACCAAAGTGGTAAGTAGCCAAGCTCTTAGTATGCAGTCAAATTCTTAAATACAGCTTTAGAAACTTCGTGTCAGACTGCCACTTTCAAAGCCCTCTTGGAAGTAATTTCATGGCATACCCTGATGCACTGTTTTTTTCATAGCTGTTGGTAGCACTGAAAATCAGGGACATGTAAAATCGATAGATTTTAATGAAAACTGCTCTTTCTATGAGTTCAACATAAGCTATGGCACAGGCAGTACAACCCAGAAAATTTACTCAAGTTAACTTTCATGTAAGAAATTAACTCAACTGTGACAACGACATGAGAGGATAAATAAATACATGATTCTCAACCACTTTCTGTCACGGGTTAATCTTTTAGTCTAAAGTACTCTAGCACAGTCAGGTCAGGCTTCTCAGAAATGCAAGTACAGATCACAGCATGAGACAAGGAAAACACTTCTGGTTGCTGAGGTGGGAGGAGAAAACAGCATGACTTGGATGAAAACCTGAAAGTTAGCTTTGTGTAGCACGTAGAATTTAAAAAAAGAGCAAAATTAAGATCCAAAACTAAGTAAAACAAAGTTTACTCCACAAAGGAATACAGGTACTTTCTTACCAGCTTTAGACTTAATACATTCACTTTCTATCCACAGAGGTCAAAATTGAGATAAACAGGTAACATGTTGGTGCTCAACAACATAGGTAGAAGGAATTACACTACCATTCATTTATGCAGCAAAATCTTAATTAAGCTTCTAAACAAGAGCCTTTTGAGATTACCGCTTAAAATACTGGAAGGCACATGTGAACATTTCCTCTAATACGGGTCATGCAGAAGGAATACATGAGATATGCAACCTCAAGTAGAAACATTTGTCTGACTCCAGCCCTTTGCTCACTCTAAGACCAATATTGCAACTCCACATTGTAAATTCTAAAGGATCAACCCCATCATGAATATGGTAGTCAGGATATTCAGAACAAACTAAAAAAAAAAAAAAAAAACCAAAAAACGTTGGCACATTTTAGCAGACAATCTGCAGTGCAAATGCAGAAAGGGTAAGAAAGAGACTGAGATGGCAACCAACATTTATTGCAGTAATCCAGTGGACTGAATAAAAGACAAATTAGCAGTGAACTTTCACCCAATGTGTTTGTCACTAACAGGTCATTATCAAAACAAAGGTAAATGGAAGATGATGATAGAAAATCATTCAGTAAAGTACTTCAAAACTAGCCCTATTCGTACAGAACTTATTCAAAGAAGTGTGAATGCTTTTCAAATGCCTTGAATCAAAGGGTACAGTATATATATGATTAATTACATTTGTTGTGTATAGGAAGAAGACCTCAGAGAAGAGGAGTTTTGTCTTTTAGAAAACAATTAAGTTTGTAGCCAGGCCAAGAACCCCTGCAGGAAACCACAAATGAGCAGAGTGATGCTGGGAGAATTGGTGCATATGGACTGGAACATTGATCATGCAATTAATACATGGATAGCAGGAAGATACACATTTCTGTACAAGTCCTACTAGGCAGACTGCTTAAAAAATATCTGAACGCAAAGAATAAGAAGTCTGCTTTTGCAGCATGAGGATGAAAACGAGAGTACTGAGCTACAGGCTGGTATTCTTCTACAGCTGTACTGCTTGTGTGACTCCAGGGAAGTAATTTCACACCTTTTACTGTCCTTCCAATTCAGAGTACTAAAATGGCTATCCTAAGTAGTAATAACAAATTATTGTTACTTAATATGCACTGTTATGTAGCAATAATTATCCCTGAAATGACACATACATGACAAACCTTGATCTACTATATTAAGTATATTATTCTTACTTAATATAATATATACAACTTAATATAAATAAACCATGTCATAAACAATTTCTTATTCGTCAGAAACTTGTGAAGGATTAGCGCTGCACCAAATGCAGAACAGGGGCTGAACAGATTCCAGTTCTTATTTCATTCTGTGGTGTCCCAAGGCAACTGTCAGGAAGAGATTCAGATGCTTCTTTCACATGTAAGGTTTCTACCTGTCAGACTCCGCAGCTTCAATGTTCCTCCTGTGTCAGAGTGAGACCACGCTACACGTAACACTGTGCTGACACAGTCACACATTGTCCCAGCTGCTAAGAAAGCAGTTGTGGCTGCTTAAACCAAAGGGTTAGGTCATCCTGAAAATAAGCTGCATGCCTGTTTACTCCTGTCTTCATTGTGAGAGGCAGAGTCACTGAGAGATCACTGCAATATTCAATCTCATCATCCTTTAACTCCCTCAGGTAGAGAAGGATGATGCATCTTTTGGTGCTCTGCATAGAGAATTTGTGGGTTTGCTTGTCACATGAATGCAGGGGTTTGTCTGAGACAATCTGGAATAAACGTCACACATTACCATTCCCACATCACCTGAATTACAAATGGCTGCAAAACTTTACTTCTCATCCTCCTCACTGACCCTGAACCCATGGCTACCCAAACCAAACCAACTACTGTCTGTTCTGAGACACTTTTCTTCATATCTATCACTTTTCACACATATCTGTGTGAAACAGAGCTAGAAGCCCAGAGAACAGCAACTACTGTCTTGTTCCTTTCTGGAAACAGCTGTCTCTAATAAATTTTCTCCCTAAGAGAAATCTCTGAGGTTTTCACACCAGGCTTTTACACATTGTTTTAACATGATCTACCTTAGCCGCTCAATACACTCCCGAGTGCTCCCAAGTTTCATGACATGCTGCAGTAGTGGACAATAACATGCCTGAAAAGAAACCAAGGTATAGAAAAGGTGAAAGTGCTTTGCTTTGAGGTTTCAGACATTATTGGATATGTTTTATTGATCCAGCCATGCAGAGCTCTGAGCTGCTATCAAAAAGCAGCAACCACTCAAGGCCAACACCATAGAAATGGAAAATATAGAAGCTTGAAGATCATTTTGCCATTTTGAAAATCCTTCAGTTCAAAACTCCATCCTCCTATTTGCTACAAGCTTATTTTGAAAATGCCCTTTTTCACTTGCTGCTCCTGCCTTTCTTCTCTTTTTGATCACTGCACAGCAATAGCATTCCAGATCCACTGTTCTCAAATGAGTAAAGGTTGTGCTTCTTCTTAGACCTATAGTAGCAGAAAAGTTGCTTCCTGTCTTCCCTTTAAAGACAAGTGAACAAAAACTGCCCAAAAATACTCTCATAAATCTTGGCAAGATAAATTAGAAGCAGTCCGATTTATTCCCTTACTACAATGCATACTACTTTGACCACTAGTAAAAGTACCTCCTTGAAAAATGATGAAAAGTGCATGAAGGCTGTGGCAGAAATACACAACCTAGTTTTGAAGTTTAGTCAGCTGAGGAAAAACTGGCAGCCAAGTTTCAGAAGTAAGTGATATAGCTTTTGTTGTTACACTCACCTAGCCATATTTATTTTCACCTTAAAAACTTGTATCTCAAATGTTTAAGGAAAAAAAAAGGAAAAATCCCAGCAAATTTATCCCTAGCTGTAATTGAAAGCGAAACTTCAGACATGGCCAGCCAGCCATCTCCACAGAAGCTGAAGCTCTCTTGGAGGGAGGAAATCAGATACTTGAAACTGCCTCAGCAATTAATATCTTTATATCACATGGCAATGAGAATGAAAATACATCACCCCCAAGGTATATCCTTTGAGAGCATATAACTGGCATATACTACCACTTGCTTCAAATTAGTCATATGATACTTCTGTGCTATTGTGCCCTCCAGACTTCTGAGCCCAGTGCCTTCAACAGATCTGTAACAGAAATGGAGAACAGGAACCAGGAGTCATCAGACTCCTGTCAGTATTGAATAATGGACATGAAGGAAAAGGAAGAGCCTGAAAAGAGATGTGTGAGACTACAGCTCAAGAAGGTTTATTAATTGCAAAGCTATATTGGCTCTGCAAGAGAGCATCACACATAATTACAGTCCTCCCACCACACCAACAGGTTTGATCAATCAGCAGTCAGCACTGCCAGTTTATTTAAAAAACAGCATAAGTATCGAAATAGTCACCACAGCTACCTAATGATTTATTAGCAATTCCTGTTGATTAGGATTTATTAGGATTTATGTGGGTCCTTGAGAAGTAGCTTGAAATAGCACAGAAAGTTTTAAAAGCATGTATCCCTTTTCTTATACATGATAATAGCAAAAAGAGCATGCACAGAAAGTTTCGGGGGACTTAAATTCGGGGTAAAGGAGCAGAAGTCTGGAACTAGAAAACAAACAGCCTGATTATAGAAGAGGCTGAGACTGCTCTTTATTAAGCTCTTTTTCTCAAAACTGGCTGCTTATAGTAATCTTTTATTGCTAATGAAACCTTCCCCTATATTCATCTTTTTAAATGACACTCAACACAAAGTTTGCTATTAACAATTTCTTGCTAGGTACTAATCTTCCCTAATCAACACTAGCAGACATCTCCAGTTTCCTAAGTGAAAGCACATACTTGGAGGTTAAAACTGGGTCTTTTCTGTCTCAATTGTCAGAGCACTTAGTATCCTCTGATCCTCTGGAAGATATCATCCACCTAAATTATTGATCTAAACACTAACTTTTTTTCATTCTCCTACACTTCATAAATCAAGTGAAAACAGCCTAATGGTATGTTGCAGATTTTTTTTTCCTTACTTTTTATGAAATACGGGGTCGCTTTTTTGGCAAGAGGTATTAACCTGACTTGCTGAATAAATCACATAGTGGTTGGAGTTGAGAGGGTTATACAGACAGCCAAGCTCATGCTAACACTACAGCACTTCAAGCTCTCAAGGCACTTTGTGGTGGAAGGTCTGCAGATGCTTAACAAGACAAATGCAGCCTGTTTACTCTGGCTGCTCTACACACACAGTCAATTTCCCCAGGTCCCCATTTTAATCGCTGACCCTATTATTTATTTTTTTTTCCTGCAGACAGCCATCTGCTTCTATCATTAGCATGTTTCTCTGAATTTAAGGACAGGAAACCTTTAAGATACAAGTTTTCCAAGTGCTGCTTATGTTTGCCCCTGTTTTTGTCCTCAAGGATAGAAAGTGTTGATGAGAAGAGTGTGAGATGCTGTGTGTACTAGCAGAAACATGCAAGTTCTGCTTGTGCCCTGCATACTGCAAGGAAAACACCCAAATACTCAAAGATAGACTTTTTTGTGCATTGGAGATGCCTTAGAGACAGTTTTAATAACTTTCCTGATTTCACTGCTATTGTTTTCTACCCTTAACCCCATATCTTTTTCTCTGATAATTGTATACACTCATTTTGATAGTCCCTCAAAAGATATTGAAGAAGAAACCAAGTTTTAGGTTCCTTCAGTATCATACACCCCATCTGATCTTAGAAATAATCAGAGATTTTACACTATGTTACACATCCAATGCCAAGATCTGTAACCACAGTCCTGCTTCTTGTCTTCACATGCTAGCAACACTTGTACCCAAAACATAAATGGCAAAGTCAACTCCAAAAACTGAGTATCTCCTTGTTATTTCCCTGGCATTAGGCTGAATGGCAATTATTCCAGTATGCTCCAACACTTCAAACCTATGCACAATTTCAAATAAGAAATTGCCAGTCATCTTCAATCTTATGGAACTGCAGGTTCCGTTGGAATCCACTCTTCATTGAAAGTGCTTGATAGATTGGTTACTGTGCATGTAAAAAACATAAAACTTCTCTGAAATACATCTCAGCTAAAACAACCACCACCAAAGCCAAAAACTATATTATTTGTATGTTCTGAAATGTGTTCTCAGCACTGCTAAATCTGAACTCTCCACACATCAGAAATTCCTAGAACTCTGCCAGTTGGAGACAAGGAAGAATATGCCTTTTTGTTGCTCACTCTGCATATATTTCTGATACCACTGAAAGCTTATGACCAAATCTTGTTTAAAATTATCATGCAACCACAAAAGACCCTTGAAATTCCTCTCAGGGAATTATGGAAAATATAAGCAAATGCAAGATAGTTTACAATTAAAGCATACAAGTAAGCAGAATTACAGAATCTAGATCTAATACTTGAAATAAACATTAGCAAAAAAATGCACTTAGTCTCAATGAAAAATTTTTACTTTAATTGTACCATACTATTTATACTATTGTCATAATTAAAATTTAGTGCTTGGCACAAACTAGGGGGCTTAAATTGATTTGATTATTCCTTATACTGCACATATTTTATTACCTAACTGGCTAAGATTTACTTACTTATGTAGTGTTTAGTTGAAAACCTGGCTACTCCCTCTAGAAGGGAAAGGCTATATTTCTGTTTGCTGTTATCAGCTATCCTACATAGTATTCCCATGGATGCTCATATTTCCTAATTTTACTATTTTATTCTGCTATTCATAAACTGAGATCATGTGGATGTCATCAGTAAAGAATCAGGTAACCAGTTCAGTTCAGCCATATACTTAATTTGGGAGTGGGATAAAGATGCCTGTAATCTTCTGTTTCTATTACAATGAGAACCTTCATTATTGACTTCCGTCACATAAGAAACATTTATAATGATCTCATTCCTTCTCTTCTATGTTGCATTTCCTGCAGAAAAGACTATGTGAGTTAATACCACATCCAAGAGCCAGAATTTTTTTTATCGAGGTTCGATTAAACTTGCTTCCTACACAAATCAGATTGACTGAGTCACTCATTAAGTTTCTATTAAATCTCATATTCACTTATTCAGCATTGGCTATTTATATCGCTAACTGGAATTTGTCACTTTGTAGGGCCATTAAGATGTTCCCGTGAAGATTACAGCATAAGTGGAAGCAGTAGGGTATTAGCACACTCTACAATTCACTCCATCAATTTATGCACTGAATATGAATTTGGAAACTCCCATGAACTTTAATGTGTACTATGTACACAAACATCCACTGACCTGACAAGATATTTGGCCTCCTTAAATTGCAAAGGCATAAATCATCTGCTTCAGCCAAAGAAAACCCAGATGACTCAGTATTACTG
>VWZN01017404.1:289448-303314 GCA_013396955.1 Regulus satrapa | reverse complement strand
CCAAAACAAAAAAAAAAAAAAAAAAAAAAAAAAAAGTTTCTTTTTACCAGTGCATTCAGTTTGTTGGCAATGATTGTGCCATTCTTCTGGACATGGGAAGGAGCTGGATACTTCTTTACTGCAAACACAACATAAAAATGTAAATTTGTTGCCCTGAAGTGTCCTCAAGATCCTTTTTACCGATGTTTTATGGCCAGTAATATGGATTATCAACTAGAACATCCTGCACTACCTTCATAAAGGAGTGGCCTAGACAGTTTGATGCTACTGCACCAGCAAGGACAAAGGTTCAGTGTGCAGTTATTCATACTACTATAAACAGTCCTAGTGGGATAAGATGGCACACTCACTAAAGAAAAAGGGCTGCATACACACAAAAAAAAGCTAAACAAAAAAATCTCAAAGTGCCCCCCAAAAAATCACCCCCACAACCCTGCTAAGACTTGCAGCAGGCTTCAACAAATTTTTCACACTTCTAAATTTAATATCTGAATGAGAACAGCAGCAGCATGCCCTTGCAATATAAAAGAAAACTGTTTTATTAAAGATTTATTATGCTAATAACACTAGAACCTCCCTATTGTCCCACACATTTTTAAAAAGGACACTGCACATGTATATTCAAATTGCCAGAGATGAACAGTAGGTCACAAACAAAACTTAAAATGTTGAACTGTGTCAGACAAATTGATAGTGCATTTATTATTTCTACCCTTTCTTATGCATTTTGGCATAGCCAGTTCTGCTGCTAAAGCATTTCTAGAAGGTGAATATAAACGATGTGAAGCGCTATAATCAGTGAATGAAATATGAGTGATGCATTAATGCTCACTCAAATCTATAGATCTAAAGAAAAAGCAATAAAATTAAATGCATGATTTAGAAGTAATCTTAAACACTAACCTGATCCTAAATTCACAGGAAGGAAAGCAGACTTCACAAATCACTGCTAAGAGCATTAGCAATCTCCCTCCCTGACAAAAGATCAGCTCTGGATGTCTTGTTAATATGTATCTGGGTTTTACAAAGTACTAATGAGAATGCTGCTCTCTGACAAAGGTGCACAGGCCTACAGAAAGAGAGGAGGACAAGGAAAACAACAACCACAGCATGTTCAGAATTAGATGATAGCTTTGCAGTCTTCAGAGCCTTACCCTTATTGTCCCTCTGCTGTTGCTAAATAGAAGAAGAAAGTTTGACATGCCTGACAGGAAAGAATTGAGAGTAGAAGACAACACTGAGATTAAATAGAGCAGACTGACTATAGTGAATTTGCTTGTGGTTTTTTTTGGGGTTCTTTTTGTTTGTTTTTTTTTTTTTCCCTACACTGGCCAAGGAAACAAGAAGAGAAAATAACCTGACACCTGGTCTCTACATCTCCTCAATTATAGGTACCTAGCAGATATATCTAAATTTCTATGGTGATCCAGAAGACAACTCAGACATCAGTCCATTCACTGAGGTAAATAATGGCATCAACTTAGGAAACTAATAAACTTTGGCTAAAGTTTATTTCACTCCCAGGTGAAGAGACATGTAACTAGAGGACTGGAGTGCACTACTACTTAAGCAACATTAAACCTTGTCAGGGTGTGATTTAGTGGACATTTACCATGCCTCATGCACCCTCTAATGCTTTCTCATCTCCTTTGGGAAGCTAAGGGAAAGACAGATTCACAAAAATAAATTTTAAAAAAGGGAAACTGTGACTTTTGCCAAACAGTCAACCAGATAGTAGTTATTAATATAACACCACCAAGGACAATGTATAGACAAATTGGAAGAACCAATATACTTCCTTACTATGTTAATAATCTCAGGAATTAAAAGTGATTACAATCCCTCTTGTTCTGACCTTTTTTTCCCCCTAAAATTGATGGATCATATAGTAATTCTGTAAATACTTGGGGATGTTTCTCACCCTTCTCTCTCTGCCCATGTCTTTTCTCACTTTCTGTTCCCACCACAACTTCTAAAACAGTTATTCAACTTTGGAAAACAAATCACAAAACACAGTCTCTGAAATTCTGAAAAAGCAAGGAAGTGAACCAAAACAGACAGTTCCATGAGATATTCAGAGGGTTCAACCTTCTAAAAGTTCTTTTTAAGACTACTACGGCCAACATAAGCTTCTTCTGATGGTCTAAAGCTTTTCCTGCAATGTAAATACACTTTTTGATACCTTAGGACAGCCTCACATATATTTGTCAAAATGATTACACAGCTCAGTTAAACAGAGTTGACACATGATCCATGTTGTGCTAATGGTAATTCATTTGACAATGACCATATGTTGTGACTTCTTGAGCACATTTTACTGATATTAATCACTTTCTCTAGAAACCTCATCAGCGGTCATGTTCCAGATCTGTAGTTACTGCACATCTTTTTAGCAATGAAAAGATTTAAGTCTGAATGACAACAGAAGCGCCTTCAAAAGCAGCACCATCGAAGAAGACACAATTTTTCACATTTACTTAAAACTAGAATAGTAGGAAAATAACTGTAAAAAAATAGAGAGAAATAATTTCCACACTACTTTTGTGATACAGGCTTACCTAGAAAATTCTTCTGACTGCTAAAATTCCTCACATTTGGAAGTTTTTTGAGAATGAGAAACTATACTGCACTGCTGCTTTGTAAAGGTTTATTCATAGTCATGCTCTGTGCAAGGAATAAGGGACTTAATATTTATCCTCCTAGGAATAGAAGGTATAATTCTCATTCCCTTTATCTTGGATTAGCTGTCAAGACAGTAAGTGGGCTATTCAAACATTCAGAGTTTTCAGTGGTTTTAAATCAAGATGAAACATAGGCCAAGCCATTAAGATGTGCTGCATGACTGCATGTCTCAACTGCTCAGTGCTCAGCTTCTCTCCCAGTCCTGGATGGGTAAAAGGGAAGGTTAGGAAACAGGCAATTTAGGCATTTCAAACTAAGAGATAATCAAAGTATTTTACTTCTGGTATGATTTGGGCCAGACACTGCATTTACACCACTTCTGCCTTGTACCTCAAAGGACTTCAAAATCCAATGGATGCACCTTAATACCCTACTAAAACATGAGTTGTGTTGTTTTGTTCAATCATATATTTTCATAGGCTAAAGAACTTACTCATAATTCTTTGTAAAAATCTGAAGTTTATTAATAATGTGCAGAATTGGTTTATTAATAATGTGCAGTTTATTAATAATGTGCAGAATAAGTCATTGTGATAGCATGTTACGAATTTGTGTTCTTTCTTAGGACGCTTATGTTGCCAAATAGTCAGTCTGAATGTATTCTGAGCCCTTCCAATTCTTGCAGTTAAAAATGTTTGGGGCCTCTTCAAAGACTTGCAGTGTCAAATTAGCCCCTCTTTCTCTTTTCCCCCTCAAAAGAAACATATTTCTTTTGAGAAACAACAATTGTGTTATTCTGTTACTATCCAGTTTAACCTGACAATCAATTACTCAAAGCTTACTAGCACTCACAAACACCAAACTAATACTATGGACAACTATGGCCTTAGTGGAAGCTAGAGGCTAGAGCTAAGAGTTTGTTCTAAGTAACAGCAGGCAGCTTGAAAGACAAGTGCATGTTCAGACAAAGAAAAACTTAAGTTACCTGCTTAACAACTTACACTGCCAGAAACAGAACGCCCAATGAGCCAGATCTCGGGCTCTGAACATAACAGCAAGGGTTTGAAGGAGCTGGGGTTTTTGGAGAAAATCCAACAGAATGACACTCATACTCTAACGTACCAAATTATTTCAGTGCTAACACAACTGACATTGAACCAACATTCATTCTTATAATTAACCCTTATCCAGGACATCCAAGTTAACATTATGCTTTATTTCAGAGAAAAGAGAGGGAGGCCCTCTTTAAAGAAATAATTTTATGGAGGTCTGAACCAAATTAATTCAAAGCAACTGAGGGAATATTGATATCAATAGCTTCTACATCAGGCTGGGCTAGTCATAAAGGTTCCAATAATGGAAGATGGTAATAAGACACCCCTAAAATTTACAGGTTGTCCCCATTATTTCTGAGATCAGTGAAAAACCTCTGACAATGTTTTGTTTCTGTTCCAATATGATTCACTGTTGATGAAACCAAAGACAGGCTGATATACATTACCATTGTCTCCTCAGAGGATTAGATAAAGAATTGTTAACTTGCAAGAAAAAAAGGTGTTAATAGCCACAATACTTGTTCCACTTCTACGTGCTACATTTTTTGTAACATCTAACCAATTACACATTCCAAAAAATAATCCTACTTTACGGTTTTCTGAATGTAAATGCACAGACTATTTTAGTAACACATAACAATGCTGAAATGTAACAAAACAGCACTGTACAAAAAAAAGAAGAGACAATGAGTAGAGAAGTAAGCTATTTTCTGACTTACATGAATTTACAGTTCAATTTTAATATTTGATAATATGCATGAGCACAAGACAGCATGTAAACCATTCAGATGAGAAAACCAGCAATCTAATATCCATATTCTCAAACTACTGCTGTCCCTTCAGGCACTGAACACAGTGAAGGATTCACACTCCATCAGTCAAGTAGCTAATAAATACTAACATAATCTAACATATTACAGAAGAGTTAAATTGTTCACTGTTTGAGTTACTCATAATTGCAACCATGGTAATAAAGTAATAAAAACTTTTAAAATTCAAAATCTGGAAATATAACAAGACTCAGGCAAATTAAAAAGACAAAACCCACTTTTAAAAAGCAATCATCATCATTTGAAGTCACCACTGGATGTGGGTGATTGGACCACTGTGAGCTTCCTGGGACTTTCCTTTTGTTTTCTTTTTTTTTTTTTTTTTTTTTTTTTATTTTTTAAATTTCCATATTATTTAAAAAAGGTTTGTCTGCCCTAAGGCAACCCTGGAGTAAGAGAAAAAGGAAGACTGTAAACACAACAGTTTGAACGAGGGCCATCACAGCCAGTGAGAAGACCCTGACACTGGCGACCCTAGATAACATCCATATTTTACAAGACCTTACACTTCACCCAAGTAATGGATTCATGCTAAGCTCTAGCTATCAAAATAATACTTTTGCCCTGTAGTAACTCCCAGAGAAACAATGCTTTAAATGCTTTTCACTATGTAGCTTGAGGCAGTGAAAATCCAAGAGTTCCTTTTATGGGATTAAAAACCTCCTCTTTTCTGTCATAGGTTCTTACTTATGCTAACCTCATGCCTTCACCTCTGCTCCTCAAGTTCATTCCCAGGACCATTGTTCTTCTGGCATTACTAACAACATGAGCCACGAATCATCTTTTTTGTCTATTGTCTAATGCTTCTCTTTCTGCTTGGGGTGCTCCAAAGCACTTTCCTGACGATACTTTCCAAAGCTCCTTCTCTCAACAGTCCTCTGGGAACCATCATGGTAGCCAGATATATAGCACGATGCTATCAAAGGCTTCTATACAGCAAATCTTGTGACAATAGAACTCCCCTAATGGGATTTGCATCCCGGCTTCATAGAAAAAGCCTGGTAATAACCTCCCATTTTTTTTCCTTGTTCTATAATCACCTGTTATGCTTCTCACTAGTACTTCAAAGAAATTCTCTATTCTTCTGTTACTCTGAACTTCAGCTCAGTGGGGTTTAATTTTTCAAAGCATCACAGAGAGGAATCTTAATAACACTTCTTTTTCCCCATTTTGCAAACGAAATCTCAAATCCATAAAAAAAACCCCCCCAAAAAAAGTTTCAGATCTCAGAATTTCCTGCTGGATTTTCAGAGAACTAAAATCAACAACAAAACATATTCAGCCTACTATGTCTCAAAATTTATCTAGAGACCTCTTTGTGTCACAGCATCTCTTATGGTGAGGGAAGTTTAACCACACAAAAGCCTAGAAGATCAGCTCTGACTTCAGCTTTGCCAATAACTATCTAAAAGTGCACAAATATCACTGAGACCTACCTTTTAACTTAGGTCCAAACACCTCAGCTACATCTTTTAAGAGCCCAAATTCTGAACCAGAAAGGCACTAGCAATATATATGTCACAAACAGAATAATTTATCATATTTTTCGAGTTTTAAGCTTTGTTTTCTAAAGATAAATTTAAGCTTCCAGTTCACCACTGAAAATCTGGTTGATATCAAGCTAATACAGAGTCATAGGCAAAGCATAGTCTACAAAAGCTCTCTTTCCAAAATCCCTTCTAATGCAAACTACTGCATGTCCTAAGATCCAGATCCTACTTCGCACCTTGAGTCTCGTGTCCAGTTTTATCTTGTCTCATTTCAAAAAATACACTGAGGTGCTGGAGCACCAGAATCCAGAGAAGGGTTACAAGGCTGGTGAAGGGTCTGGAACAAAAGTCCTGTGGGGACCAGCTGAGGGAGCTGGAGTTGTTTAACCAGGAGACAAGCAGGTCCAGGGGAAAGACCTTATCACTCTCTACAACTGCCTGAAAGCAGGTGGTAGCCAGGTGGAGGTCAGCCTCTTCTCCCAGGTAACAAGTCACAAGACAATAGGATTTAACCTCAAACCGCTCCAGGGAAGATTCATGCTGGACATCAGAAAGAATTTCTTCACAGAAAGGGCTGTTAAACACTTGAATGGGCTGTCCAGGTAAGTGCTATAGTCACAATGCCTGGAGATGTTCAAGAAACGACTGGATGTGGCACATAGTGCCAAGTGCCAGGTGGTGATCAATCAAAGGTTGGACTCAATGATCTTGGAGGTCTTTTCCATATTATTCTGTGGTTCATTTCCAAGCTTAAAGCATGGTGCTAGCCAGCCCTAGAGGGGGCCAGATTTTCTTATTCCTGAAGTATATCACAGATTTTCTACCCTTAACAACATTTGATCTAACTTCTCTCAGACTCCTGTACTTGAAGGACCTAACTTGCATACAATCCAAGCACAGGCACATCACCATAACAAAATGTTGTTTAAATCTAAATTAAGTGGCATAGAATATGAAATTTAAGTTATTAAATACAAATTTAAAATTATATTCCTGTTTTTATTCAAATGTGGAAAAATGAACTTCAAACTGATATTTTAGAAGTCTAATAGAACAGAGTCCCTCTGTTCTCAGTGGAGAACAGAGTAGTTTAGCTGAGGCCAGCAGTAAGAATTACTGCTAGTCTGGATGCCTGCTGGAAAGTGCAGTAAAGCATACAAGTCCATGCGACGTCCCAATCACCATTTTTATGAACATTTTCCTATTTATTAATAGTAGCTGCTCTGAATTCCCTCAAGTTTTATGCCAACTGCCAATTCTAGGTCCAGTACAAATTTGAGATATATTACAAGTAAGTTCAGGTAGAAATGAAAATAAAAGGTGAGAAAAAAGCTCACTGTATGCCAACAAGGCTAGCTCATTTATGACAGGTAAAAGGGCAAGTGAATGTCTGCACATACTAATAATTCTGGAAGTGTAGGTGAGTTCTACCCCTGAAGACTAAAGGAAAAGGTATTAATCACAGAGAAGAAAAAAATAGCACCAGGGAAAGTTAGGTTATTTCCCTTCATCTTAATAAATTACAACCTTTCTTCTGTGCTGAGACATTAAAACAGTTTGTTACAACTGATCTGTTACCTTCCCCTCAGTATATCTGAACTGATACCTGAACTTTGTATTGCCACTGTATCTTATTTCCCTCTATACACAGCTCTCGGATCTCAACTGAAAACATTCAAATTATCAATCACCAATTACATTGCAGATAAAAATATATGAAACCTAAGAGGTATGGGAGCATGTGGCATTCAAAAACAATTGACTTGGAAATTGGTTATACCAATCAGCACCTTCTCTGATTTGATTATTTAGTAAGGGGAGATATTTTGTAATGCACAGTCACCTCTAGGTGCTCACCAACCATTCATTATCAGCATTTTCACCAAAGGGTAGACTGGCATTGACAGGAAAGTTGGCTGACATTCAAGGTAAGATTTAGAAAGCAACAGCTGCTTTGATAGTTGCAATAAGGGTATAGATAGAGATGGAAAACTGCAAAAAGTTTACGGATAAGACATCACAATATAAATAGTCTAAGAAAATACCATTTACATGAAGACAATTTAGCAGAGTTTGGACTTGACTTACTACACTGCTGCCATAGAAGAATGCTTTCTGNTCCTAAGATGCCCATATACTGTGCATACGGAATGGCTGGTCATGCTGTCTGTAGAGCAGGACAAGAAGACAGAGCTAAGACAGAACCCCAACTTCCTTCACTGGAAAGAATGGTCCATCTAAAAGACTATTTAGAAATGTAAATGTCTGAAGGACAGACATTTCTGAAGCCTGGTTTCATAGATGTCTCCTTTCTATTGACTTGTCCAACATTAAACACACCTCCCACAAGTCAGGAATCAATCAACTCATTCCAAACAGATGTTGGTAGCTTATTCTAATAGATTAGCCAAGGACATTTTGGTAGTATGAATGGCTAATATTTTAAGTTTTTCAACATGTTTTGTTTGATTAAAAACTTTCATGTAAAGTGCTTATTTGTGGAAAGAAATCACCTTTTGAGGAAGGTACAGTGGCCAATGTATCACAACCATTTTGAGAACTAAAAAAAAACCCACTGACGTATTTTCTGCTATAAAGCACAACTCCATCAGATTGCTGTAGAATGTTGTCATTGCCCTTTGACTTTTAAAATAATAATCTTATTTTCCAGAGCATAACTCCTTGTTCTTTACAGCTGTCATTGTCAAAATTTAAGAGTGGAAAGTACTCTGCAATGTAGAGCCATTTAACATCCTATCGTAAAGCAGGGACATTAGAAAATTCTGGATCATTTGAGTAGCCTGTAGGGGTAATGTTTTCAGAAACAAGAACAATTTTCAGATCCTGAACTTAAGACAATTTTTACTGAAGTGATTTCTCAGCACTGCAATAATTCTGCCTCTTTCCTAGGGAGACATCAAAAAATCAAAGCACTTGCAATCACTAGGCATAGCTGAAATTCTTGGCATAAGTAAGTAATTGCATTTCTGATTAAAGAGATTTTAAAAAGCAGAATCAAAGTCTCAGGAACGTTCATTTATTCCCCATAAAACCCATTCAGTTTTCAGCCACTAAAACCTGGGCTTCTGTACTTTTCAAACTTTACATAAAGACAGCTTCAGACTTTTAAATCACAGTCAATTCTGTGAAAGATATATTTACATTTGAAATTACTTATGAAGTAGACCCGGAAACAAATTCAAACTGGATTTTTTCACAACCATTTTTTTAAAAAATTATTATTATTAAACAGGATTCAAACCAGGAGCTAGAAACTTTCCATAAGCAGGAATTTAGGGTGTATGACAATGTTGTTAAGGTAAGGCCTACTGGATCCAGTCTTCCTTATAGAAAACTCCCAGTCAGAATAATCTGTAGCTCTGAGAAAAGCAAGGCCCTGACTCTCCAACATATTTTCCACATTACCTCCTATTCCCCTTAACTGACCTTATCTCTTTAAGTTCTCTTGTCATTTGGTTTTTCCCCATCTCACTATATGCAACCCAATAAATCCTTCAGGGAACAACCAGTGTTTTCTGCCATATTAGACTTCATCCTGCTTTTGCAAGCTATCCCTTCTCTAGCATTTCATCCATCATGCTTTTAGGACAGCACTAATACAGCATAATACAAGTACCAAACACCAAACAAGTGAACATATTCTAGACTGATTCATTACAGTAATGATACATAATAGACTAAAATCATACAGTTCTTAGCTTGTACTGCTTCACTATTGTCATTTATGCAACTTGTATGGCAAGAATGGTAAAAGATGCCTCTTGGAAGTGATGAAATATGATTTCAGTGTCCTTCACAAAGCACAAGGAAGGAAGTTCATGACAACTTGTACTGACTGAAATAGTTCTTTTGAAAGTATGTCAGTAAAAATAGATTTCATAAATGTGTGTAATAAGACAAAGGTTAATTAGCTGCAACCACTTTTTTTTGAGGTCAAGAGGAATTACACCTGGGATGATTTTAGCCTAGAACAGCCACTTACTGATGTGATTTTTTTTTTTTTTTTTTAAATTAAAAAATCTTGTTCCCTAGCTACACTTCTGTCAAACCCCAGCTTCTACATGAAGTTTTTGCACCAANACTAAACTGACAGGGCTAATGGAAAAATTTATTTTGATAGGTGTCATAGGGTAACTTTATGATGCTTCTATCATTTGTTTTCCTCCCAAATTTTTCCTAAACCAGGACAATAGGACACAAAACTACTTGAATATAACACATCTCAGCATTCTGTACTGAGTATAACAACCCAAGATTCCTGTAACTCAAAGAAGTGGGACAATATTTTATCTTATTTTTCCTTTGTGTTTTTCTTTACCTTTCCCCTTGAGTTTGTGTAGCTGGCAATATTCTGTGGATTAACAGCCACATTACTTCCTTCTCATCTCTACTTTATGATATCTAAAGCACAAACAGCAGGTCAACAAGCAATGATCTTAAGGATGATTCCTTCAGAACTTATTTCAGTTCACATACCAAGTCCCCCAGGTTCTCAACAGAACCTGTTGTTGGTCCTGCAACAGTCCCTGTGCTAATGCTCCTCCAGAAGCAGGATCCAGAAAACTCCTGACACCTAAAACAGTACACCAGCACTGTAAGCCTGGCATTACCAAATCTTGTCCTGGATTCACTAAGGTTTGCTGAAGCTGAGATGCTCTGAAGAAAAAAACCATTTCACGTTTACTATGTAACCACCTCTATCTGTCATTTTACTTAGATAGAACATATCCACTTATTTCTTAAAGTAATCTACCAACAAAAGTCTTAGTAGCTTAGTTAGGACTTCTGCTCCTCCCATAAACTCTTTGGAAAACTATTTGCAGCATCAGTGATCACTTTCAACATAGATATGCTCAGAGAACAGGAACCCATTGAGGTAGCTTCGAATAAGAGAGTCTTTGGCCTACTTGATTTTATTCAGCTTCTTATTTCAACCCTTTGTAGAAGCACTACAGTTTAAAGGCTCATTAGTGTTACAGTAAGAAGCACTCTATGCCCCAAAGTTGGATCAAATGAAGAAGATTTAAAATTGCAAAGGAAAGAACCAACATCTTATCAACAAAATAGAGCACAAAGCAAACACATGAAAGGTACTACAAGACACTAAATATCACCATTCAGAAACTGTACTTATCTGGTTTACTGTCTCTTTTTTTTTTAAACTGAAATCCTGAAAACAGGAAAGGTGGGACAAAGAAATAAGATCAAATGCTTCACCTTTTTTACTTCTCTTTTTAATACAAAACAGGTATTTCAGTGTATCTTAAAAAAACAAAAAAAAATTAAAAAAAAAAAAAAAAGAAAGTAGAATCACATCTATAAAATAACTGGACATCCCTTCCACTGAGCACTTGTTACTTTCTTGCTGATTATGCAAATAAAAGTGAGTCTTTTTTAGCGACAGCACTTGTTCAGATACTTTTAATCATGTTGTACAACTCTCTTCTTTTTCTATCACTCCTCTGGCTATATGGATATGGAATTTGGGTTTACTGGAATTAAGTGCTATGAATACATCCTGCTCAATTCATACTTCATCCCTTATTTCAATTCCTTCTAACTGTACAGCTACCCCTGCCAGTCCTTCTGCCTATGGTCCAACCAAATAGCTCTGTCTGCTCCAGTCAGCTAAGAGGAATCTCTCTGCAAGGTTCCCATCCTGGGAATAAGTTAAGGACAGTTCCTGTGGCTTTTCAGAAAGCTTCTGAAGGACTGCATAGAGGAATTAATAGCTCCAAGCTTGCAAAGATTTACATATCTCCACAAAATGTCAGTATATCTGAAGCTATCATACAAGAGTTGATGATTAGCACTCTGCATATTTAACAAAGGGACAGTGAAATATGATTTGTATATTTCTGACAAGCATGCAAATTCCCCACCGCTTTCACAACTTAATATCTACACGGTTCATTTTAATTTGATTAAATTTAACACATTTCACTGATGACCTTTGAAGAAATGCTCACTTCCAGGCACTTAAATGCACCATTGATCTGCTACACTTTGTCAGCAAAACAATGATCATTCCTAAGAAGCCTCTGAAAAGCTACAGTCTTAAACAGATCAGTGCACAAAGTTCTCACTGACGTGTGCAGTGCAGGGATGCAGAATTTGCATAATCAGCTCATTTGCTGCATTCAGCAACAAGGGACATACTCTGCTAATTCACACCCTCACCAGAAGGTTGCTCTAGTAAAGAGGAAATCACTGCAATTCAACAGACATGAAGTACATTAGCTGGGTAACAGCTAAGAAAATAAGCAAATGAAGATGTATATAAGTTAATATTACCTCTGTTCCACAGACAATGAAAATGACCTTTGTTGAAAGGCTGGTTCAGAATCAGAAGGCAAAACTTCAGGTTCCCTGTAAGATAAATGTTGGTTCTCATTAGCAAGAATATTGACTCTTTTTATTTTTTGTCCTTTTTAAAAATTTTATTTTTGCCAGATTAATTTTAGTCCAACCACACCAGAGTAACTCCATTAATTTCCTTGCTTCTCAGGTTTTACCAGTGTCAGATTGAGAAACTGTCAGAATTTGCAAGATATTTTTTACGTGGTAGGGTTTTGTTAAATGTTTAATTTATAAGTGACTTTTACTTACTTAAGACTATCCTCAATAGGACCCCATATCTGTAAGGCTCTCTCATTTAATCTCCCACTTGCTACTGCTGCCTGGATGCTGCAATTACTGATATGAGCTTCACCCTGGTCTCTGGTAATGGGGAAGGCTGGAGGAGACTCCATATAAAGATGTCTCTAACCTACACCAAATATTCCACCCTCCTGGAGGATGCAGAATTCTTGCTGCCATCAGTGGCTTCTGTGCCTGTGTTTTCATATCATGTAGAAGCTCTAATTGTGGTAGCTACTTTACAAATAAAGAATGAAAGGCCATGACCCAGGAGCTTAAAATCCAAAGCTATTAAAAGCAAAAGTGTACTTTAGTCTGTGTAATCTAGGTGATACTGCAAACTAAAAATCCCAGTGGATTTGCCAGCACAACTTGACTGAGCTCATAAAGCCTCTTGCCCCTGTAAAACATGCACGGTGAAGGTCGATAATAAATCTACAGTCAAAAAAGTCTTTAAAAAAGAAAAGAAAAAAAAAAAGTATGATATGGCACACTTTGAATTTGAAGAGTAAATACGTAAATCGTTGATGGCTGCCTGCGGTGGGATTTGCATTATTTCCCTTCCTAATTATCTTGCCAATCATATAGGAATACAACTTTCTCCTGGAGCTTGATATCCTTAGGCAATCAAGATAATGAATATTATTTGGTCATGCGAAGTCACTGTAACTGAAAAAAGAAAACCTCTATCACTAGAAAGTCTTTAAGAAGATCCAGTATAGCAGGAGATAGAAGGCTATAGTAGAAGCCTGTGGCTTAAGCTATATCAGGTTATCAAGGAAAATACAGCTAGTCAAAGTGCTGAAGCTGAAAGAACATCTAGGGATGAAAGTTGGGAGGGGCAGTCTTTAAAATAATTAATTAAATGTGTGATTAGAACAAAGTGAATGCTAGCACACTGGGATATCACTATTCTGCATCTTCTGCACCCTTCCCTTTAAGTGATTTAGGGCTTCCCTCCCCACTAACCCATTTGATGCCTCAGTTTCCTAAAAGAGAAGCAGCAGTATTGTCTTCCTTCAAAAGTATCAAGAGAAACATAAATAAAGACCTAGATGATTTTTACTCCAGTAAAAAATCTACATGATTATCAGAGCTATCTTCTGCCTGGTGCTTTCAAATACATTCCCTCAAATCTTCTGCTCCCATCTTTGCTGACATTGTCCTCACTTCCATTTAATTCATATATATATATATATATATATATAT
>VWZN01017404.1:271234-288794 GCA_013396955.1 Regulus satrapa | reverse complement strand
TTTTTTTTTTTTTTAGGGTACACTTTTGAAGCCAACGCCTGGCTGTAGGTGCCCACACTGAGATTTCAGAGGCTGACTTTCAGAGATGACACTTCCAAGAGCTGCTGGGTCTTACATGTCCAGTTGTTGCAAAGAAGCCAAGAAGTAGATGCCCACAGCACACATAGTTAGGAGATGGGGAGGAGGGGCGCAGGTTATGTGTTTAGGGTTGGTTGTTTGGGTTTTTTAAAGTACAGTTATGGGTCAAAAAAAGTAGAGAAATGTAAATTATTGTTTCACCTGCTTTTAGAGAAGTGAACACTCCAGTCATTTCAAACAATTAAGGCACCACAAAATGCTATGATTAGTGCTATGATTAATGCTGCCAAAATGAGCCTAAATGTCAATATTTTAATGGTACCTGCTGAGTTAATATAAAGCTGTACACAAGGCTCAGTCCTCAGTAGATGTAAAACAGTAATAAAATTGGGCTGTAATAATTTTCATCCATTGCCCTAAAAACTGAATAAATTGGGACATCTGATGGCAAAGACCACATAAACAGACAGAATATGCAACATTCATCACTCTGAGAAAAACTAATGAAAGCTCACTGTGCTCTGAGCACTCTACTGGCTTTTCATTTGAAAACAAATCTACTTCAAAGCCATTTATCTTTAAAAGCCCTTAACAAACTAGGAAGCATCTATCTCTTGGACTGTCTGCACATCTATTTTTCACGAAGATAATTAGTACCCTGACCCAATCATTAGTGACATTGTGCTCTCTTTGGACTAATGGGAAAGAGGTTTCTGTGAGCAAAAAACCAGCAGCAATATCCCCAGATATGGATATCTCTTCTAAATAAACTTGTGTGAGCATTTTGCTAAAGGCAGAACAAATTTCACTCTTGCATAGTTTCTTCAATTTTTAGTATAATTTTCTCTTATATTATGTACTTTTGAGGCTCTTGCAGCCTGAACAAATTCAACTATCTGCAGCAAAAGCAGAAAAGAATAAATTTTTCCTTACAAAACCTCCAGCTTATTCTTGGTATTTACATCAACACAGAGAACAAATGGAGTCAAGTCCTACAGTCAAAGTCCTCCTGTAGAAGAATTAGCTGCACAGTAAAGGTCTGTGATGTACAGGCCTACATGAAAGAAGGATGACTACAGGAAATTTTTACTTGCATTTAAGAAACCAAATTATTCTCCCCTCTTGTTAAAATTATTCTTCCCTCTTGAAGCATCATCCCTTATTTGATGCTTGTAAACTTTGCAGTCTTACAGGCATAACTTACAGAGTAAGTATGAATATGTACACAACAATGTGAACAGGCAGTTATATTCAAAATAGTTTAAAAATCATCTAGCAGACTTGGAAAATTCCTAATCTTTGAATAAATCTGGATAATTTTTATTTCTGTTGGAAACCTTTACCAAGTTACAAACCAATCCATCAATCAATCAACAATGCCTACAAGTTTCTACAGTGGCAGCATCATCTCATCCTTCCTGAAAAGCTTTTTTTCTTTCCAAAACTATTTAGCAGAACGTCTTTGATGAAACTTCTCATGGTTGCTTTGAAAAGGACTTTTATCTAAGTGTTGTGAACATCCCTTATAGCCTATGCAATTCCTATGCAATGACTTTTTACCACATTGTAACTCACTCAGAACAATTCCAATATATTTTAGAGCACAGATTTGCTATTTTAAAAGCCTTCTTGGCTTCTTCCTGTCCTATTATATTCATCTAGCTATTTTATAAATATTTATAATATCATCATGCATTTTTTATTGATCTCCTTTTGCCACGTGCCAGTCTTCAGGCTGTATGTCTGTCACAAACCATATGTAAAAGGCATATATATTTTTAAAGACAACCTCTTCTCTGGTAGCCAGTAAAATAATATATGCCTCTTTGCTTCCTTTCAGTGTTAGAATCATATCACTAGGAGTTTTTCTGCATACTATGAAGATCTTGGTATTGAATTTTCTGAGATGGGGGAAAAGCTTTCAATACTTCAAACAAGGAGACCTTTGGGAAAGATCACTGCTATTCCCAGACTTTCTGACATGGTGCAAGTGGAAATAAACGATGGGAGGGGGACACGCTGTGCTAAGATACAGGCCTGCCTCAAGGTGCTGACAAAGTATGACTTCAAATTCAGAGTTGCACTCACAGAAAGTGGCTTTGACTAAACAATTAATGTTTTGGGTTTGTTTTCTGGTACTTGCATTTTACCGTTTGCCCAAAGAGGAGGCATTCCTTTTCTTTCCAGTGATCTACCAAACATCAACAAAGTAGCAGGTTCAGTTCAGAGGAAGAAGTAGGGAAGAGACAGGTAGTATAGGGGAAGAGCTGGAAGTCTGAAGTTGGTCATGTTTCCAGAAAATTTCTGTACTGGTAGAAATATACCTAAATACCCAAGATACTAACCAAGATCCATTGAAAAGGCAGTGCAGTTACACACATTTCTGATCATATAAGTGGATGTCCAAATATACAACAGCTTCTGACAGAAAGAACTCTGAATGATCTCACTGAAAATTTCTTCCTGCTTATGTTTCTGCTCTCACATCAGTCTACAGATATACCATAAAATATATAAATATACCATGACAGCAAAACCAAACAAAAACTAAGCCAAAACAAAGAAAAAAACCTCCCAACAAAACAAAACCCAAATAAAACAAAAAAACCAACCAAGCAAACCCAAAACCCAATAATAACAAAAATAAAACAACAACAAAAAAAGAAAAATTAAAAAGAAAAAATATTTGGTTTTCAGTCCTATAACTTACTCAGAAAATTCCTACACCTCAGATCAATTTTAAATGAACAGTCACTGCCTACTTAAATGTCAGACTATGTAGGAAGGGACAAGGCTGTTTTTCACAACTTCAAAACTGACTGATAAGACAGGAGAGCAACAGACTGAGGCAGGTCTCTGGGCACTTGAAGTTCCTTCAGCTGCACAAGAATTAAAATCAAAATTGTGAATTTAAGAATTCCACAAAACATGTTTACCTTGAGCCCACCATAATAAACGCTAAAGAAAGCAGTTGATGAAACCAGGAAACATAATAAAACCACAGTAACAATCAATCCGGCTCTTGTTACAGATCACCAGAGCAAGATTGCTGTGGCAACCTGGGGTTTTCAAACTAAAACAAAGGAGTTTGAGGGATCAGCACCAAATCTACACCATTTTTCTGCCAAGGAAGCATCTGCCTCCAAGTGTTAAGTCCAAAACTTAAGATATTCTTCTTATTAAAATGGACCATTTAATTCAGGGCTTTTTTTCAAGATCTACCCTCCACTTCCCAAACACACTCAATTGGAACAATCTCTCCACCAGGAATGAAGCAAATGATTGATTAAACAGAAACCAAGGGGGGATGGGTCTCAGGCTAAGGAGCGATCCCCATTTCCTGAAAGGATTTCATGGTTGTTTCCTTTTTGTTTTTTCAGACACTGAAACAACCCACCTGTAGTTTCCTACCTGCTAGACACATAATATTCCTAATTTATTTGCTGATATAGCACTTCGTGAAAGCTGATGTCTGATTCACAATACAAGATTCTGATTTTATCAATTAATGTCTTTGGCAGCTCACTGTGAGCACTATGTAGATCTACCATAGCAAGTAGCATGGCAGAATAAAATCAGTCTGTAAAGCAAAACTGTCGGTGATGCAGGTATGATATTCACATTACACATATTTTGGAAAAAAGGGAGAGAGGGAAGCTACTTCAGATTAAGTCTAATCTGGTTTTGTAGACCCATTAGCAGTAGGAGAGTGTTATGTGCACTCCTGCAGCACATTTTTATCCAAATGGAAATGAATTTACAAATTCCAAAACCACCCTGCAATATAAAGTAAATCACAGCAAACAGGCAGGATCATGAAAATTGTTTCAAAATTATATTCTCAACTCACATCAAAATGCTAATGTAAATATTCCAATAGCAACAAGGCTTTTGACTTTTGAATTTTTATTTATATTTGTTAAACAATGCCTTTACCAAAAATGCCACAAGATGAGTATAACTTACACAACATTTCTGTAATTTTAGTCTCATCAAAATTTGGCTCTAAACTTTAGATTTTTATACTTAAGAGTGAATCTGAATCTTTTAACTATCATGTCGGGAAGGTGTGAGGAGGACTTAAAACTTATAAATATGGCATTATAAATTCTGAAAAAGCACTTAACATCAGAGCCTAAGATGCTACTTTCTAAGGTTATCCTTCAGGCTAAAACCTCATTTTGAACAGAACTAACAGTGCACCTTATACAAAAACACTCTTCATTTTGCTGTACTCTTTCTTGAACTAAGATTTCCCCCAACAGTGCTTCCTTTCATCAGGAAATCCAGTGCTCTGCTGTGATACCAAGGAATATAAAATAGGATCATTTCATAGGATCATTATGCAGACCAAATCAACACTCTAAAATATAAACATTTCACATTTTCAACGTTTCACAACTCCTGCAGAACTACTACTGTGAAAATGGAAAAACTTCAAGTCAGAAAAATCTACTTTTTCCATCTGTGCTCTTGCTGAAAAGGTAGTTGTCAGCTTTAATTCAGAGAAACAGTTAAGTTTAGACTATTATATTAATTACAGCCCCTGCTTATAATACATTGTGTAGCTGCTTTTTCCTACACTGAATCCCAAGCCGCCAAACAAGCCATTTAATTTTCTTCATAACAGTGACAACTCCAATAATAAACCAGCACAAATTATGCAAAAGGATCACAGACCTTACAAAACATGTTCTCAAACTTATTGAATGAATAAATCAAATATGCATACCCAACTAATTTTTGTGCAAAAGTACTGGTATCCCTGTCAATGCATTTTAGTGTTCATTTTTTCATGTAAATTCTATTGATTTTAAAATATTTTGCAGCTCTTAATTTTCCAGGCAAATTCCAGCAAGAAGATTAGGAAAAAAGGGGGATTTGTGCAAACACTCCTATTGAAAAGCTGCAATGTGTTACCCTCTGGAGAACCCTCTACAAGAATTTATGTGGATGAATTCAAACCAACAAATTTCTCACAATAAGTTACAAACAGAGTCATACACATGGGATAATCTACCCACATCATCAACCACTGTGCCTAGAAGGGAGTCATGCCTTGCAATGAAATTTGTCAATTAATTCTGATGTTTCTCTGGAGAATGTGAGAGCCGCATTTCTGATCTTAGTGTCTGATAGTACACTTATTTTCATACTAAGTCCTATAGTCTATAGGACTGAATTTCTGAGTGTTTGGGACTTCTGCTCTTTATGTGGGAAACATCTCAGTATGGTCAAGCAGAATAAGGTCACAATTCCCAGTAGTGAATCTTCAGTTTTAGATAACTTGTCCAGCATCACAAAGAAACTTCATGGCAGGATTCAACTCTCTAGGGCAACACAGTACTCAACTGAATCGTGAGAATTGACTATTTAAATAGAAATCATAACCACACTTCTATTATATAGATAGAAATTATGCTTGTGTCCAATTACCAACTCTCATTTGAAAATANTAAACCATAAAAAAGGCTTTTTGAGATACACACACTGGCAAATGCATCATTTGCCACTGCAAGGCCCTAGGCTTGATTTACCTCACACCCTTGCTGCTTGTCTCTAGAAATGTGGCCAGACCACACCCATCATTCTGTACTTCGTGAAAACTGGACTGTCATTTCCACCCAAGCACAGCAAAGGTCAGAATTAACTGCAAGCAGCAGTGGTTTGTTTAACTGAGATGTTATTGCCTGCTCACTTACACTCTTTGAGTTTTTAACATTGGACTCAAATTGTCCAACAATCCAAAAAAGAAAGATCTATGATACAGGTGCAGACAAGTAGAGGTCTACAATATTATTCAGATATATTTTATCCTGTGGCATGGAGAAAATAGCGGAGGCTGAAGTGATGAATAGGAAGTGAAACAGCAAGAGGAGAGACAATTTTTGTGCAGAATGGGAAGACTAGTCCCCAAGGCTGCAGAATCTGACACAATTTTCACACTTAAGTTAAACTTCAAAAATGCATTAATTTCACTGCAACTACATTATCAAAAAATACTAAATGCTTTGCTTCATTATTCACAGACAAGTCATTATCTGAAACAGTACTGATTTTGTACCTTGTAAGTTTGATACCAGCTGGAAGACCTTAAGAGACAAGAATTAGACATACAGGCTTGCTATCAAAATATTGATAGTGTTATGGTAACATTTGCTTTACTGTTTAAAAATTCTTGACACAGAACATTAGATTGGAGCTTAAGTCTGCATCAAAGTGAAAATGAAAGCAGATCTTGAGAAAATCTAAACAACTATTAATATTCAAAGAAGTTCCAACTTTAAAAGAAAACCAAAGATAGGTTCTCACTTTCTTGCTGTGTAATAGCCATGTCTAATATAATGCCCTCCATGCATTTTAAAAACACAGTATCAACACTGTCTGAATACATCACACTAACAATACTTGTTATCTGGGATGTCTCTATTTCTAAGGAGACAAGCAGGCACACAAGCTCCCCCGGCAGTCGATATCGCCAGCTCAATCTGCACACAGCAAGGGCAAGGTGACTTCAAGGAATCACAAGGCAGAGCACGCAGATGTCAGTAGAAGTAGATGTCTCTGGGCAAATAGGTACAAAGCACAACCCTCTCAGCAAACATTCAGCTCAGCAAACAGTACAGCGCCATTTCTATGGTCAACAGAGAAGTTTGGATATTTTCTACGGGATTAACAAAATGTAATATGTATTTAATGATTCACATATTGGAGTACTGACCAAAGAGTAAGAACCATAAGAACACAAAAGTGCCTGACAGCAAAGCATTTAACACCCCTGCTTGCTGCTGCTAAGCACTCCACTGACACTTCAGTTCCTGGCACTAACATCTCCTATGCACATAAAAGTCTGAATTCTATTTACACCAAGATGCACTTTAAGAGGCTGACAGAACCTGATGTCTCCTTTGATATCAAAACACTACCCCTATCCATCAACAATACATTTCTCTACTGTTCTCATTTGAAGTATATGTTTCGAGTAGCTGGTTTTGGAGTATACCTATTAGACCCTGTTTTATAATGTCAGCTACCTTGTTTTTAAAAACTGGGAAGGGGCTATACCTTTTATCAGCATGAATAAAGTTAGTGTGTGCCCTCAGGAGGCTGATGACCCACATTCAGGTTCCCTCTCTATCAGAGGGAATTTGCATCCATACTCAGTCAAGACAGCAGTACCCTCCCCAGACATGATACCATTCTTGGGGAAGAAGATTCTTCCCTCCCTGCTACAAAATTAAATATATTGATGGAACTATTTTCATAAAACAGTTAAACAGCAGTAGCCTGTGGAAATCTGATTCTGCAGTCCAGTGACCTGAACACAGTTTGTGCTCCAACTTATTCAAACGTCTCCTTCCCACTTTGAATACATCCTACAATTACTTCACCACAGTATTACAGGATTATATCCACTGTTGCCTCCCTCCAAAAGTGTGATATGCTTTCAGAGAAAAGTGAAACCTCGGGTTTTGCAGGATAATTTTCAGGCAAGAAGAGTGCTTTTCTATCTTCAGAAGACTTGGCACCAGCAGTCATAAAAGGAGGGAATAACTTTCTGCAACGCAACATAAAGTGTCCAAATCCAACAGAGCAGGATTTTAGATGCTTCATTCTTCCCACTTCTCATGGTATTCCCCACTGCCAAACTCAGCTTGACTCCTCCTTAGTACATTGATGGTGTTGGATTGTACTCTTTGTATACAATTTCTCCCTCTGCCCTGTATATACAGTACCACTACTGTGCTGAAGACAAGTACACTGTCATTAAAAGCCCTGTGCGCATCCACTGACTAGCCCAGGGGCTAAACTCCAGTATAATGTTGTAAGGGCATGCAAAAAAGTCCCATTTTCAGAAAGAGAAAATTAGGCATTATGTGAATGTAGGACAATCACACTCCTGTTCAGCAAATGAGTCAATACTAAAAAAAACCCTATAAGTTCCTTTCCACTTTTCATCTTTATCTTACAAGACACATTACAAATCACAGACAGCTTCTGGCCAAACTCCAATGTGAACAATTACAGGTTTCTCTTTCCCTACTTCTGTTCAGCTATCTCAATGAAATACAGTGTCTTTTACTGTACTAAGCTTATGTGTACTAATTAAGGACTTATTTAAAAGCACAAGGAACATAGCCTGGTTGGCTACCATGGACTTTGGAGAGGGTTTAATTTCATAATACTAAGTTCACAGAGTTTTACAAAGCTGAGCAAATTGGGACCCCTGTAACATTAATTATTTACTCCTCAGAGATAATGGATGAGGCTGATGAGGAACCTCCCACTGACTCCTAGGATTCCAACTCATATACTTTCATGAAAATCCATGCTGAGACAGTTGGTTCTGCAACACCTCAAACCCCTCTGAGGCGCCTGCCAGAGAGGACATTTGTGCCCTTACCACCTTTCCAGACTTGCTGTCTTCCCAAAGCAAATTCCTCTTGACTTTAAAGGGAATAGATATGCTACAAGGTCCAGAGTGCCATCCAGAAGGTTCAGAGAGGCAGAGGGGGCTTTCCAGGTGGTCATAACAACAGCCCTCAAAAGCAGTGGTGACAGTGGGAGGGTGTTTGGGCCTCTGGAGTAAGATTCTGGCAAAGAATGATGAGGAGAAGAACTTTTTCTTACATTAAAAAAAGAGGTTTTAACATATATAGGAAGGGAAGACAATAATTTTAATTTCCCAACCTTCACAAAGATTTCACATTTCCCTTCTAAAATTATGTCTTCTGATTTCACAAGCTTCATTTTATTATTTCTAGAGTTTTTTTGGGTTTTTTACCTGATGAAGGCAGCTCAGTTTTGCTGCCTCTTTTAGGACATTCTATAACTTTACATCTACCACTGGCTTCCTTTTTTAAACAAAACATTTTTAAGACCTATCTTTATATATTATATAAACAGATAAATCTACACTTGGAGGAAACAAGGTAAAATAAACAAAAAAGAAAGATAAAAACCACAAAGGCAATGAAAATTGCATTACATTATCAGTCAGGTAAGGATTTTTATGTAACCTGGATGAAGTTCCTCTTCACATTTTATTCTGTAATATGTCATTGTGTTGCATATGGCAGTAAAATAAGACCTAAAATCAAAGTTCTATGGACTGAACAGATGAAATAAGCTTAGTTAAATCAGGAACTGACTGTGTCTTGGAATAAAACTAGGGAATGATAAAGAAACAAATAGAGAACACTATCAGAATATTGATGCTCTTCTACAGGTATAAAATAATTACCTAATGTTGCAAATTTTGTAATGAGAGCTTTTCATTGTTCATATAACTTTCAAACAAGATTGAAAAAGCCCTTTGCAAGTAAATGGTGTGAATATCATTACTGGGATCACTGTAGTCTGGCAGAACAAGACACCTTTTCCAGCAAAGATCAGCTCACAGAAAAGTAAGTCATGCCTGCAAGTAGACTACTTACTCAACAGACCTTCCAAATCATTATGACAAACTGTTCCCATAAGATACCTGACACACCGATAAAGTTTGGTAGGTTTAGTCACTACACAAAGTCTATGGTAACTGCTTTTACTGTAAGTCACTTGTGCTTGTTTATAGTCCCTTGTTTTGACATGCTGCACATGAGTGTAATTAAAGAGTGTTACTTTCTTCCTTTTCTCACAATACAGTAAAGCCTGTATACAAACACAAGCTCTGGGACCATTAAGAGAGGCTCCTGTTTGCAGATTGTCTTTCCAACCAACTATTTCAATTTTAATGCTAAAACTGTCAAGCTTAATTAAGAGTTATGGGGAATAACCCTTTCAAACCCATAAATCTATACATCAGAAAAGTATTATGACGGCCTTAGTGTACATCTCTTTTTAAATAGCCAGTATCTCTTACCAAGGTGTAATTTAAGTTCCTTATACACAACATTGTATTCTAAATAACTTTATTACTTCTCCTGAAGTGAATATAAAGGCCATAATAATGTAATTTCATCCTGATGTCTTTTGATTTATTTGACTATTTAAAGTGGACCTCAAAGTATATTCTAGTGCTTACACTGTTTCTCTGTCAAAATCCACCATATCCACCAGCTCTTTGTGATCCTCCAAAATGTTTGCAGAGAACTACCTCTCTCCAGCTTCTTTTAATATGTTTTTTCCTAAAGTCTCTTTGACTTTTGAGTGTGCACAACTGTTCACATATCCTCACAGCTTCAGGCAGAATGACAGAGAGAAAGAAGTATCAAGACCTCACCATTTAAACACTGCCCTTTAAAAACATCCTCAGCATTCAGCATAGTCAGTCTGAGACACCAGTGACACAGTCCGAAAAATCCACCAAAACAGCACTGCAGGGCAGGTTTAGATTTAAACCTTAAAGCCACATTATCCATTCCAGAAGAACCACATGTTTATTTCCATTTTAACGTGCTTAGGTCTTCTATCATAACCTCTGCAAAATCAGTGCTCTAGGGAGCACCCAACCCAGTCAGAAAACCTAGTGCAACCTGAGTCATATTAGTCCTTTCAGCCAGAAATTAAAATTTAACAGACAACTGATTACTGTGCTTCAAAGGCTTGAGTCTCACAGTACTCAACAGATTCTAAAATCAATCAAATGCTGCCATTTTCAGTATGAAAAAAGTCACACATATAGCCTTACCATTAACTTTCATATATTTAAGGTGATTTTCTGGACTTTGCAGCAAAGGAGTTACCCTTAAAAATGCAAATCCTAAAGACTTAAACCTTTAGGGGTGATAGAAATAGTATCACATTTATTACTATTTCTTAATCTAATGACTTTTGTAATATGATTGCATGAGGAAATCTTTGGCTTTCTCCACCTGCTTCATGGACTAACAGATTAATTCAATTTATAAAACTGGTGATCATGTAATAGCCAGTCTAAAGGCACCCCAATAAAATAAAAGGTTTTAAGGAAACTTAAATTATTTCTATCCTGATGAGCACTTTTTATGTATTAAACAACATTTGAATCAAGATATAGAGGAAATAATGGCTGAATAGCCAAAAGCATAATTTATGCAGACTAAACATAACTGTAAAAGACTCTTATCAGTTGTTTACCAGATCCAGAGAGGCACAGACATTACACTCTGATCAGTATGTTAGGGTATTTGGGGAGAAGATACTTAGAAAAGGAGCTACACTTCTCTCTTCTTCATTATCCTATCTGAAAAATGTGGTTAATAATAATAATGCTTTGAACTTAAATTTCCATTTGTAGATTTGAAATCACTTTATAAAGGTGCATAAGCATTATTATTCTCATTTCACAGTTGGCCTCACTAAGTAAAGAGATTTGTTGCAATTTGCATGAGAAGCAGCATCCTCTAGTGAATAAGTCAAGACTCTTAAAATTATGTCCCCTGGGTTTTCTTCCCAGCTAAATTGTAAACTTCAGACTACACCAATACCCACTGTGGCAAAACCAGACACAATTGAGGGTTGGAGGGTTGAAATTGGAGGGTTTCTGCATGGGAATAGGAACACAATCCAGACATACATAACACAGACATAAAGAATTTCTGCCTTACATTAATCTAGTCTCTTAAAATTAACTTTCTGGAACCTTGGGGAGATAGTTCTCACAGAGGTTGTCAGAGTGCTCAAACACAAACACACGTAAATCCAAAGAAGTGAAATGGCATATTTTCAGATTAAAAAAAGGAAATAATAAGATACATAGCAGTGGACAGCCTGGAGTTTGATCAGGAGAACTCCTTAACCACCAGCACCACAATTTTCTCCTCTCTTGTTGACAAAACTTCTTTTATCCCAATATCCTGTAATAACATTTCTTTTACTCAGTATCATTTTTCCTCTGGATAAAAACTCCTGCACACGGCAACAACCTTACCTATCAGTTTTAAATTTTGTCATGAAAAACACTTCTCTGTAGTAAGGATTCAGGAAAATATTGAATACATTTTCTCTGTTAATGGAAATAGTTTTAGCATATTTTATTCTCAAATATCAGTTGGCCACTTAGGTTAAATTTTAACATTTTCAATTGCACACTAAACTAAAGGCTAAAAACGAGGAAGCAGTATGATATTTTCCCCTTTTTAGAACTATAGGAATTATAAAAATCAGGCTAAAAAGCTAACAGGTAGAAAGAAATATTTTCACAGTTGAAAGCTTAAACCTATTATCTATTCTTTAAAAAGCTGCTTAAGAGCCAGGCCAATAAAGTAAAAAAAAAAAAACAACAAAAAAAAATCTATCATCGGATTCAAAACTGCTCCAATTTTTCTCCCAAACATCAGTTGGCCAAGAAAGGGTACCAACACACTTAGGAGATTAAGCCAAAAACATATTTGCAGGCTTTTGACTTCAAATAAACAGAGGCCTAATTATTTGCAAAACTGATATTTTAAAGAAAAATTACAAGAGTTGCCACTGACATCAATCTGGAATAGTTCATACATATGAAACTTGTAAGGACAATCAATTGTAGACACACAGGAGAAAAATATAAACAAAAGTAAGCTGTCAAGACAAAAATGTTAAATGTTATTAATGTAATAATAGTTTAGTAACTTTGATACAGACTATGAATATAATATAGTTAGATCAAATTACTTCTCCAGGCATAATATGTTGGACAAAAAACATAAGATACCAAACTGGGGTTATAGTAAAACACAATTTTGCTACAGATGTTGACACCCCTGCAAATTTTTGTAATTCATAAACAAGTGGTTGAAGCAACTATTAAATAATTTAAATTTAGTAACAGAATAAGTTTTTCTATTCTTTTACACTTCTCGTAATCACAGAAAAGCCTATTCAAACTGGCCAGAAAAAAACCCAGCTGCATCAGTTCTCTCTTCTGTCCCAGTTTTGTGTCAAGGCACAATCCATGATGGATTCATGCTAATTTATTCCCAGGGCAATACCTGATATACTGTGTTTTTGGAGACTTTAACAGCTTTGTTTACACATTTACCTCTCTAACATGCCCTGACTACAACCACAGTTGGTCAAATTATAACATATGAATGTGCATTGATGATGGTGGCGGGTGGAGCAAAATTTGGGTGATATGCACAAAACCAAAGACGTTTAGTTTGACCAGCAGTATCAAGATCTCTTGATCAGTTCTGCAAAAGAGCACAGTGAGTGACTCTTCAAAGCAAGTGGTCTCAGTAACAGCCTTTTTCCCTCCCCAGCCAGGGCATTACAGGGTCCCCCACCTGGGAGTGTCTCCTCTATACAGGACTCATTATGTCAGGGAGGATAGTGTAGGGGAGCCTTGCACACTGCAGAAAAAAAATCTCCAGAGAAAAGAAGTAGCAGAAATTGTGATCTGCTTCTTTTAGTGTTCTGTGTTACGAACTTTTGCTTTAACTACACTATAACTGTACTACAACCAAATCAAGGTTTCCTGTCAGCATGATATACTGGGAATACACATTTCCTGCAGCTTAACACCTCTCAGGCTTCTTATGCCACCTCCCACTGACTCCCTAAAGCCACAACAAAGATCGCTATCGACTAATATGACAAAACCTAACAAGGGTACAGCTGATAAACTGTAAGTTTGATCCTGTCTACAATGCTCATATGCCTCCAGCAGATGCTTCATCTGTCTGATTCTGAAACAGGAGGTAGCATTACAGCTAAATGCAGATGAACTGAGGAAATCATATAAAATATAAGTTTTTATTTTAGAAAGCATATTCAAATAGCACCTCTAAATATGGGTAGAATGAAAGAAAATAAGTATGAACATTGGTTCTTTCAGGACTGGGTTGATTTTCTAGTTTTGCATGTGAATATAAATAAATCTTTCATCAACATTCATAATATCTGCACCAGGAAAAAGTTAGAGGAAGCAGAAGTTAAAGGAGGAAAATAAAGAAAGCTGAAGGTGTAAAAATATTCATGCACGTACACACATGTGCACACCCCTGCACATCCAGCAAGGCCTACTTTGCCATATGGTATTACTGCTCTGTACTTAGCAAATGGATTAAGTACCAATAATTTTTTAAAGGGAGATGAGTATTACTTTTCCAATAAAAATAAGCCAAGGATTTAAAACAGAAAAGGCTTTTTAATGAAAAACAAATGGCATTTAAAACTTAATAGCTTTTAGGTCTGATAAAAAAGTCAAAGCCTTTATTTAAAGAAAAGAATTTTACTATAGTAATCACAGGCACTGCAATGCACAAAAGACACCACTTGCAATGCAGTGAATCCTACTTATGGTGGTCTGGATATGGCAAATGATAGGATAATAATGGAAGAAAAAAACATATGCCTAGAAGCAAGATGAAAAATGGTCTAAATCAGAGGAGGGGCCATTAACTACTTTTTTTTTTTTTTTTAAGAACACTTAAAAAAAAACCCAACAAAACATTAGCAAGTGTAAACACTCTTAACTCTAGTGATGACAAGTCAAATCAAACAGACCTTCAGGGACCTCTAACTAAAGAAAAGGGGTTACAAAATATAGGACAACTTTCCAAGAATAAGCACACACTGAGCTGGCACATGATATTTGCTAGTACTGATACTGACACTGCTGTCTGGGACACCACCAGAGTGATTTGTGGGGACTTAAGAAGCCCTGAGACATACCCAAGCTGACAGTCATGACTGGAGAAGGAGTCTCATAACTAGACAAATATTTCACTGGCACAATCATGTATTGTCCAACCTGAATTTAATGGACACAATTTCCATTCCAGGGATGCCACAGCGTTCAAATGATTTGCTAAATTCAAGCCCTCTGGTGAGCTCCAAAACCCACAGCTGGAAGTTCTCCATTGATTTTCGAAAGGGCCACCATTTAAGCCCATGTGGAAAGTAGGAAAATTTGTTCCACAACCTTTACTTCATCTTCATGCCATTTTTCTGACCCATACCTAAAGAACAGAATGTTTTGACTATTAGGAGAAAAACAAATGAAAGGAATCTTAGATATAAAGTGTGCCCATAAATTTTCACTTTCAAAGAGGCAAAAACAAGTAGAAGCTTCAGCAAAGCAGCTGTTACGTTGCAGTCCCTCTTCCAGCTTTTCTTCATCCCCAGGATGCTGACCTTTTGGTTTATCCTATCTCAAGATGCCCTCCTGCATGCAGTTTTAAACTCATTGAAATAATGACTAACAACAAGACCATTCACACACACACTTCCCTTCAATTAGCTGCATTTGAAGGGCTTAAGAATGACCAAAAAGCCAGGCAATACACAGGGTTTTTTTTCAGTGTCCCTTAATATTACTTTTTAAAAAATGTATTAAATTCTTACATCTTCTAAATTCTAAAAGAATGCCTTCCATTACTTCCTTTTTTGCTGTAATGATGATCAGATAAAACTAGTGAGCAACACTACTTTTTTCTTTTTTTTTCCAGAGAGAAGATAATGGTTTAGATGGATGTGCCCTATCAACTGCAGTATGCAATTTAATGAGGAAAGTTTCACACCTGTAGTTTTAAAGTCAATGAAGTTTCAATGGTGAAAATACAAAATAGCAGAGTGCAGATGAAGGTTTACTTCTAAATCTTGATTCCTTAGAAAGCTGAAATCACCACCATATACAACACAATAAAACTACATATGGTGCTTGCCCTGCAAAAATCTTTCTTAGGCTTTTTGGTTATGGTTTGTTTGTGGGTTTTTTTAATAAATGTAAACCTGTACTTCTCAAAGCATTTTGAAATTCAAACGATGAATCAACAGACTACTAAGTATACCTCTATAGACACACATATGAATATTTTCTTCTAATTACTGTATTTCTCTAATGTGGAATGTGAAGAAAAAAAAATATTAAAAAACCCCACAAAAAGCCTTTAGCATTAAAGTAAGAGATAAAAATGCCTCATTTGGCACCAAATGCTATCATCATAAAAGAAATGAGGGAACCTGAAATGTGTTTCCACTTTTTGAATATCCAGTTCAAATCTAAAACTCATGAATTTCAAAATAATTTGGATCTGAACTGAGTAACCATCCAAACAATTCTTGAGTGACAACACAAAAATTGCTTATAACATGTTCTGACCAGCAAAAAATTGAAAAACATTAGCAATCTACTGGAAACTTGATGCTAGGCAGCTATCTAGAAGAGGGAGTGTTTACAAGGTCACCAGTGAGCCAAGCCTGCTGCAATGCTTGCACAATGAATTAGGCTGGATCAGTTAAATAAATACAAGATAAAAGTTGCTGATTTTCCAGATGAGTAGGGTTAGGATATTTCTTGGGTATGGCAGTGTATCACTTCATCTGCTCTGCACCTTCAAATTAAACCCCACCAAAAAAAACCAACTGCAAAACTAAATGCTCAACGGCACCGACACCACCTGGCTGAGATAACTGTTTCCACACAGGGAACAGTTTTTACCCAAGCTGTATACCTGCATCTGGCTTCAGTTACCTTTTTAAGCCCCAGCTGAATGACAGCCAAGCTGCATAAATTCACATCTTCGGTGCACAGCAGCATCCCCTAAGTGCTACCTCAGACTCAGCTACTACACAATTACACTCAGGCTTGCATTCTGCTCTCCAGCCCCACCATCCATGATGACCACAGACAGGGACAGATGTAAAACTGCCTCTTTGCCAACATCTCCCTTAAGACATGAAAATGGCACTTGAGCAGCATTTATTCTACAAGGTTCTGGCTCTCTCCTTTCAAATGCCACAGGTCATGGCCTTCACTTCCACATCTAAGCTACCCATTATGCAGTACTTCCTCCAGACCTCTCCACATTGGAAGAGTCTGGGAGGCAGTAACAGGAAATTCTGTTAATTAGAGCTTACCAACAGTAAGAAACTAACTGTGGCTAGCATGGTGATGGATTTGGCAAGTTGCTGTCCTGAAAGATTTTTGAATCTACAAAACATTTTCTTAAACTTTATTTTCCAAAGTTACCTATACAAAGACCTGTTCATATTTCTGTCAAGATCACAGTACTTTTGTTGCAGTCACCATAGCAAAGTCTCCCTTTTGCTAAGCAAATGTCAAGAAGAGAAAATATAATATCTTTGTTTGAGAGAGGAAGTGCAAAAGCTACCCCAAGACTCACCTCCCATCTCCTTCCTAAGCCACCTACCAAGTACATACACTTCCAAATCTTTGCAGAGTTTGGTTCAGAGAATGCAGCAACTCTTGGTGAGGACTCTGGGCAGAAATTTGGTTTATTTGGTTAATTCAGGTAACCCAATTCACTGTCTGGGCCAAATGCAATCTCCAGCTACACACAGAAACAAGAAATAGCTGTCAAATCAACCAAATTAATACCAGCCGCTCTCCCCCCCCCCTTTAGGAAATTTTAGTTGAAATTCCCTTGGTTTTGTTTGTTTGTTTTTAGGTGGGGGGAAGGGTTGTTGTTTTTTTTTTTTTTTATTAGAGGCTTTTGTATCCTGTCTATCAAAATATTATGGACATACTGTATACATAAAAACAGCCCAGATGGAGAGACAATAAACCAGGATATACTTACTAGCCTCTGGTTTTGCATGCAGATTTAAAAAA
>VWZN01017404.1:249598-263204 GCA_013396955.1 Regulus satrapa | reverse complement strand
GCCCCTCGGTTTAGTAAGGACGTTGAGATACTTGAGTACATCCAGAGAAGGACAGCAAGGCTGGTGAGGGGCTTGGAACACAAGCCCTGTGAGGAATTTTTGAGATAGCTGGGGCTGTTTAGCCTGGAGAAAAGGAGACTCAAAGGTGACCTTATCACCCTCTACAACTTCCTGAGGGGTGGTTGTAGCCAGGTGGGGGTTGGTCTCTTTCTCCAGGCAGCAACTGAGAGAATGAGAGGACACAGTCTTAAGCTGCACCAAGGGAAATTTAGGTTGGCTATTAGGAAAAACATTTTCACAGAAAGTGTGATAAAGTACTGGAATTGTCTGCCCGGGGAAGGGGTGGAGGCCACCATCCCTGGATGTGTTTAAAAGAAGACTGGATGAGGCACTTGGTGCTATGGTTTAGTCGGGATGTTAGGGTATGGGTTTGACTCAATGATCTTGAAAGTCTCTTCCAACCTTGTGATTCTGTGTGTGATTTTGTATGATAATACTGCAGATGAAGTCACTATGGGGTAGTAGTGCAACAAATACAGCAGAAGACTCCACTTTTAATATCATATATCTGTGATTTATTGATCCCTCACAGAATCTGATGGAGGATGAGAGACTTTTAATTAAAAGAAGTGATTAAATGCAAATCCTTCCCAAGACTTTCATGAAAATCTTTCTTCAGAAAGTGAATTGCAGAGCCATAGAAAAGCTGAGTCACTATGCTTAGAAAGAAAAGGTGTTTTTTTCCTAATGAGATTAGTTGCATTGAGGTAAGATACTATTGAAGATAAAGGCAATTTCAAGTTCTCAGTAAGAAACAAATGACAAAATTAGCACTGAAGAATACTTATTTTGCTCTTGAAAAATTAGCAAAGCTGGTATTCTTATGTCTTTCAGAAAATTCTAGTGGATTTTAAATTACTCTGGCATGTCCCTTTGTTTTATTCACTCCAATGACAAAGAAATGAACCTTGTTTAAATTGAGCTGTTTCCATAACTATAGCAGGGGAAAGTGTAATAGAAACAGATGACAGTGAATATTGTGTCTTACTTCAAGTTGTTAGCTTGGCATTGCTTCTTCTGTTAGAGAAGGCTCAGCATAGTCAGTTAAATATATCACTGATGTGACCTCCTTCACTTCAGAGAATAAGCTGAAAAAGTCTTTTCTGATTAAACTCCATTTTGTCATAAGTGAACCAACACAGAAAGAATTTAGTTTCGTAATTTCTCATTCTTCTTAAAACAGCCATAACATGTTGGAATCTTAATGAACTTTTCCTAAGTATCCTCTTCCTCCTCAAATTTTTCTTGATATTTTATTTTAAACATATTTATAGATATCTTTACATTTTTCTTTTTCATTTTTCTTTACACAGTAATTGACATAAAACATTAAAGTCAAAAATATAATCTCAGAAACAAATTTCTTAATGTAAAAGCTCAAGCATGAAGAAAAAAAATCTCCAAAACCACAGAATTAAGGCAGAAGGTATCTTAAGAAATTATTCAATAAGTCTGCTTCATTAAAGCCAGACACAAATAAACCTAATCGGAAGGGGGCAGAAAGCACCCAAACAACAAACTGACAGAAACAAAAGCAACATTCATAATTCATATGAAGGACAAGACCTTACTGACTACACTGGGATGAGGAAGGAGACTTTAATGTGTATGAAATTATATGGAAAAAAGTACAAAACCAGAAAGACTGAAAAATAGAAAAGAATCACAGAATATGGTGAGTTTCAAGGGACCCACAAGGATCACTGAGTCCAACTCCTGGCCCTGTACTGGACCTCTCCCAAGAGTCACACCTTGTGCCTAAAAGTATTGTCAAAATGCTTCTCCAATTCTGTCAGCCTGGTGCTTTGACCACTTCCCTTGGGGAGCCTTTTCAGTGCCCAAACACCCACCAAAGGGGGATGAACCTTTCGTTAATATCCAACCTAAACATCCAACCCTGACATAATTTCATGTCATTGCCTTGGGGCCTGTCACTGGTCACCAGAGAGAAGAGATCAGTGCCTTCCCCTCTTCTTCTCACAAGGAAGTTGTAACTGCAGTGAAGTCTCCCCTCAGCCTGCTCCTGGCTGAACAGACTAAGTGACCTCAGTCCCTCATCATATGGCTTCCCTTTAAGGCCCATCACCATCTCTGTTGTTTTCCTTTGGACACTCTCTAATAATCTACTATCTTTCTTACGTTGCTGTGACCAAGACTGAAGTATTTTGAAGAGCAAGATTTAGATAAAAGTCAAACCCAAAAGAAAATTAGTACAAATCTATGGGGTTTATATCACTCAGGAACACATAGCAGATGCCCATTTGCAAACTACTTTAGATTACAATGCGCAGGTATGAAACAAAGGTTCAGGAACCATAGCTCAGGAAAAACAGGAAAATGTCTGTTACCTTATCAGTACGCAGGCTAGGTAGAACTAAATCAGAGGTATGTTTAAAACTTCACGTGTGCTCAGCTGCCTCCCAGGCAACAGCAGGCTCCTGTAAGACTCCTGGCTAAGGCAAAGGTTGAGACGTGTCAGTAAGAACTGTGCAATCCTCCATGTGGGTCTCTCAGAGCTCTTCTGTAGGGTAAAAAATAAATGAACTGCTCTTGTAAAGTAATGACTAGATTACTCATCTATGTATTATTCGGGTCTCACTTCTCTTGTTTTGGCAGGAGTTTTGACCTTCAACCTCAGATTACTCTTCCTGCAAAAATATTTTATATTATTACATTCCATTTTCACCTAAAAATTCTCTACTATCTCTAGCTAATACCCACTTCATTTGGTATAATGAAATACACAACATTTTTGTGAGTAAAATTTTCAGTAACCCAGTAGAAAGAACTCTGGAAAAGTACAATGTGTTGTTATTGTTGTGCAATTATTAGTGATAATTGCATTCTAAAACAATTCTGAAATAGGAAGTTACTAACTGAAATTTTGCTTGAGCAGGATAATACTGAATATTTAAAACTTTCTTATTGATTTCATACAATTTACAACATGGTAAGTTCATAGACTGAGTCAGTCCTGATTTACATAGAAAAAAATTGCATTTGTCTGGCTGAAAATCAGAGCGATTTGTAAGAACTTCATCAGTTGCACAGCTAATATTACATTATCATAAAGGAGACTTAAAAGCATCTATCAATTATGTCTAAAGTTATTTTTTGAAATACAGCATTATCAAAAGAAGAACTAAAGCATATTTTTGGTGAATATGAATTCACTGAAGAAAATCACATCAGAATAAATGTTTTGAGAGGTGTTTTAATTTTTTTCTTTGCTAGTTTTCAGGAGAAGGAATATGCCATAAAATCTGGAACTGTCATAAAGCTGCACAGGGTTTTAACATTACCTACAGAAAAAAGAGACCAGAAGAAAAAGGTTAAATAGGACAAAAAGTTGGCTAATAAGCAAATGACACTGATTTTTTTTCATAAGGAAATGTACTAAATTGAAGAAAAGTTTAGTAGGATAGATCCTCAAGGATTAGTGCCAACACTAATCCTAATATATTAATAACTGTGGCATAAGACAAAGTTTACTAATCAGTCAGAAGGCACCATCAACACAAAGAGATGAATAACTTATGGAATTTAATGCGTGGTCTTGTGGCATGAAATAAAAATAGGATTCAACTTAAGAGCACCAAAAGCATGAGAAATGCATTTCTGGGGTCTAATAAAAAACATGCTATGCCCTGGGAGCTGAAGAACTGCCAAAAAACAAGAGGTATATAAGTATGCCAACTGGTCACAAAATCACTACAAGTCACACAAAGACAACCAGGTTGTATAAATGATAAATGCAACCCAATGTTGTATTCAGCACACAGAAAAGGGCAAAAATTTTGTGTCAAAGATACAAAACCTCCTGTGGAAGACTACACGCAGAAAAATGTTCACACATGAATGAATTTATATACATTGCCCATAAAAAGGGAAATTAGAAGACAGTTCCTTGTTGTGAGAACAATGGCCTTTTTTAGTATCAGCCAAATAGGAGAGAGTAAAGGACAAAATCCACCTGCTGTTCGATAAAAATGAAGAGCTAGTTGAAAGCAAGAAAAGGATCACATTGTGTGGGATGAAATTTGTCAGCCATTAGATGACCCAGCCAGCCTTTTTCATTCTTCTTACCTCCACTTTCTAGTTTATCAAGTCACTGTAAAAGTCATTGCATTTACCACATATCCACGGAAATACATTATTTAAAACCTTCATTAGTAGTATTTTTGCTTCCAGAAGAGATGGCATTTGCAAAGTACAAAACTGCCTGATCCATATCTCGTATAACATTATATAATCGAATGCTGGAAAAACAATAGTGCAATCCCCCTTTTTTTTTTTATTTTCCCCACTATAACTATATGTACTATGGTGAGAACTACTGGGGACATCTGAATCCAAACCGAACAGTCTGGAAAATGTCCTGTGTCCCAGCTCTGCAGACTGGGCTCTGTGAGGTGCTAGACTTTAATAACCCATCTGCTTTTTGACACAAGGTCAAAAGACTTGCCAAAATTGAGAGCAAAAGAACAAACATTTATTAACTGTATATAGTGTCAGTCCCTCTACAGAGACACAAAACAAAAGTCAGTTTGATTTCTTTCTTAAGGCCCAATACTGCATTCCATGGTTCAGGTGAACACTTCATGAGCTGTCATTTCTGGGAGTTCTGAACAATAATTAAACCAAAGAGGACATTATGTTCTGTCATGAATTCTCTTGAGATCTGCACTCAATACAGCTTTTTCCATAGTTAATGCACAGTGTTGACACATAGTTATGAGTATATTTACTCGGTTTTTACTGGAAGATTGGTTATCAAACAAGTTTTTATCATTCAGCTCTGCTGGGAAATTTGTATTACAAACTGTAATGCTCCATGGCTCAAAATAAGCTTGTTATTTTTTAACATGTCTATAACTAATTACAGCTTCTTTTTTTTTTAATATAAGTAGAATTTTCTGTGTTGCAGCTAGTTTATTTGATTTATTTTTTATGAGTTCAGATAATGAAGTAGGCATTCTGCAAACATACTGAACTGTTGAAAGTTAAATTTCTACACTATGCACTAGGAGCCAGATTTGCATTTTTTTCTGCACAGCTTTCACCTCTCAAATGATAAAAAAGTACCCAGAACTATTCATTCAGTCACTGAGTTTTGGCTGGTTTAGGGTTTGTAGGGGTTTTTTTTTCGTAAGGCAGAGAAGAATCTAATCACTTTCTTCAACACTTTGCCATAATCGCCATCAATATAATTATTTTCCATTTTCATGCAAGGAGCTCAAGCACTTTACAAAGCATCAAAAAAGAAAAAGATCTTCTGTCCTTTAGCTTGCTGTAAGATGTGCTTTAGTTCCACAAGGATTACTTAACATCTGAAATGAGGTCAATACGAAACATTGTACTTGTCAAATGCCCTTTAAGATCTCAAATACTGTGTATTTGCAGATTAAAAAAAAATAAATAAAAGAAAAAGGAAAAAAAAACTACCAGTGATACAGTTCTAGTAATAGTGCATTTCATTGATTTTAAAATTATTCTGATAGGATTTTATTAATAAAATTATGGAATATCCAGCGCTGGAAGGAACATGACAAGGACAGTGCTACTCCTGGCCCTGCATAGGACAGTGCCAAGAGTCACACCATGTATCTGAGGGCATTTTCCAAATGCTTCTTGAATTCAGTCAGGCTTGGGGCTCTGACCACTTCCCTGGGCAGCCTGTTCCAGTGTGCAACCACCCTCTGGGGAAAGCAAACCTTTTACTAACATCCAACACAAACCTTTCCTGACACAACTCCAGGCCCTTCCCTCAGGTCCTGTCACTGGTCACCAGAGAGATCAGTCTCTGCCCCTCCCCTTCCCGAGGAAGTTTTAGACTGTTATTCCTCCAGTCAAGCCTATACTTTTAGCTTGTTAGAAATTAAGTACTAGCTACTGAAAAAAACCAAAAAAAACCAAAACCAAACTTGGGAGGTATATAGAAATTGTATATGCATGACCCAATATTTATTGTTACTCAGCATCCAGTACTTAATGAACTGAACCAAAGGCTACATCCAGGCTTATAACAACAACTGCTATTTATTTCTCCATAAATTTCTCTAATCCCTCTGAAAATCTTAATACTTTTAATTGTCCCCATATCTGTGGCTGTGAGTTTGTACAATTTAATTGCAATCTGTACAAAAATTAATTAATTGTTGCTACAAACATGGAACATGTTTGATATTATACCCTGAGTTTTGCATTTAAAAACAAACAAACAAAACACAACAACAAAAACCCCACAAATAGAAAACACTTGTTCCTGGTTTTAATTATGATTTTATAGACTTCTACTATATTTTCTCTGTCTCTTCTTTACAAAGTTGAAGTCCTAATCCATTTAGTCTCTTTGCACGGAAGCACTCCACACAACTGACAGTCATCATTACCTACTCCTATACTTTTTAAAAAATCCAGCTGTGCAAAATTGCCTCTGTTTGCCCTATACAGTCAATTTGGTCTGATCTGATTCAGCTTTCATCTAACTCTGTGCAAACAAAACACTCATCAAGTTCCATGATCTAAAGTCAAACTCCTAACTATATTTATGTTGCAATACCTGTATTTGAAGTACTTTAACAACTGATGGCACACCTTAAAAGAAAGGTAGGAAATACAGAATTGGTGCTAGCATAAGTGGACACAACAACAGCAAAATTAATGAGAAAATACCAAAGCGTATCAGGTGAAAATCTGTTAATAGATACATCTTACTTAGTAAAAAATAGCTTAATTATACATAGTTTGAAAGAATCACTTCCATCTTATGATTCCCCATAATGCTCTTACAATGCACAATAATCTTCACACCAATTCCAGGATTGTTCAGCAAACATATGAAAATTAATATTAAAAATGCCTATTTAAATTCTAACCTTACATTGTTCTGCCTTCCCTTTTGAGGTATAAGTATAAACTACTGCTTAGATTTTATGTAAGACTTGTATTATTTATCGAAGTAGTCCTTCCTTGACTGTCACGATCTTTTTGTCTTGAAAAAAAATACAAGTAGACATTAAATTTAAGGAACATTGGAATGAAAAAAATATTTCTGTAGGAAGCACATTTATTTTATCATGTGGAATGAAAATCTGAGTTTACAAAAGAAAAAAGATGCAGCAGGATAAAGTATACTGGGACAATTTTTGAGAAAACATCTTCATCTTTTTGTCTCAGTACTAAATACTCATTACTAAAACTGTTGACAGGAAAGATGAGGTTTGATAAACATATGTTTTCAAAATCTCTGTAGCTGTTCAAATATCTTAACTCACAATTATCCAGGTGAGATATTTTACTGAACAAGGAAGTCCAATTAAAGCATGAACTTGAACAGTCACATTTAAAATAAAAAATAATTTTTAAAAAATTAAATTAAATTTAAATTAAAATGCTTTGGTTTATCTTAAGTATAATTTAGGAAAGTCTCTGAGAATTCAACTTCTTGTTCAATTTAGGACAAAGACATATTTTAAAGATTTGCCTATTTTTCCAGGACAAAGTAATCTTCTGTCAACTCCAGATGTACAGTAAAGATGCAAAGTATCTGTGAACACAGGTGATTATCTCAGCTTACTCTTCTGAAAATGACACACAATGAATACAGCAGCTTTCTTTTAGGTGTGGGGCAAAGTTGATCTTCTAGAACTCCAGAGGAGCATGCAGTCTGCTCCTTTGGATCTACTGGGTGACAGAGAGCTACTATTTTTTGGAGGTTTGTTTGTTTGTTTTTCCTCTACTAAATGAAACCTGTTGTATTTTTAGCCACACAGAATTCCACCAAGTACCATTTCCAATGGATTTTTTTTTGTTTTTACTTCACCTTCATCTGACACATATATAATAATTGCTGCACTTTTAATAAGCTTGACTTTTCAGTGCTCTGTCCCTCCCAAAATAACTTGCAAGAAAGAGCTTAAAGTGTAGTGGATAAATGTCTCAACAACATAATTTTCCTGCCAGAACTAAACCCCGTGCAGAAGCACTGCACCTCCCAACAAGGGCCTCCAGTCTTCCCATATCCACAAGTGACCTTGGTGGCCTACTGCTAAAACAACTCAAATGTGAAAACCAAGGAGTATGTCACAATCTACAAAGTGTCTTGCACACACACACACAAGAAAACAATATTACCATTAAAGATGTCAAAGGAAGATGGCCAAAGCTGATGAGGCAGTCTATCATAACCTCATTCTCTTTCTGCTATGTAATTTCAATAAAAGGAAGGAAATATTAGAGAGTATTTTAAAAGCTGTAACATACCTGTTTGTAGCACCTGTTTCCAGTCTACACAGACTAATTCTTGCTGATTAATGTAACCAACAAAGAATGGCAATAAAATACTAAGGGGAAAAATCAGTACACTTGCCCCTTCTCCTGTAAAACCACCAATCACATCTGTTGTTTGTACACACCAGAAGTTTATTGACAATTTTAACTTCAATTTAGAAAACAGCACTCAGTTACTGCAAGACAGTTGGGGATTTTTGGCTTTTTGTTAGGTTGCTGTTGGAGGGTTTTTTAAAAGACATACATAACTGCTAAGCTCTTTCACCAACAGGGAATTACCCAGATTTTTAAAATAAAAGTGTCTAGAAAGAACATGAACTAGTGATATTAAATTTTATCAACAGGCTTCTCAGCTTAATTCCTACAGACAAGAAACCAATACAACAATAAAAATGCTAATTGAGAAAGTTTTTGGAAAGATGCTGCAGACAATACAACTACATGCATGGAAAATTAATTCTGTAGATGATGTGTAAAAGATGGGTTATAAAGTTAACGAGATATTACTTAAGGCAAGAGAAACAATTAGACTATTAACAGTGAAGATAAAGCAACATTTTGCCATCAAATATAATGAAACTAATTAAAAGTGAAATGAAAATTTAGATATGAATATGAAAATAAAATAGAACAAGTTAAAAGGCCTAAAGAGTTCACAGGCTCAAAACCCCAACAAGTCTGTCCAAAACCATAGCACCTATAAAGAACCTGAAGCATTTGTTAGTTTATCTTTTTTGCACATGCTAAAAATCTGAAAGAACCATCCTCCTTGAAGGCATGGATTGGACTGCTATTCTTTAAGACTAGAAAGAGATTTTATGGGCATCAGAAACAAAACTAAAAGGCATGTGTATAGCTGCAAACAAAGTACTGAAAAATCAGTAAGCTGTGCTATGCAGGTAATCATTCTGAAGAATCTGTAATGCTTAAAGGGACGATTCCTCTCCAAGGAATGTTGCAGGCACATGCAACAACTGAGCAAATGAAATCTATAGCTATTAGCTTGTATTGTTTCACAAAATACTGTTCTGATACTACAGAAGCATGACAGATGCCAAGTCCAATTCTGCTTACACCAACAGTTTAATTTGTATACCCTGATGAAACAGCAGTGGATTTGGACTTATTAAGACACTTTATGCAATAAACAGTCTTTCTTACTCTGCCATCACCAGTGGGACTGCATACAAACACTTCAGTCCCCTGGTTCAGAAGGGCTTTTGAAGCAGAGAATTGAATAGTTTCTAGACTGGTTAACAATGCCAACATGTTCCCCATGACAATCACCCACTGGCATCTTTCATGAGTCTGTCTCCATTTTTAGTTTGCTTTCCAAGTATTGCCTTGTTATTTCTTTCCTGCTTATTCACTTCTGAAGGTCCTCTGATTACCCCTCTCCTCCCACTGTGTTGAACGATCCTACTACTGATATTGATCTTATATCTGATCAATATCAGATGATACTGCCCTCACCTTCTGCTGCTGGCTCCTCTCTGTCACTACTGACATCTTGTTAATGTCTTGTTCATGCACATCCTGCAATGATCTCAGCCTAAAAGACCTATGAGCAACATTTGAATTTTTATTGCTTTTTGTTAAACCATACCACTTTTGTGAAAAAATATAGTATCCTTAAAAATCCCTCAGATTTATCAGGTGCCACAATTCCACAAGCACGGAGCAGCCGTTAAGGATTTGCATGCTATATTTAGTAAACACAGTGCAGACCACAGGCATCTCACCTTCCCTTGGTGCTTCCCTTTTCTCTTTTTTCACAGTTTTGTAATGCAAATATCCTAGCTGTTGTCTTGGAACTAGTATGTGAATTCTTTTTAATAAGAACTAGTCTACATATTCATTTCCCCTAGCCTAAAGGCCTCATCATTCAGGACATATTTCAATGCAAATACAGGTTTTAATTCCTTTTTACATAGTACTTCCTAGTCTGTCTTAATAATGCATCCCTCATGCTCAGAAAAAATATAATGAGATAATACAGAATGTCTTTGGAAAATTTCAAAAAATAAGGAAAGCAGCAACAAGAAAAGTAATAACAGAGCATCCTAAAAGCAATTTTCCCTAACAGCAGAACATGCAAGAAGTGATAGAAGATAGATACCCTCTTCTGTTATTTAGAAACATCCCTTGCTAATTTAGTCTTTGAAACACTTAGGGCACTGTCCATATAACATCAAGTAAACCTGTAATGTTGTATAAAATATAATTGCTTAATAATGACTTGTTGCACAATGTGTTCTCAAGAGAAAAGGAATAAGCATTTTCCCAGTAATTATCTTTTTAACTACAATTAACCAACCTATACACTTACTCTGCATGTTACAGTGACCAGGTCTGCCAAGAGTAAAGCCTCAGCCCTCAGAAGTGTGACAGTTACTTTGTTAATCTGAATCACACACAATCACATAAAAATCACTACCAAACTGGAGTGGCAGAAGCACAATGTACAGAGGTATCTTCCGACCATCTGTTGCGACAAGCACTGACCACATGTTTGTTAAACCACACACACTTCTCTGAGAATTGCAAAGCACAGAACTTAGTTCAAGGGACCTCTTGATCTCTAGAAAGGGAGATGCTGAAAGCAGGGAGACATTTGTTCAAATCTTAAGTTTTCTAGTGACATGCCATGTATATAAGCAGTTACCAAAATGTCAGTCTGTTATTCAAATCAGGGCCAAAATGAGATTTTTTTCTTCTTGATAATATGAATGCTAGCATTGGAAAACTAATGATCTGCCTCTCACCTCTCCAGTCCCAGTAAGGGACTGCCGCCAAGAAAATGCTGAAGGTATGATATTCATTATGTATGATAACCTTTCATGATGTATGATACCATTTCATACCAGGAGGATATTATTTTCAGCCAATTTAATTATATTTATATAAAAAGCTGCATGGATACTCTTTTTTCAGCTCCCACTAGTTTTACTTTTGTTTTTGGGGTTTTTTTTCCCCTTTGTTTTTTTTTTAGTTCTTTTGCTAAGGGACACATTTAAGATGGAAGAAGCTGCTTTCACATTACAAAACAGAGTCCATAAAGGGATTTGTAAAAGTTTACCTACCCAGTGGGGCTCATGCATTTTAATAAACTTTCTCATGTGAACAATATCAAACTGACACTTCTCTCAAAATTCCCCAAACAAATCAAAAGCAAGGTGCATTCTTTCCTTGCTAGCACAATCAGAGACTACTGACTGAGTGATGCCACCTCTAGACAATACCATTTTTATTTCTAGTATGCTCTTAAGGGATTCCCCAGGGAAACTTACTTATTTCTAGCAAACTACAGAAGCACACAGCTGGAATTTTAGAAATATTTCCTAAGAACCCACCTAAATAGAAAATATTTGAAAGACATATATTTCATTATGACCTAGCAACACCACAGTAACTCATCAAGAAGGTGAATACAAATGTGCACAATAGGTGCACCCTAAGGTAACTAAGCAGGACAGATCCTTTCACAGATGATCATGGTTGAAAACAGACATGCATTTCACACTTCTAAAAAGATTTGATAAAATCATAGCTCTAGAATTAAAAAAATAGGTTAGACAAGGCACTGGAGGGATTATCAAGTTTCCACCAAATGAAGTAGAGCTTTGTGATTTCGTTAAATCCTATGGACCACTGGGAGGTAAAATAACAACCATTTTCATTGAATGGTCTGCATTAGTTAAGTTGGATGTGGACACATCAGCTAAGCAAGCTCTAGAGTGGCAATGTCTACCTTCAAGTCCTTTGACTTTGTTTTCAAGAAAAATCAAATGCCATCTAGCACAAGGGACAGAATTAAAGGCATGGGACAGAAAGGTGACAGTAAGCAGGCTGTATGCTCACTGGACCCCATTCACAATCTCAAAAGAAGCTGGATGCATTTGGTAAAAAACGATTGACATTTATGTTTTTCTCAGTAGGCCTAATTAGGTCTGACATACATCCATTCACACTCAAATAGGCACAGAAACCTTCAAGGTTATTTTCCAATTACTTCCACCTACAGTGCCTCATTCTGAAAGGACTGGGAATCTGAACCTTCAAAAGAGGCCACAGGTGCTGTTCCTGCATCCTCTCTCAGCAACTGAAGCTTAATAAAAGTATTCATTATTTAAAACTCATGACTTTCAAAAAAGTATTTCTGTATTTCTAATCTCAGCATCTTTGATCCCATTTTTTCTTGTGATTGACAGAATTTTTCAACACACAAATGGTACTGTTCTAATACTGTAAAAGCATTTTAAATGCCCAAAAAGTCAGGTCTGTTCATAACACTACTATTAATGTAGTAACATAAATATCCATTTAAATACCATAAAAGGTGCTAAAGGATGGTAAAGTAAATTTTCACACATGAAAGAATCAGATAAAACAGCTTCCCCAAAGAGGTTATGAAATATTAAAGTTAAGATAAAGGTCACTTTAAAAGACACATCACATTTAGGACTGCGTCATGGGCTAGTGGTAGAATCCCTAAAGCAAATTAATCTCTTCTATTTGCTTTCCTTAAAAAAGCAGAGCTCACTCTAGGTTTATGTAAATGTTGTCATGAAATGCCAGAAGCCCATCAGTAATCAGCTGCATTTCCAAAATGGTCAGATTACCTCTGAAAGGACCGAGTTCTTAATTTAGTTCCTAAATACCATAATATTCTGAATGATCTTTCCTAAAAATACTTTTTCCTCTGACTTTGTCACAGATTTCGTAATCTGCTTCATTATGAACTGAAAACAGCAGTCAAATTAACAATGTGATTAATAGATTATCTCAGAAAAACAAGCCAAAAAATATCTTGGTAGGACCTATATGTTTTTTTATACCACATTTGTTCAACTGTATTCACTTTGTTTCTGATGATGGCATTCAAATTGAGAGAAGCAGAGACTATAATCTAAAAAATAGCAATTACATCCTTTCTGCAAGGATTCAAGGAATGCTCTTTAGGTTCTAAGCAAACAGTATTATCTTGAAACCCACAATTGCCATAAACATTAAAATAAAGAAAAAAAAATGCCCTTACTATTGGCTAAACATCAGAATTCTTCAACATAGTATTTCAGAAAGTATAATTGCTTCCAATTTGTTGATGAGGAACTAAGGCAGAACAAGGTTAAAAGCTTTCCCAATATTATGCAGCATAGGAGCATAGGATGCAGGAAAGAAACCTATGTACCTTCACATACATGACAAGTAGAAAAAAAAAAAAAAAAAAAAAAACAACTGTTTGATCAGAACA
>VWZN01017404.1:194681-237569 GCA_013396955.1 Regulus satrapa | reverse complement strand
AAAAAAAAAAAAAAAGAGACTACAGGAGATCAGCTAGTATATTTCCTAGCTTTAAGACTCAGCTGATGGAAAAGAACAAGACATTCCAAAAGGAATTTAATTTATCCAGGTGCTTTACTATCTGGGCAAGGAGTAATAAATGTGTGTTTTTGTCTCAGAAATTCCAGTAACATCATTATTGCTTCTATACTCCATGGGGTCTTGAAGATTTTTTTGTTAGCTTGGGGTTCTTTTTGTTAGGCTGCTTATTTGTGAGGTTTTTGGAGGTGGATTTTGTTTTAGGTTTTGGTTTGTTCTTTTTTTTCTCTTTGCTTTTTGTGTTTTTTGAGATGACCTCAGACCCCTTCGCCATCATACTCCCACTCAAAGGTGAACTATGCCCTATTTGTGACTGCAAGATATGGAACTATCAGTGCACTGAAACTGCAAAACATGAGAATCCAACATCCACATAGACAGCAACTGAAGTCAACACATTTCAAAAGGTGGCCGTTTGTGTGTGTGTACAAAAACTAGTAAAATAAGTAAATGTCTATTCATACTCCTGTTAGCTCCAATGGTGAAAAGTGCGTTGTCTAAATGGTCAAAGATGCCTTGTTACCCCATTCCAAATAACACATCTCCATAGAAAGCATAAAAAAAACAAACAAACAAAAAAACAACCAACCACCCAAACAAAAAACTCCAAAAGCTTTCCATGAGTGAAAGCAAAGATCTAAAAGAAAGTGGTGAGGTTAACAATGAATATGTCCTATAGACACCATTCTGCCTGTAATACTTCACTCATAGATGCACCTGTAAGTAATCTATACAATAATACTTACAATGAAATGCTGACCCAGCACAGCAGATTAGCAAGCAGCAGGTAGCTGAATATTAACAGCTACTTCAAAAACAAATTAATGAATTTCAGGTAACTAGACTAGGTGAATGGTGTTGCTACTTAAATGAAACGAAGAACAGGAGCAGGTCAGCAACATTCACAGAAAACACAGCATTTTGAAAGTATTTCAGTCAAAAAGACAGAACAATGTAACAGTCATATGGAAATGCTTCCTAATTTTATTAAGGAATGCCAATAGTAGTCTTAAAAGAACTGACACCCCTGCCAACACTTTTTCAGTTTAGGTGAATTCAGTAACAGCTTTTGAATGACCTGACTGACCTGACCCAACAACTGTGGCACAAATCCTGCAAAATTGCAGAGCTATCCAATAGCTTGGGACTCCACACCTTTTCCACACACCTTTAATATTCAGGAACTAACAGAGACCTTCAGGTTGATTTTCTAACCCCACGACTGTCATGATTTCTATCAGAGAGTTTTGTGAATTAGACTGCAAGACTGCATCGTAAGATACCATGCAGAGCTCTAGTCAAGGGACATTTAAACTGTCACGTGTATCAGGCTGGAGGTCATTCACAGAATGACAAACATGTCACTGTTTCATAAAATAGCTTTGAATCCTTACTGTAAGACAAAAGGGGACATTAAGGAAGAAGTTCAAGCCCCAGGCATTTAAAAGGAATACAGTGATAAAATCCTTTCAGAGGTAACTCATTTACAGTCAGTAACATTTCCAGAGTTAAAGCAAGAGACAATCAAGCTTGCAGAATGATGGAAGAGCATTCAGAGCATATTGTTGCTTCCTCTTGTTCTCTTAGCCTTAAATTCAATGCAGAATTTTATAGCCCCTTTGCACAAAGAGATAACTATATATTTTCTCCATAATTCTGAAGCAGTCTTTGTCCTATGTGTTCTGGATCTGTCTCTCGTGGCATATAGATGACCTTGCTTCAGTGAGGTAAAGACAGCACACCCACTTCTGAGCAAAACAAGTCTTAACCAGCAGTTCTGAACACAGCATAGCTCAGGAGAGCACTTGATTTGGGGCACAGAGAAGTTGGGAGAGGGAAACCAACTCTCACGGGTAGCACAGGCTCCCTGTCACTCAGAGCAAGCTCAACTCCAACATACCCTCTGCAAGGCACAGAAGAGAGCAGAGGGATAAATAAGGTTTGCTGCTCCTTTGCAGCCCCTCCACCCCTATAAGGCAGGACACTCACATTAGGAGCTGTTGGATTACAAACTGAGGAACATATCCTCCCTCCTCTTGCATCACTCCACTTGATAAAACCAATACTGAGCTGCACTTTAAGGACTGTGCAAGGCAAGGAATCATTAATCACATCTGGAGATGAGTGAGAATCCAGGCCATGCTATGGCAGGCAATGTAAAACGCTCCCTGTGAGAAAACACAGCCTAGCAAACTGGCACTCTGCCCTTCTCAAAATCTCAAGTGGTATTCAGGGCAACCTTATTAAAGGATGCTACAGTACTTCCACTGTTAAGCAGTCACAAGCACAGCACACTCAGCTCCCAAGGTTCACAGTATTAAAATAATAAATTAGAAACACTTGTCTCTCTGCAGAAGTGCCTGCAGCACAGTCTGGGACAAGCAGCAGGAAGGCAATGACGGTGCAAGAAAAGGGTATAAACAGCATGAGTGAAATGCTGAGTCTATCAAAGGATGCTCCAGAATAAACAAAGCCATTCCTGTCATGAAATCACAGGCTGTTGTGTGACATCATTATGAGCCTTCTACAAGAGCGTTGCCTGTGAAGCTTCTGCCTGACCGTTTCACACAGTGTACAGGTCTCTGTGGTGGAGCCTTCTGTGAGCCTTTTTAAAGGTTTAATTCCATGAGAAAATGAAAATCTGTTTCACTGTGCACTAAAAATTTAGACTCAATCCCACTTTAAATTCTATCTTGCTACTCATTCAGAACTACATTAAGCATAGCAACATAGTTCTAAAGTCTACAGCATGGTGTTCTGACTGTAGCATGGTGATTTTCAACTGTGCTCCAGCTGTTTGACTGAATAATGTTCAAAGTCCTCAAGCATACTAGTTAGCACAGCAGTTCTCAAATATCTACTACTTGAACATCAATCAGGTGAGATGGAGAGAGATGTACAATCTAAGAACTTGCTCTAACTACACTGACTAAAATTACCAAGGCATACATGGCTCTAAAATTCCAATTCACGTATCTAATACGATAATGTTCTAAAAGCTGAGAGTGTTTTACTCTATCCTGTGTCAATAAAAATATACTTTCTGAACAACTTTAAAAAGAGAAACAAAGTAATTAATAATTTCCAAACACAGCCAACGAATCTTTCACAGTGTCCCCACCATAAACACAGTCACACATTGCTATACATTATATTATTTCTAGTATTGAAGGAAAGAGGCAAGGTCCATAATACTTCAATGGCCTCAAAAGGTTTCATTTTGTAAGCTCACGTTTAGCTTCTAAGAAGCACCATGTTCTTCATTGATTAGCATTATTCTATTTGAACACTTAAATACCTATCCCAAGGAAGCAAACAGATGGAAAAACTACCGGTAGGTACTTTTCCAGAAGAAACAGGGAGGCTCGTTTTACATATCCAATTTTGAAAACCTCATTTCTGAGTTCCCCAAGCACCATACCACAGAGCTTAAACAGTGGAACTGCCAAATAAATCTGCTCAGCCTTGAATACTTTGAGCAGGCTAATTCAGCTGGTAATGCTGGTAATGGATGTCTGTAATGATGACAAGGATCCTGATGAAGCACCACTGTGCATTTTACAGGCACAGCCTGTATAACCAACTGATTTGTAGGCAAGTCGCAAACTTTTCTTTTAGAGAAGCAGGCTTCTTTACATCCAGCTGGAGCCTCTGGTATGAAAAGTCTATGGGTTACAAGAAAACTGAACAAACATCTCCAATCCTCAGATCCAACCAGACATAATCAAAGGAAAAGACAGACAACTCCTGTAAACTGAGGACAATATGGTAGCCCTAGCATTGCACAATGTCTATCAAAGGCAACTATCTTATAATATAAACAGAAATGCCAGTACTTCAACAGGGATAAATTTATAGAAACATAAAAAGGGGTTGGAATGGACCTCTAAGATTATCTAGTTCAAATCTTCCCTGCCATGGATAGGGACACCACCCAGTAAATCAGGTTGCTCAAGGCCTTATCCATCCTGGCCTTGAACAGTCAGGATTGTGTCAGGCATCCACAGCCTCTCTGGGAAACCTGTTCCAGTGTCCCATCACCCTCACAGTAAAGAATTTCTTCCTAATACCTACAACCTAAATTTCCCCTCTTTGAATTTGAGCCCATTACTCCTTATCCTATCACTACAGGATGGAGAATCCCCCTCTGGCTTCCCTGTAGGCCCCCTTCAGACTCTGGGCACTTGCTATGAGGTATCCACACAACCTCACAGTAACCTCTTCTCCAGCCTGAACAGCCCAATTTTCTCAGCCTGTCCTCGTAGCGAAGGTGCTGCAGTCCTCTTACCAACTTCTTAAGGTAGCTTTTTGTTTGGCCTTATTCCTTACAAGAGGACATCATGTCACAATGAATCAAAGCTCACCCCTTAAAATCTGGCCTACATGCTCATTCCCTCCTTCCACCCAAAGCAACAGTGTCTCTCAAAATCCACATACACACAGTCTCAAATACACATTTCGGGCAGGAATACCTTGAGTGCAGCTTTACCTGTTAGTAGTTTTGACCATATCCTGAAGGAGTTTAAAAGAATCTGAGCAAAGCATGACTTTTAAAAATGCATCATAGTGGAATGAATTTAAATATGCTCTTAAAAAGCTAGGTGTAAAAATGTACTGAATTGTTGAAAGTGTGCATTCTCTTAAACTCTGCCCTTCCTACAGATCTTACTAATAAATAAATAACAACATTTACCTCAGTGCAGCAGCTGGTGTCTGTGCCAGAACAGAGTAGAAAATAGCAGTGTCAGTTGGAATCCTGCTGCTATGCCAACATGATTTTTATGCAGCTTTAAAGCCACGTTATAGGAAGATAAAAATATTTACTGTTTATAATGGTATCATTGAACAACAAATTGGACCCTACTGAATTAGACACTGCAAACACAGAGTGAAGAAGTGCCTATTCCAAACTGTGTACAAGCCACTTGGATGAGTCCGTGCTAATTACACGTGCTCCATCCTTTAGACACATATTAAGGTTAATGATGTATACTAATAAAGCTCACCTCTCAGGTCTCAAAAATATCAAAACCACTTTTGGACAGCTTGGGAAAACCAAAGAAAACCCTGAATACAAACCTCAAAGCTTTGCTGTGCAGAACTGAAGAGCAAAGCAGGGTGCAAAGGCGGCTCTAGCGCAAAGCACAGGGGCAATAGGCGGGAACCCAAAGGCACAGGGGGTATGGATGCCAAGCCCGAGGACCCCTTGCCCCAGAGGGCAGACAGGGGATAAAGGACAGACAGGCGTCACCGGAGCGCTCTGCCTGGTGGTAGCAAACGTCAAGTACCGACTGAATCCGAAGGGGTCGGGGTTTAAATGCCAATTTCGCACTGCAGAGGGGGTTAACACGGTACCAAACCGCTATATCGAGCCCAAACTCGGCCTAAGCGAGGCAGACACAGGGCGGGTTTTCCGCAGCGGGGCTCGGCAGGGCTGGGGGAGGCAGGGCCGGGGCGGGAGGCGCGGCAGCCCTGCTCCCCTCCCCTGCCCTCCCTGCGCTGCCCGGCGCGGCTGGGGCGGGAAGAACCCTACCGGCGGGCAGGAGGCATTCCAGCGGCGTGAACGCGCGCTCCATGGCCCCGCGGGACGGGCAGGCACACGCTAAAGGCACGGAGAGCCAGCCGGGCGGGACTGGCGGCCGGGGGCAGGCGGGGAGCAGCCGTGCCCCTTCCCGGTCTCCCGGTGGAACGCCTGCAGCCACACGGCCGCGGCGGCTGCGCCCGCCCTTGCAGGCGGAAGGCGGTGGCGCTGCCCGGGTACCTTCGGCCGCGCGTCCTCCTACATCCCCCGGCCAGAACCGCGGACCGGGACCGGGATGTGCGCGGGACGGGGGCGGCAGGGCGAGCCGAGGGAATCGCTGGCCGCCGCAATCCGTAGCGCGGCGGTTGATTCAGCAGCGGGGGAGGAAAGGCGGGACACGTTGATTGGCAGCGACGGAGGCCTATGGGGCCTGCGCTGAGGGGGCGGGGCTAACGGGCGGCCCCGCCCCCGGCAGCGTCTGAGCGTGCCCCGATGCGGGAGAGGGAGAGAGGAGGGGAATGGGGCAAGGGCGCGGGCAGGAACATGAGGGAGGGGACAGCGAGTGAGAGAGCGAGCGAGCAAACGAAGGAGTACTCGGCCTCTCCGGGCACCTGAGCGGTGCTGACCTCGGTACAGCGACGCTCGGGGAGGCCCGGAAGGGCCGCCTCGTGGCGGGCACCTGCGGCGCTGTACCGAGCGGTTCGCTCGGAGTGCGAGTCCTCTACTCGCTTTCAGTCCATCGAAACTGGAGAGAAATAAAACCTGAGCCCTCGCATGCCGCCTGTGTGCCGGCGCCCTCGGCACGCAGAGAGAGTCGTGCCGGAGGGCGGGCAGCACCCCAGCCCTGCTGTCCCCTCCGGTGCCACGTGTCCCCGACAGCTCGCCCATAATGGTGCGGCATTCCTAGGTGCAGCATGTTTCAATTAATATCCTTTCAATAACAGCGCAAAACTGATTAAATACATAGTTTCTCCTCGCTCACAACTCTTAACTGGGCTGTAATCATCTTCAAGCATCAATCTAATGGACCACACTGCTAAATTTAAGTTTGCTTTAGGGGCACAGGGGGGCAAGTTTTGACCCCTCAAATCTGTCAATAATGTGTTTCCACGTTATTGGAAGACCTCCTGAACCGGACTTCGTCCCTGCAGGTACCCGCCTCCAGGCGCTGCACCGGGAGCTCCCGAGGCCGTTCCCGGCTCCTCGCTGCATGGAGCTGTCCCGGCACGGCGGATCTCCCGGGAGCTCGGAGGGAGCGCGGCGGCGCGGGGCCCCGCAGCAGAGGGCAGCAGAGGAGCGCCGCTCCCTCCTCCCTTCATGCCTTCCTCCTCCCCTTCTTCCCTCCATGCCGTCCCGGAGCGGCCCGAGGGTCCGCAGGGCCCCGCACGGAGCCGCTCTTCGAGCCGTGCCCTGCACCGCGCGGTGGGACGAGGCGGGAGGACAAGGACTCCTTCTAGAGGCGTTCGGAGGAAGCGTGAGCGAGGTCCATGGGCTAGATGCTTACAGGGGTATTTTCCAACTTAATATTTAATTAATATTTTCCAACTCAATATTTAATTGATTGTCTGTCAATGAGAGTTTCCAGTGGAATCGGAGGGAAATGGGTCTGAGAGGAATGACGGTTGTGTCTTTACAAACAAACTGTGGGTCTACTAATAGACAAGATTAGCACCAAGAGATAGGAGGAACAATGGGAAGGATTCCACGGATTGATGAATGGGTACAAGACATTTGCTTTTACAAACAAACCGTAGATTTGATGACGAATAAAATTGAATATTGAAAGATGAAAGGAACAATGGGGAAGAAAACATAAATTCCATAAGAGTTAAGAATTAAAAGGGAGGGTTATACATTAAAAGGGAATTTTTAGGAATCAGGTGTTCCAGCAAGTCTGTGTATCTCAAGTACCTCAGCCAATGGGGAAAGAGATAAGGGAAATGCAGCTGTGTCCTCTGAAACATTGAGAGATCCCAGGGGAATGCCCCATGGCCTTTCCCTTTATTCGAATAAAGTAAAGGGACTCCTCTGTCTCCTTTTTGGACATAAATCTCTGACGGTTGTGGATTAATTTTCCTGATAGGACCAACGTGTCAGCCCACTCCTCAGTTCGCCCTGTTAGTCTGATACTCACGCTCAGATCAACGTGATTTAAGTGACTTCAGTGGTGGGCTGGTCTGGGCCACATTTTTAAGACAAGGGGGAGTGGCTCCATACTGAAGAAGGGCAGGTTTAGATTTGGATAATATCGAGTTTGGATATTAGGAAGAAATTCTTTATTGTCAGTGTTCTGGGGCACTGGAACAGGTTGCCCAGAGAAGTGGATGCCCTAGCCTCAGGAGTGTTCAGGGCCAGGCTAGATGGGGCTCTGAGCAACTTGGTCTAGTAGAAGGTGTCCCTGCCCATGAAAGGGAAATTTAAATGATCCAGATGAACTTGAAGGTCCAGTTCAACCCATACCATTCCAGGATTCTGTGGTTACCACAGAATTGACTGTAGGTGTCCCTTTGGTTTTAATGGTGCAAGCATCAAACTTTTCCTTTGGACCTTTCAGAAAGCTGCCTTGCTTGTATAATATATTGTATTTTGGACCACAAAGACTGATAGATATGTAGAGGTATTGGAAGTATTCATGCCTTGGCAGTGAGAGAAATGAGAGATTATTGGGAAACAAGGAAAAGATATTAAGGACCTCAAAAGATTACTGTTGTTTACACTCCAGAAATATAAAATGTTTGTTACACTTGTCCCATTTAAAATGTTATTTCCTCTCCATTGAGAACTTGAATTTCAAAGGCTCTTAGGTCATTGGTATAATCTCTATCCTTCTTCAAGCTGTTTAAAAACTACCAGCATTAGGAAGAAACAGCTTGCTGCCTTTTCCAAGAATGGAGACCATGTGGGGACTACCATGCAGTTGGCCAATGCTCTCCTCTTCTTAATTTTGTTCTCTTCCACTCTGTCTCCCTACCCTGCTTCTTCTCAATTGTGACAGGCACTTTCCAATGACCTAGTAATATTATTAAACCTTCTCCAGGATAGCTTATTTTTCTTCTTCAGTATCTTTCAGTGTCTCTGTCATTACATTTTTAAAAATTTGCTCTTGAGGGGGTACCAACTGCTACAAATAGTTGCTGATAAGCAGGTTCTTATGCATGAGAAGAGTCATATTTGCTCTGAGAGAAGGTCCAATTCAGTCAGGGCCCTGTTCCTGGTAGTGTTCATTTACAAGTCTTTCTCCTCCTTTTCACCTTTTTTTTTTGTTTGTTTTGTTTTGTTTTGGTTTTGATTTTGTTTTTATTGTAAATGCAACAATTTCCATCTCTCCATTTCCTTCATGTCCCAGAAGATGCTTTTTCCACCTCCATCACCTTTGGGCTTCCAGGCAATCCTTTACCAGCCACAGCTGCAAAAACTTAATTATACCTCTGTCTGTTAATCATAGTAATGCATGATTCACCACAATAGCATTGCAGAGAGAAATCAGTATTGAGAGACCAGAGTGGTACTAGTGTGTTTTAAATAATTTCAAGATGAGCAAGGGTCTGCAAGGTAAGGCAGACTGCCAGCCCCCTACACAATTAGGCAAAGGGCAAACAAGGCAGACACTCTTTCTTTCCCTGAACTCAGTCATTCTTTCACTGCTCTTTCCTTCAGGTACAAATCCCTCACCCACAATATAAAGCTCTTTTTTAGAATCAGCTCCACAGGAATAGCTTCAGTAGATGCTATAATGCACTGATTTTGAAGGCAGGACCTGACAGCTATTTAATACTGTTTATCAGAGCCTAACAAAGGTATCTAGTAGAGGAAGTGTAGAGAGCAAAATTAATAACTCCATGCAGACTGGCATGTTGTCTTATGGATTGTCCCTTAAGAACACTGAGCAGTCAGGAGGCTGATTTTCGTTTTTGAAAAATAAGCACTTTCAACTCCTTTGTGCACTTTACATCTGTGCTAGGAGATCCATTGAATTTTCCTGTGAAAGGCTACCATTTAATAAATGTTGTGATTTTTTTTCTTGTCACACATGAGAAATTCCTCAGTAAATATTACACCTGCTTTTCCAGGTAGCATATAGATTCAGCAACACTTTTTACCTCTGTCTGGATCTCAAGCCAAACCTTTTCCCCTGCTTTTTTCCTCTGGTTGTACATGTCTACATTACTTTGCAAGATTTGTGGAACAATGTACAGCGAGGCTATTCAAAAAATAAATCCCCGTAGCACTGATATTGGGCTTTGATTACTACTGTCTCCTCTGATTAGCTAAAAGTGAGAAAACAAACAGGCAAGCAGATGTAGGTCCTGAGTGTCCTGAGTGACAGATGGGGCTGTCTGACAGAGAAAGCTTCAGAATGATGTGCAGGAAAGGTTGAGGAAGGGTTCAAACCTTTTAAACCTCCTCTGGTAACTAAGCAGCCAGTTATGCCTCTCACCTGAGATATTATCCATTAAGTTTGTACAGGCTTGATGACTGGGCTGCACAAGGAAAAGCTGCAATTTATATGTATTACTATATACATTTATATATGTATAAAAACTTACTTCTAGCAGACTCCAGATAGTTTCCTCTTCTTTAGAAAAACTATGCTGAGAAGTGATCAGTTGGGCAGCTTCTGTGGCACACAGTTATGACTTTACTGGCACTGCTCTTCAGCATCACTAAAACTGATCCGGTGGGAAGGGTTGAAGGGTGATTAGGAGGGCAGCAGCTTTTATTTACTCATAACATCTCCTGGGATTTAGCAAGGGAAGAAAAGGGAAGTGGAATTTCTAGGGAATTTACACAACAGGGCTAAAGCCTGCAGTGTTTGCTCTTCTTTCTTAGGATGATCAGTCTCTGTGTATCCTGGTACAGACACACTGCTGAGACTAACTTGTAGTAGCATTAGTTGCTTTCAGAATTTCTTTTCCTTCTTTCCAATAGACTAATCTAATTGAGACTGAAAGATTTAGAGGTATTTGGGGATTTTGTCCAGGAAAATGATAGGACTTGTCTCCAGCATTCACAGCATAATGCCTCTCTCCCAGATGAAAGTCAAATAGGTCTGGTAATGCCAGACATGATCATTTAATGCTTTATTTTTTGCCCCCTTCCTTCTTTCATTTCTCACCAAAATAAGAATCATATCTCTGTGCTTGACTGAAAGTACTTTAGGTTCTGTTCAAGGGCTATGGCAGGTTTCAGTAATTGGCATTCTGAAGCCTTTTGATTAAAAAGTATGTAGAATCAAAACTCCAGAGGTCCCTCTTTGAGAGTCTAAAACAAACTGCTTGTAAAGTAGGGGACATTTGTTCCTCCAGCTACTTTAATTTTATTGCTAAAACAGAACAGTCTGTGCAAGGCTGGCAATCAGGACTCATGTAACATATAAATGTTAAGAATACTTTCTTCTTCTCCCCACGGCTTAGCTTTATGCTAAAGGGAATCCAGAGTTAAAACTAGCAAGCTGGGATGGTTCATTCTGTTATTGTTCGCTCTGGTATTCCAGAGTGTTTATGCAGAATAATAAGGTTGAGAATGTTTAGCTAACTCAGCTGTCTGATTGTCTGTACGTCCCTAAATGCTTGATAATTCAAAAAACGCAGGCATCAGTATATAAATGGGATGCTTTGTTGTAGACATTATATCCTTGCAGTTCTGTGTCAACAATTTAAGTCATCACAACCTTCACAAAACTCAAACATCAATTTGGAAGGTACAGTCATTGAGGAGAAAAAAAGAAAAAAAAAAAGACTTGCAAACCCAGGTAGACAGAATCTAACACATACATATTAAGTCCAGGTCCTGTAACAGTTGATAGAGCCAACTTCATGTTTGTTTCAAGTCCTGAAGAGATTATGAAACTGTAAAAAAATACAATGTTAAGTGCAGTCTGTTTCTGAAATGGTATAGAGCAGGCTGGAGATAAAACTTATGAATTATTTTAGGCCACAGAGTAAAGCAGAAGAAAATAGTGAAATAATCCTGTGGTTCACCAGGCAGGATACCGCATTCAGAAGACTTTGGACTTTAATAACTCTCTACTACTGTCATGTGTAGACAGTATCAAACCCCGTGGATCCATACCTCTAGTGTATATAATGGCTAAGGAATTAACTTAGCTTCAGAGACATCTAGCTCATAGCATTCTATGCCTTTGTTGCCTCATCTATAGAATGGCATAAATAAGGTATACCCGCACTTTCAAATCAACCTAAGATCAACAGCCAAATACAAATGAATTCGTATTGCTAATTAATAAACAGATAGCATTTGTTTAAGAATCAATTCTATACAAATAAAGAGGATTTATTATTATAATGAACAATATTCTGTCATAAAGATAGATGAAAGATAAACTTTGGAAAGTTTATCTTTCAATCTTTGGAAAGGATTGTGTCTTGAAGTGATAACTTTTAGAAGTAACATTTACATCAAATCAGTGACCTGGCAGCACAAGAAGAGTTAAGTAGGAACAATCCAATTATTTGTTGAACTCTGTTCTGCCTGGAAGAATTGCCTTATTTTGACTGACATGCACAGGAACTCTCATTGTCTTCTCAGTTGTGACAACAGTGTGGAGAACCACTCCTCAGCTTCCTCTCAGGACCTTGTCTCCAGCACAGCCTAATTTCTCTTGTAGGTGCATTCCACAGCACTAAAAAAGGCTGTGTTTTTAGTTCTTCATGTCTTTACCCTGAGCCTTGTTAACTCTTCTACTTCTACAAACAGCTCTCAATAGGTGACCTAAGGAGTCAGTATTTGGGAAATGCATATTGTGTGTTTGGACTGGGTATGAGGTGTGATCAATACTTTCCTGGGTCACTAGCCATGTCCAGTGCATTCAGAGTGATAGAAAGCAAGTTGCAGTAGCTCCACAAAGTGGTTTGTCAGGTTCTCATCCCTGTCCCATGGGAATGAAGCCGAGTCTTGTAAAACTGTGAGGGGCAACATTTACCATTAGTGGTTTGAGCATGCAGTGAAGTTGAGATGACCCTAAGGCTGTGGAGATCAGAAGGTGAATAGTGACTCAGGATAAGAACAAAGAAAGGTCCTGCTCGCTAATCATGGCTGTCACTTCTGCTTTGGTTTGGCTGAGTTTGGCCAAAGACTGTATGGGATTCTCCATGGTGGTGACTGACTTGCCAGGGTGATGGAAAGTGGGGTCATTGATAATTGGCATTTACAGCTGTATTGACTTCTCCAAGTTGCTGTTCTAAGCCATCAAAGTAAGGGAAGAAATGTTGAGTCCTGAAAGGACCTGAATCTGTCAGGGCTAGTGTTATTGTGAGGGGGAGCCACTTAGAGTGATCTCTGGAATGAAAATGATGGGAAGCACCCAGCTGCTTCAGTGCCTTTGTAAAGTTCCATAAAAGTGGCAGTACTGTCTGACGAGCTGTTTAAAAGGCAGCAATAGAGTAAAGATAATGGCTGCAATTCTGTCCCACAAGTCTGAACAAAGCTGCCTGAGCCTGCCCTTTCCTCAAAGGCTAAATCTGTTACGACTTGCTTGCTAATTTGGTCCTTGGGTCCCCAGGTGGAGAGAAAAGGATGTCCTGCTGGGACAGAGGGCAGCCCTCTGATATACCTACTGGAGTTGTTATGTGTGGAAAACAAGCTCTTCTCTCATTTGTGCAGCCTTTCTCAACTAGTGCATGTGTAGCTGGAGATGCCTGCTATTAACTCGTCTTTAATTGAGAGGAAAAAAAAATCCTGAGACACTCTATGGAACAATGAAGGACCTATTATAGCAAAAGAGCATTACAGAAGGCACAGCGTGTCATTTATTCACATGTTTTAGATGCTGCTACTTATGGACATGCACATAGATATATATGGTACATCTTTTAGTTTTGTTGCTTAAGTTAGCTGTAGGCTGACATGTGATAGAGTTCAGGTTTAAATCTTCCAAGTAAAACACTTTGAAAGCAAACCTATTAAGGCTAATAGAATGAACTTACAATGCCCGTGGTTAAGAAGGAAGAGACAGTGAGACACAGTAAATTGTTCACCAAATAGCCTGTCACTTCTTAGTCTGCAGCTGAAGGCCTGCCAATGGATCATTTTATTATCTTTAATAAGCTTCATTTTAAGGTGGTATGCACACAAATGTAAAATATATATGTGAGTTTTCCTAGATCTGTCTTAAATATGTTAACAAAGAATATATAGTCTAAGAAAGTGCAAAAGCATTATACATAAAATACTTACCTATTTTTTTTTTATAAAAAAGGTCTTTCTGTTTCTTAAGCTATTCTATGCATTAAAAAAAATACATATAAAAAACATGTATAAATGTACAAAGAAATTTCTAGAAAATTTGTTTAAAGTAGAACAAACTTACCAAGTCAGTTGTTTAGGAGTCTTATACCACTCCATGATAGCCATTTACTTAAGGCTTAAACTCAGATTTTCCAAACCCCTAATACAAATTACAACCCTGTGAGATTTTTGCTGTACTTGATTACATCCGTCCCTTGGGCACTTTGTCCCCTTAGAAAATTCATCCAAGTATTTTAAAACAAACTAGCACTTGCAGCTGGGCTGCTCATGTATTTGATAAAAAATGCAGCATATTTTTACTCCTGCCCAACCCTTGCTTTTCCTAGCCTTCCCTTTAAGAAATTGTGCTCAGCATGCCACAGTACCAATCACATTTGCTTGACACCATTTCATAGAATCATAGGATGGCTTGTGTTGGAAGGGTCCAAAGGTCATCTGGTTCCATGCTCCCTGCCATTTCAGATGCTTTAATTCCAATGTCTGTTGCTGAAAAAGCTCCTGCACCAACAGTTCCAAGCCATGTCCTGGCTTCTACTGTAGGAATATTTTGAGTCATATCAGGAGCATTGCTAAGAGTTTTCTCACCAGGAAATCCAAATATTAATGAGGAAGATGTTTCAAACTGAGATTCAATATGTATCAGCCCAGTCATGGGGATACAATCACTAAAGATCACTAAAGCAACCTTATTATTCACATACCAAGTCTCTGCCTATGAACCGTAAAGGACAGAGAGAAGGTTGACAGCACAGCTGGGAAAAGGAAGAAAAGGTAAAGTTACTAACACAGAGCTCAAGCATGTTTTCTCCCTCTATGAAGTAAAAGTCAGAAGGGAAGACCAAGCCTAATAGCAAGCTATGGCAACTTGCAGCTGCGTAAGTACCTAAGGATAATGTGATTCTGGTGAACTTACTTGTAGGTTGATGTCAGCACATGCTCATTTGTCAACTAAAGTTTATCACATCTGAAACACTCCTTGTGAAAATGTACTTTTGCCTGATTTATACTGATAATTAATTTTTCCTGTGAAATCTGTTGTGTAGACTGGGATAAATTCACAAACATAACCCAGGTCTTAAATACGCATATTTTGGAACACCATATTGTACTGACTTAATTAGCATTATGTCATACTACCTTTTAATTTAAATTAGTTCCAGTTTTTATTCTTTTAGCACAATGTTTCAACACATTTAAGCTTTTAAAGGCTTAAAAATCATACTTTACCTTAACATAACTGTGGATTAGTATCTCTGTACTTTGTGTGTTTCCTTTATTATTCTTTTCTCTCACTTTAATATTTGTTTCCTCATGCCTTTCTTTTTCTCCTAGCTGTTCTCAAAGTTTTCTTTCCTTTCTGTTGAGTTTTAACCTTGTCTTCCCATGAGCTCTCCTACCTGAAATAATGGAGCAGAGTAACTTTAGCAAAGCTGATTAATATTATTTCCTGCCTTGGCCAGAAGTGGGGAAGGGAATACTCTTGCAAATATCACCTACTTAAGATGCTAAGCCAAAGAAATCTGTTTTACACTTGAGGCTATACACTGCAAATGGTGTATCCCAAGAAAAGCTAAAACTCTTTGTGGGGAGGAGGAAATTGCTGACTCTCAACTAAATTATTTCCTAAAGATATTTAATCTGGGATATGACTTCTGGCTCAGCTCAATATAATTTTAATACAGGCTACAATTAGAAAAGGTGCAGATCTTTTATTTCTGTCCCCTTGCATGCCATGTCTCTCATGTAGGTATACTCAGTTTCTTATTTTTGAGCAAATCTATTAAGTGAGGAATGGTGTTAAAACTTCTTTAAGGAGTAAATTGAGGAGCTCTTAAATCATTCACAAATTGTGGCAGGCTGTGAATTGTTTTTGTTTTTGTCAGATGCATCATTAGAGAAACTGATTTCAAAATGTAGTAGATTTGCATGCCCTGAGTATAGGAATTGGTTATACAAGAATATTTTATAAGGAAAGAGAGAAGCCTGGTAGGCCAGTTTTAATTGGAGGTGAATTTTACTCCAACAGTCGTGCTCTGAGATTTTAGGACCAAAACAAAACAAAAAAGTCCTCAGTTCAATAAAAACTAGAAAGTAAAGGTCTAATATTGGGTTATTTACTTCATTCTCACTATGGAATATATTTTATTACAATATTGTAATGTAAAATATTTACTTTGACCATGGCATGGCAGATGTGAGGAAAAAGTTAATATAACAAGTACTGTAAATAATACATCCACAACCAGAAAGCAGAAAACAGACCATAGTAAGTCATATATTCTGCAGTGCCTATCGTAATTGAAAACTATCCCATATACTGGAGTACCAGCTTGCCATCAGAGCATTATATGTTGCCTTAACAGCAAATCAAATGAAGAGAATGATGTGAAAATATTTTTAAAACAGTCTGTTGTTATTCAGGGACTACATTCAGAGAATACAAGACCAAGAAACAGCCTCAGTGCTATTTTTTGATAGATTAAAATGATGTTTTAGTCTTTTTTGCAAAGGAAAAGATGCTTTTCAAAGTTTCAGAAAGTAAATAAAGAAGATACGTACACATGAAATCATGGGGAAAGGTAAGAAAAAGAAAATTTGGTCATCTCTAGGAATTTCTGAATGTATAGCTGAGTTTTTTTAAATGTTGAGAGAGAAACTGATTTCTTCCAGTTTTATCATAAAAAGCATAATGAAGAAAAGAAAATCAAGACTCACATGTTAAAGACATTAGAGAATCCCCCTGGACAAACTCACTTTCTGAGCTTTGCAGTATGGAATTATAGATTTATTAAGTATTTATAATAATTTCAATGAGTATTTTAGCATTTCAGCCAGGTAAGGGAGAATGGAGCTTGGGGTTGAAGGGCAGAGACCTAGTAAATTAAAGCTTTGAGAAGGAATGATGAAGAAAGGAAAAGACCAATTTATCCTTGAGTAATGACATGGGTAATGTCTTACTTCCTCTAATCAGAGAGTAAGACACTAAGCTTTGTTTTGCTTCAGCTTGTTAGAATCAGAACAAAAGGCAAGTCCAACTATGTTAGTTCAGCAAAATATTGTGCATAAAATTTACCTTTCTTGGGTTATTTTTTATTATCAAAATCTTCTTATGAGCAAAATTTACATATTGTCTATTGAACTAAGAATCAGTTTTTACTCCAGTTACTGTTTTAGCCACCCAATAGTCCACATTGGTGTCATTAATACAGAAAAACTTAATTTATGGTGCAGTTATATTTTCTGTAAAAAATGGACTAATTCCAATTCTGTTTACTGCCTAGGTGTACCTCTGAGTCCTAAGCTTGACTGTTTCTGTCTCACTCATCTCACAGTGGTGGTGGGGAGTAACATCAGTAGTATTTTGAAGTCCTTGCTGGGAAGACCTTAATACTGGGCTTTTATTCCTGTTCATCTTCAAGTCTTCTTGGGACTAATTTTGTTCATTTTCTCCTCCCAATCTCATTCTTCATCAGCTCCCAGCCAAGGTTTGAAAGTTGCACAGCAGGCTCACTTAAGCAAAGGGCTGGGACAAGGGGGTCCTTCACTGTCAGGCCTTCACTGCCCATGAGGTTCACAGCAGAAGCCCATCAACTTAGGTGGCTGCTGGCAGCATTAAGCCATCTACAACAAGCCTAGGCCAATGCAAACCCAGTTAATTCCTGAGACCCTGTGCTGTCAGGTAGACATAAAGCTGTAGCCTTTTACTAGTGATTGCAAAAAGTCATATTCCCTGTCCTAAAAGAGCCCAAATAATTCTTACTGGGCTACAACTTATGCCCTATATAATTGATTAATGTATAAATCAGCCAATATGAAGGTAAGACAGCCATTAAAGACTGGCTGTTTGGAGCTGTTCCCCAAGGTGATATAACAGTGTCTGTCATTCACATAATCTCTGCAGTGCAGCGGATGGGATGATCAGGAAGTCTGTCTCTAGTCTGTCTACAACTGACTTTGATTTTAAAAACAAAAAAAGTAGCTCATAATGTAATTTTTTCTTTTCTTTTCTTTTTTGTTACAAATACAGCTCCTCTTCAGTAACTTCATCTGCAACTCCTGTAGAGGGATGGACATAACAAGTACAACAAATACAAAATAACTTGAAAAATGAACAATAGTAATGAGAAGTAAAGTGTAAGTTTAATGAAGTAGGAAATCTGGCTTCATTAGTTCCAGGGTTCACAAGACTGTTTAATGTGTAGTGCCTCAGGCTGGATAAAAGTTGCCCAGAGCCTTTACTAGAATGGTTACAAAAATTAAGATCATCAGTATGATTGAAAATCCCCTTCCTCTGATGGTGCATCTCAGAGGGCTGCAGAGTATAAAATCCAGTAAGTAAAGAACTCTGTCATAATAGGGCACCAAGAAATCTAGCATTGGATTACTGTATAATAAATGTGATGCTTGTTTCCCTAAACTCTTTTGGTAGTTAAAAAGAAATCAAACCTCCAAATTAGTCCACCTCAACTAACAAAAATGGGTACAATAACTGCCAATCCAATGGAACTGCCGCCTTTCACAAAGAGCTCAAATTTAATTGTGCTCATTTCCTACCTTCCAGCTGACAGCACATTATTACTTTTCCTTTTGGATACCTGACTGAGAAGAAAATTCAGGATGTATGTAGAGCAGTGGCACTAACAGTACCATCTAGCAGGAACTCGACTGGCACTGCAGGATCAGGGAAAATTTCTTTGCCTTCCTAGTGGGAGTTTCAAGACTGCTTCCAAGTATTAAGCCCTTCAGATAAAGTGAATGGGCAGGTTAGAAAGGGAAAGAGGCAACTAACCATAAAACAAACAGAAATTGACTGGAGCAGTTCATATCCTTACCCAATCTTCCATGCTTTAAACACTGCCTTTGATGTTTATGCTTATATGATGACATGATCAGTGGATAATAGTCCAGGAACAGAGATGTTTAAATCATATGGAGAAAAGACTGGAATGTAACTGTTTGATCCTCCTGAGTACAAAAGAAAAAAGGAAAAAAGAAAAGTGAAGTCAAGAGACAGAAGGTCTTTTGTTTGTGTTTTAAAGATGCATGCACCAGGAAGTCTGAAATGACAGTATTAGACCATCTTATTCCCCTCCTCTCTCCATTCCATCCATTTACTTCAGATCTTTTCTGAGTCAGAAGCTATACTACTATCTAAATCTGCAAAACACCATGTGTTGGTCTTTCCCTCTTCTTGGCTTATAACCAGCACTCTGATTATTTTAGACAAAGCCCTTCATACCACCATTGCTCCTGAGAGAATAAATAATAATCACTGTTCATTTTTCTCCTACTATTGAAGCTGTGTATATTGGACCATCACACAGTTCAAATGAAGATGAATTTTGCCAGTTCCCACTTATTCATTTCCACAGCAACTTCTCATCAGAAAGTTGTATCCACATGGTTATAAAAAGTGGGCTTAAATTTGGAATTTTATTAGTGTTTACTTTAAAATGGTAATGCCACTGCCAAAGACTATTGGAAAGGAATTATTTCTCCTCCAAATATCTTTTAAAACTTGTTTCTGTATTAAGCAGATCATAAACTATAATCTAACCTCAGTGACTACTTAAAACAGGCTCAGTTCAGTCAAGCCTAAATTTCCAGCAGCAACAAAACAGAATTTGACCCTTTAATTAAGCCTGCACTCAAAGTTTGATTTAGAAGAGGATCTGAGTAATGCAATAATACTGAAGCTGCCTATGAGGGTACTCAGCTGGAGACTCAGCTTCTTGTCTCTACTCCAAAGAATTGATCAGTTGTTAAGTGATTTAGACAAGAGTCTCACAGCTTAGGAAAAAAAAAAAAAAAAGAAAAAAAAGAAAAAGGAAACATCTGTTAAAGTTTCTACACAGAATAACCTTAGGTATAACAATCTATATGGTATAGGGGAAGAACTTGTCAGTTCTTTGTCTTGTTTCTGTTAATCTTTAGTGTCTGGTCTTCATGCTTAATATTAAATCACCTCTTTTGTCAGTAACCACCAAAGCTCCGTTCTGCTCACCAAGGAGGAGGACAATCAAATAACCAGTTTCAGAAAGAGCTTTCTGTATGTATTTCCATGAGCCAATCCTGTTTTCCCCCTTATAAAAACTCAGAACTTACTTATCCAGTGTTTTCAAGACCTGGGGAAATTCTGTTGCAATAAAAGGTGGGGCAACTGGCATGTCTGGAAAAGTGAACCCTTTTGATAGAAATTCAGACGAGTCCTTGAAGGGGGAGGAAGTCAAGAAAGTGCTGTGTAAATCTGCAACATTCATAGAAAAAGGAAAACAGTCAGAAAGTAGTAGATTTAAAATAACTGGAAGGCCCTCAGAGCAGCATTATGAGTTAGAGTTTTTGGTTACCATGAGAATAGTGGTAACGAGAAAATATAAAGCAATTGGTATTTGTTTAAAACTGTCAAATCTCCTCATCCAAATCAATCTAAATAGATTCCACCAAGTCCACAATCAACTATCTCTTTTCAAAATGTATCTTCCTTGTCTAGAACAGTGAAACTTGTGCTAAGCACCAACTGATCTTGAATGAATAATGATCTTTCGAACTAGTGAATGCTCTAGATGCAAAAGATTCCAATACCTTGTAAAAACCAATAAATCATCAATAGACTATTGTGTTTACAACTAAAAGAAAGACACATCTGGAACAATATATAGAGTTGCTTTGCTTTTTTATATTAGTTTAAAAAAAATTTAAAATCCAAAGTAATAAATCAACAAATTAAATCTAAAATAGGTAAAAAATAGTTTAAATGCATGCAGAATAGAGTTATTATATCTCTAATAACTCTATATTAGAGTTTTAGAGAGTCACTTTATGAGGACTCTCTAATATGAGGAATAATAATCTTGCATTTTACAAAAGGGACAGTAGAGCAGCCTGACAGTAATAAGAATTCCTCATGTATATGTTGTCAAAGAGCCGGTGCCTCAACATGTATTTCCACTATGATTTTCTGTAGTTTATTTCATCCCTGATTTAGAATGAGGTGCTCCCCTGTAGCCCTGAAACACTGTCAGCACCTCAATCTCAAGTACACATCAAGGCAGAGTGTCAATTCTGTTGCAGAGTGTAAATGGAGATAGGTACAAATGGCAAATTATGGTTTGCTAAATAAGCAGTGCCTAAATGCTCTCTAAAATGAAGACCTTCCCATACTTCAAAAAATAATCTACTTTAACTGCTTCTATTGCTACAGCAAACTGAAAAGCAAATTAATAAAATGCCACTACTTCAGAAGATGGAAATGCTCTGATGAATTTAGCTAGGTATTAACAATCACAATACCAGAGCTCTTTTATTCATATATCTAACTTAAAGCCATATTTCTCACCTAAAGCCACATAACAACTCTAGGCAAATCTTCCTACCCCTGTTTGCAAGCAATTAAGACCAAACCACAAAAAATTAAGATCAGCCACAGCAAAACAGCAGACTTACCCCTCCCAACCAAAAAAAACCAAAAACAAACCCCTAAACACAGACACAGACACAGACACAGACACACACACACACACACACACACACACACACACACGTAAACAAAAAGGACATCCCAAGAATTTAAGGAAGTTTAATTAACACTTTGCAAAAACAAATTTGAAAGTGCTATATTCTGTAAGGATTTGCTATGTTCTGACTAGTCTATGGAGAATTGAAGCCTCTAATTATATTAGTAATGACGTTCCATGCTGCATATATGTGAACATTATTTCTTCAAACTCTACCCTTGAAACCTACTTGAGATTTTAAATGTGTGCAACTTGAATAACAGATCTTTGTTATAAGATGCTATCAAAAGATTTATGTTTTAATACACTTCCAGGCATTTTTCTTCTAAACTGTTCTCAATAACATTTTTGCAATATTATTTCCTGGGAGAATTTACTTTATTCCAAGGTGGGAGCAAACACAATGTGCCAGCTAACATCACAAGTAGAAAATTTTGCTCTAGCCAGCAATCTGAAACGAGGCACTCTAAAGGTACACAGGGTTTGCACAGGAAAGAGTATGAAGTTGCCTTGAGAGCAACTCATATGAGAGCTCTTAACTACTTTTTCACACAAATAAAGGTGGTTGTGTACAAAAACATATGCTGGAAAAGCCAGTTTTCCTTCATGTCATGCATCAGTAAAGAGATTTTTAGAAACCAAACAAACATAGACCCAGAGCATATTATGAGAGACACCTATAAGCAAGTGAGTAGCAGCTATACTCATTAGTGTTGTCTTCCTACCTTTGGAATTTGTTCATTGTTCCTCACAGCACAGAAAACAGAGTTCATTAAATCTTCACCAGTCTACAAAAGCTTGCCAGTTATAGCCAACATGGAAATATTATGAAGAGAGGAACAGTTATCATAATGACAGATGGACAGTACATAATAGATAGCAATTTACTTTTTCAAGGGTAATTACAAAAGATGTTGGAAAATAATCAGGCCCTTATTCGCCAGCTAAGAAGATAGAAGGCAGCTGTAAAAAATATCAATGTTAATTATGAAGTGCAGCCAAAAATGAGGGCTGAAGAGGAACTGGGCAACCTGGAAAAAGATGTCTAAATGCATCATTGCTTCCTAATGAATGTACTCAAAGGTGGTCACAAGAGTATTTGGAAAAGGATAGTAAGAGAAACTGGCTATTTCAGTGGCTAGCTATTGATAGGGGTATACCAAGGGGTGTTACAGGGTTTCTTTCCAGGCCCTTTCAGGGTCTGCCCAAGTACCATGAATGATGAAGTGGAGAATCAGTTTATTACATTGTCTGATGAGCTCAAGGTGCATGTTACACACTGTGACTCACTAAGAGATATGGACCAGAATTACAAAAAAAAAAACAAAACCAAAAGCAAAAACAAACCCAAAACAAACAAACAAACAAACAAAAACCCCCAAACAACAAAAAAAAACAGACCAAAACAAAAAATAACTCCTGAGGCAATTTCATTATAATAAATATATGATACAGTTTTCCAGGAACAGTCAATTTTCATCCATAAGACACCACCTTATGTGCTTAACCATGGGGGAAAACTGGGTATTAAAGTAGATTTCAAGGATGTGAATCAGTAGTGGTCTCGTATTACAAATAAGAAGACATGCAAATTAAACTGCTGCCTGTCAGCATAGGGACATATTTTCAGATCACTCAGAAACTGAGATAGATGCTCTTGAGTGGAGGTTTTGGGGTAGTTTTGAGTATGTTTGTTAATAAAGATGGAAAACAGCTGGGCATAACAGAAGCCTAGGAAATATATGTGGACAAGAGGGGGTTGTAAAGACAAGAGAAAAGAACTAACACCATAGAGTTAAGACCGTAACTGTTCAAATATGTAGCAGGCTGTAGAATAGAGGAGAAGCATATCCTGTTTCTCCTTCTCCACAATTAATTGGACATGAATGAAGTTAAGCCACAGCAAGAAAGATTGATAGTCACTGTTAGGAGAACAAATAGTGATGGTTAAACAGCATAATACACTTCCAGGCAAGACTGGGGGTCCTTCATCAGCGAGTGTTTTTAAGAGCAGGTTATCTCACTGAGAATGTTTTGTACAACTAATACAGCCTTGGGAGGAGACAGTTTTTATTTTCCTTGATTCTATCCTTCTTATGTGCACACACATACCATGCATCCTATGCATATTCATGTTTGAGAAACTAATTAACTTCATCAAATTTGATCAAATTAATTTGATCACAATTCTCCTCTGCTCTTTCAAATCTTCCTGTACTGCTGCTCGCTTTCTGTATCTCTTGGAACCTGTAGTGTTTTTAAGTTCATCTTCATTCACTACTCCCCTTTTCTTTCCTTAAAAGCTGTCATTTTTCTCCTCTGAAAATGTCAGCTACCAGAAAATTGCACAAAAATTAGAGACTGATAATTTTTGACCTGGAAGAATGAAGAGTAGGAACATAGGATGTATTTGTCCAATTTGTTCTATTGTACAAGGCACATTTTTTAATATTCAGTAATGTTTTTAAAAATAATTTGCAACTGTGTATTCCTCTCCTTTCCTGTTCTTTAACAGTCAGAACAACTTCACTGCCCATCACTACATGACAACTCTGATCAGAGGCTGCGGCACCCCCACCTGGCAGCTCTCCTACAGAATTAAACACTTTTGGCTGCTCCACTTCTCTGCGCCTCTGCTGTAGCTTTGATCATCTCAGGCTCCTGCTACAGTCAGGAGAAATATAGAGGCATTTCCAGTGGACAAGTAAGCCTAGCTGTGGCTCAGATCCGCCCTCTACAAATACCCCTCTCCTCTGACTATGGAGGGCTTAAATTGTGAACTTGCCTCCGGGAAGTACCGTACCCTGAAGAAAAACACACTGAATTGCCCTCAGAAACCTTCTTTCTTTCAAGACAGAAAGTTTTCCCGCTGAGGCAGGGACACCTTCATGGTGCCAGTTAGTTTGCACATGCTAGGTGCAACAGGGACAATGGGGACTTTTAGATTTCTAGAAAATGTCTGGCTTTATTTACAGAGCTCCTACAAATAACATGTATAATGAAAAGAGTATAGCTCCCTAATGAAGGCTTTCTAATCAGAGATTTGTCCTCACAGATGAAAAAGCCATGATATGGAAACTTGAGAGCTGCTGACAGAGAGCATTGCCTGGAAAATAGCAGAAACTAAATGGGGCTATTAGGCTTTAGAGCATGGAGCCCTGAAAAAGTCCACAGTGATGCAAAATATTAACTACTTTCTCAGTTGACAGCAAGCACTTAATGAATTGGGAACATTTGATAGCCCAATAGACAGATGAATGAGACAGGCAGCTATAGATTACACAGGTTTCTGGTGACATGATTAATCATAAGAGAGCTAATCTGGATAAGGATATTACTAGAATCTCTTTGTTTATCTCTTTGTAATTTATAGTGTTTGCATTATAAAACAGGATTCTCAACAACACATATTGCCAGGAGGTTTTTTTTGCTTCCCTTTTTTTTTTAGCAGAGCTGTATCAAACAAAAAATTGTAACTGTCAATTTTTTTCCTCTTTACAAAAAGATGATCCTTTACTTATTATGATTCATTTTCATTGATGGCTGAGTTGAACAGTTTAGCTTTTTCAATGAAAAGCATACATATAAAGTTAGAATTTTTCATTGTTACCATGTTTCTGAATGACACTTTTCATACCTAAACAATAAGTAATTCTTGGGGCTTTTTTTTCTATCTATTTAAAGGAAAACTGAAAGCATATTCAGCAGGATATTTCAATTTCTTAGGAAGCACCACATGTTCAATCTACACCAATATGAAAATTTTCTGAAAATTTCTGATCTGCTGTTGCACTACCATTTGTGGTGACTGCAAAATAAGCATGGAGGTGGGTTTTTTATGATTATCACCTTTACTACTCCTAAGAGTAATTGTGGCAATAAGCTAATTTGAAATGATAGCAACCTGAATTATCTGATTGTGTTAAAACTGGTTGCAATGTCTATGCAAACATATGACTATAAACACTAAAATTGAGGCAGGAATTATTCAGTTGAACAAGAGCTTTGAAGTTGTGTTTAAAAATTCTCTTTGAAATCACCTATAAAAATGAAAACTAATTTTTGAGTCATAAAGTTTTCATGTCATCAATGAAAATTAGGTTGGCACAAAAAGACTTACAAATTAAACTATCAATAATTTTGACAGCTATAAAAATGTGAGGTGATCTTTCTTCAAAAGATATCTAAACCACTCTAATCTCCACATCTTGTTTAAACTATTGTTTCTGATCTGGTCATCAGTTTTCTTTTGAAGATGTTTGCCTCGATTTGTCATTTTTTCATGACAAATAACATAAATAAATAAATTTAAGAGCCAAGTCCAAGTTCCAACCTCTGGCAATGATTACATTTTATGTCCAGAAAATAAAGCTCTCATGCCATCGAGTGTGACAGATGATGCATTGTCTTTTCAAATATAACTGGTCTGCCAGTAGAGGAGAATCTGCCTTGCTTTCCCACACAGTTATGTGCTTGCTACGTATAATTGGCTCTGTGAACTGACAGATTAGCAACAGAGTTAATTCTTTTATTTTGTGTGTTTTTCTCATCATTTACAGCAGCTTTGTTCTACATTTAAATGCCCACAGAACTGGGCTTTCATCAGAAAACACCTCAACATCCCAAATTTTTGAAACTAAAAAAAAACCCCCAAAAAACAAAACAAAACCACCCCCCACCAACCAAACAAAAAACAACTTGAAGGAAAAAAAAAAATATTGCAACCCACATTATTATCCCCAAAAGTTATTAAAAGCCACTATACACTTCAGACTCAGATTTACAAAGTGGTGGTTGACGATTACTTGTCATCACATCAGATTCCCCACTTTACATCCAGTGGGGAACTCCTACTGCCCAAAACTGCTGTGAGTTCTTAGGAAGTTTTACATTGGCATTTTGACATACTGATACAAATATATAACATATAATATATAAGTATGTGCATATAAATATATATGCACATACTTATGTACCAAGATCCAAAAAAAAGAAAGGAGGGCCGCTGACTTCATTTGAATGGAGATGGCTTTGCGCTCTCTGATGACTCAAGAGCTAAAAATATAATGTTTACACACTGTTTTCAACACTCAGGTTTATGGGTAATTTTTTTCTTGTTTTATGTCCTGCATTCATTCATGTATTTTGCGGCAGTTTTAATGCCAGTAATTGCCTGGATCTTTTCATTTTGTAGCTGCCTTGTTCTTCCAGGTAACTGAAAAGAACATGGATATGATTAGAAATACTCATCTCCTACAATTTCAGTAGGTCCTCTTTAGCTGTAGCATTCTCCAAACACAGAATTCATTAATTGTGTATTGATATAAATTATTGAAATCACAAATTAATACAGTTGTGTCATCCTCTGCTGCAAAATTAATAAATGGCATAGCAAGTGCAATGAGAATGTGCATTTCTCCAGCAGGTTCTCTGCTGAAGCAAGGCAAATAAACTGTTCTTTGCTTTCCTATCTGTAGTTTTGTTGGTGCTCTTTCAAAATTTTAATTAAAATGTATCATACCTGAACATAACAGCTCTAAAGTAAAATGCACTGTTTGAAAACAGCCCCTTCAGGTCACTCCTGTTTGAAGTGATACCCAGGTTGTACTTCATTGTCTTTCAGATGCTCTTGATGGTCACGAATCCCTGCCTTCTCTTTGCATTAAAAAAAAACATGGACATGAGCCTCACCACTGTTTGGAGAATCTTGGGAGACAAGCAAATGCCTGAATGGAATTTGCTGATGATTATTCCTCCAGGGCTGGATCTCCTGGGGATAGCAATAGGAGGCCAACAGGAGAGCAGTACTGTTGGAACTGTGCCCAGATAAGGTTGGCATGTCCTTAATTACCCACACTTGAAAACCCAGCCAAGTTCTTGTGGAGTTTGTGGCATTTGTTGTGCTTTTATGTTGTACTGTCAGGACCATAAGATAATAATTTAATTTTTGCTATTGCCAAAGTTAACGGGAAGCTTAAAGCACATGTGTGTCATGAGACGCTTATACTATATGTACAGGATCAGAGGGAATGCATGCTGCAAACATTTTAGGTTCACAGTGTTTCTTCCACAATTCATGCTGCCTGGAGACACTGGACATGTCAAGATGCAATTGTTCAGTTGGCCAATGGGTAGTGGGGTCCATTTGGCTATATGAGTTTTTCTCTGAAGTCTTACTAACCTCAGAAGAATGCTAAAAATAACTGAAGGTGAGGAAGAACAAATGAGATGTGTAAAAATAATTTAAAGGCAAAAGGGATTAAAATATACTTTAAAAATAATAATGACAGAAATAGAAAATGCATTCTGTACTGCTGTGTGTAGCTTGTGTGTGCGTGCATCCATTCAAGGTAAATTATGCACTAAAGCTAGTCCAAAGAACAACTCCCTTTGCCCCCCACAAACTCACACTGTGTGCCAAGCACACAGTGGGTTCAAGATGATCAGCATCAACTCTTCTATCCCACACAACTACTTGCTTTACACTGCATTACCTGTTGAGGTAGACATAACTTTTGCTGAACTCACATTTTCTTGGACACGCCATTCTGTGGTGGTGTGCTCAATGCAAATAAAGTTGAGTTTGCTTTCCAGATAGCATTTTGGGTATAAAATACTTGTCCAGAATGTGATATGTTTTTTCTACCCAGTGTAGTTGGTCAAGATCTATCCTGTACTCTGGTTATAGCCCCTGTGACCATATCCTCTTTATAAGTCCATTACCAGTTGGTTAAGAGAGATTCAACTTTTGGATTCCATGTCTTTTAAATGCATTTGGTCTAAGAATTTAAGCCCTTCAAATCTGGCATCTGAAATGCATTCCATTGTGTATATCTGAGTGCTGACAGATCTCCAGAAGAAACATCACATATCTAGCTACTTGGGACCTTTAAAGTCAGAGCAGAACTGCTGAGGAAAAGAAAAAGTAATCACACCATTTATCTTTAAATCCAGATTTAGATGCCCTCCATAGGCAATGGAGAAAAGTAGATATTCCCTAAAGACCAATTCTGCTCAACTAAATTAGGCTCCTTTTCTGAATTACCCTCCAGAGAAATATTTGCTTTCCACTAGCAACAGAGGGAGTCCAGGGAAAGCAGCTGGCAATGTAAAATCACCAGTCTTGTTGTGTGAATATCCCTCTGTGTCAGGGTTAAAGCCAGGACCATACATAGGACCACTGAAAAGTGACACATACATAGATGCCATCCTCTCACTTTATTGCCCCTGTCTCTATCACAAGATCTCTTTCTTTCCCAAGGCATCTCAAACCATTGTACCTCTCCTCATTTCTTTTGAGAATCCTCCTCTTATTCTCTCCTCCCTGCCTCATCCTTTGTGTGATTGATGGGGGAGATTTACTGGAAATCACTGTCTGACCACTTATCTCACCTTGCTCAAATTTGCTCAGCAGGAAACTCTCAAGCACTAGGTCTTTCACTAAAAATAAAGATGCAGCACAATGGGTACACTTCCAGCTAGGAAAACTGACTTCAAGCATGTTTTTTACTCTCTGAAAAATGCCCACCTTGAACTAAATTTACCAGCACATCTGTAGTAATTTTTTTCAGTTGCTTTCATTGAAAAATAAGAGGAACAAAACAAAAGCCTCTGCAAAGTTTTCCAGTGAAACTAATCTCTGATAATTTATTTAATATATGGTGCTTTTTTTTTCTTTGCTGGAAAACCTGAAAGTTTGGCTTCATAGCCAGCCTGAAACAATTCACACTGATGTGGTTCACAGGTCTAGCTAGTCACCAGTAAATCCATTTTCCATTCAAAACTGAGGCATATTTCTAATAGGACTTTAAAAAAAAAATCTGTTTTGTAAAACCGTAAAATATAGACAAAATATCATAAGCACCCACCTGCAGGAATAATATTCCGAGAGAAAAAGGCTTATGTCTTGATGTGTTAGAATCACAATCTGTTAGATTGTAGTCTCAATAAAAAAAAGACAACTTTGCAGAGAAATCAAAATTCAGGTTTAATAACAGTATCTCATGAAAAATGAAATCAAGAATAATTTTTAAATAGTTTCACTGCTTCCTATCCTTTGTCATTAGTAGAAAGATGTGTCAAATATTACACAGCAGATGGAAGTGACACAAATCCTATGAGTTTAAGGGCAATTTCAGTATTTGGACTGTGCACTTTGTAGTGAGGACTTTCAGCCCCCCTAGTAAACTGGCAAGGCTGGTTGAGCTTTTTGTTTTCATCTCTAAAAATAAATAAATAGCATAAATTTATCTATGGCAAAGTTCAGTTAATTGCATATAGAGCATTTGAGCATCCCCACATGATGCCTACTATAGAACTTAAGATATTTTTGACCCTTTCACCCAGTAGTCCAGACCTCCTTGTGGTTATTCAGGGACAAACAGCATGGTAAAACCAGTACAAAGACCCCAGTTGTGTGGTAAGCGCAGAAGTCTTACAGAAATCAGCATCCAAGAAATGCCACTTTCTTTTTGAGTTCCTCTGGATATAGGTTACTACACAGCTCATTAAAATCTCTTTCTAATAGAAAGTTACAAGTGTAAATTTTGAACAGTAAAATTTAGGCAAAATCTGTATGTCATTCTGGTTTCCTTGAGAAGTTTTTCAAAGTTGGTTCAGTACCAGATCTGGAAAATTTCTGGTGATGTTCAATAAACTCCTTTAATTTTATCCTTTCTTCCACATAGCAAAATTTATGACTAAATTCATTCTACATTTTTGCAGGGTTAGAGCAGGGATAAGTTTGGCCAATATGTATTCATTTCTCTGCTAAACACATTACAGTAGTTTTCTAGTGATATTGCAGGGAAGAGCCAAAAATAACTTGTTTTTCCAATGTCCTCATCTACTTTTACAACAAATATAGTTGGTGAATGTAAATTAATGGTTATTACAGCATCTGCTCTGCATTTCACTTATTTTTATAGTGAAAGGCTGACTAGACTTTTTATTTTGATATTGCAATAGTAACACACCTGCTGGAGCCCGCTATATTGCTACTCTAGGGAAAGATGGTTAATTGCGTTTTCTGCCTATTAAAAATAGTGGGATTTAGATTTAGTATTGTTTTCCATAAGGTTTTTAAAACATCTTATCAAAGCTTTCCAAAATAATAAACAACTCAGTCCTCCTTACTGCCCACCTAGAAAAGCTCTGGCAAAACAAACTTATTGGAGAATGAGTTCCCATCTAATGAGTCTATTTTCTATGTAGAATAATAAACATTTCAACAATTACAGTTAAAATAACAGAATTAGTTATGACTTTCTTACATGTACTAAAATGACACTTCAGAGGAGGACTAGAGCAGTGACCAGTGCAGTGTGAACTGTAAGACTTAAATCTAGCTTACCAACTAGAGGGCAATTTTACAGAGGTAAAAATTGCAGACTGTAACTACTGGCAAAATCAGAGGAAGGGTCCATTTCTCTTGATTTCAGCAAAGAATTAAAAAAAAAAAATCAGAGGGTGAAAAGTTAAACTTAGAGTTGTTTTATGAGCAGATTTTTTTTTTTTTTTCACGTACTCACTATAAAAACAGGTACTAAGAATGCTGTTGACTTGAGTGAGTGGCTAGTGGGTTGGCAAGTGAGGACACTATTAGTAAGAATTGACAGATGATCTAAAAGAAAAAGACCAGGTACTTTGCCCTCCTATGATGGAAGAGGCTGAGAAAAAAAACCAAAAAACCAAAAAAACAAAAACAAAAAAAAAAAAAACCAAAAAAACAAAAAACAAACAAACAAACAAAAAAACACAAAACCAAAAAAAACCAAAACAAAACAAACCAACAAAACCAAACCCTAAAAACAGAAGAAAGGCAAAAGATTATACAGTTGGAATCTTAGTCTTTGTTTACCTTAGCAATAGGTAATTTCTATGGATGACACTGAAGGATCTGGTTAATGTGCCTTTTAGCATGTACCCGAAAGAATAAGAAACAGGTGTTAATGACATGAGAGTCCTGGAGGGACTATGGCAAATGGTAAGCAGCAGTGATCAGGTGCCCACACTAGGAACAGCTGCTCGATAAGGACCATAAAAAAATAAAAAACTAAAGCAAAAAACTAACCAACCAACCAAACAAAAAAACCCAACCTAGAGTAGGGGGAAGAATAATAAAAGAAAAAGAGCAAAATATATCCAAAATCTGAAAATAAGGAGACTAAAGCAAAGCCAGCTTTTATTGGCCAATGTTAACAATTATCAGGGGAGCCATTACAAAATTCACAGTACAATCTGTAACAGCTTTGCACCATTTTCTCAGGTTCCTGGGACTCCCTCCTCTTGCACAGACTGCAGCAGTGGGTCCCTGTTCCAGCATGCCTCCTACCACCTAGTGTGAATTAGGAGTCTCATTTTACTACCTCCACCTAGACAAGAGGGAGGGTGTTTATGTTCTGCATGTAGGAGATTGTTTTGAAATCCAAATTGAACTGCATAAAATTGACTTCCATACAGTTTGAGGCAAGTGTTTCCTTCTACTAAAGTAATTGCAATGCGTAATCTATCTCAGAGTAACAGACCCACCAAGCATCTTGGGTACTTTGGACTAAATCGAGGGGAATAAAAATAACTAAACACAAGCACATTAGAATCTTTTTCAGCATCTGAAGCATACAATTTGCATTCCAGTATATCCTCTAATGGCCATGTCCTGCAGTGTTTACCTGTATAATGTGTAGTTTGCATTTATTCCTCTTATTGTTAATGCTAGCATGAGACATAATTCATTTTGTCAAAGTGTATGGAATTACATGACTATAAAGAGAAAGGAAATAGAGATCTAGGAATGAGTAAGAAAGTTTGTTTTCACAGTGAAACTAATATAAAACTAGCCCAGCTCCATTCATATTCAGGCACAATTCCCTCTTTAAATAAACTCACCCCAGAAGCAAGCTTATATCTTAAACTGTAAGTATTTCAGGTTGGCGCTCTGGTATTTGTACAGTGCCAGAATAATATAACTGCTCTTTTCAAACACTTCTGTGGTAGGGATTAATCCTATGGGTAAAAGTAGTGAAATAGAAAGAAGAATAAACAGCATATGGATGAGAAGGAAAGAAGAAAAAGTAATGAGCATACATGTCAGGCAACTAACAAGAAGGTTGAGGGCTCTTCAGGGATAGGAATGGTAAATGGCATCTTACTGTTTTGTCTATAATATGTTAGTGTAATACAAAGGTAAGTAAACGATCTCTTAAGAGACCTGAGGGTGTTACAGTAATGTAAATAAGAACAGCTTCTAGTTCAAGGCTCTAACCATTAATGATTTTTTTTTTTTTCTGGTAAATAAGCCTCTAACAATAGGTGTTATATTAAAGTAGCTGTCCCACAAAAAAACCAAAAAAACCCCAACAAACCCAAAAAAGAAACCCAAAAAACCCAACAACAACAACAACAAAAAAAAAAAGCTTTATCAGCAGAAGTAAAGACATTTTCAGATACTTATAGTAGAATTGTATTATGAAACACAGGGTAAATAAATATGAAATAAAAACATCCAGGTTGATTCTTCTTGAAAGGCAACCGACTGCATTCTAATATATCTGAGCCATGATCAAAATAAGACTCAACAAATGTTTGGCAAAAAGGCATCTTGCATAATAGAACATCTAGTTACCACTAGGAACTATTTTGAAAAGGTTCCTTCTTCACCAGTCCTGAGTAACCAACTTGTTTTACCAATGCAACAATGCTTCGGGCTCTTTTACAGGACCACCAACATGTTCCTGAGGTCACTGTCCAAGGCAAAACTAGCAATTTCAGAGAAACAGTCTCCAAGGACAAAGACCATTTGCTTGTTGAGGTGATGCGGATGAACTAAAGCATCTTCTCAAATGCTGTAGTTAAAAGAAAGTTGATATGTTGAAAAATAATTGTGAAAATTGCAGTTGGAAAAGAATATACAGTGCTATGAAAGAGACTAAGATACAGGAGCTGGAAATCAATGCAATGTTCTGGCTCTCCTGGGGACTTCCAGCTACTGCTTTGTTTTGTTTCCATTCAGACATCTGTTAAATGGATATAATTTTTCTTACATACTTCTCAGTAATGTTTAATTACTTGCTTTAAAAGTGACCATGGATTGTAAGGTACATTGTGTTAGAAAAGCACATTCTGTAACTGAAAACTTAGTCTATGGCTCTCCTGAGTTATCTTCTATCCAGGACATGTATTTCATTTACAAAAAGCTATATTTTTTTGAGCACCTGGAAGATGGAAAATATTTTGGTGTTTCAAGAAAATGAAGATTTCTGCTCTGTTAAGCTACATGGGAGTTTTAGCTTACCAGGAATATTCCATCCATTAAGAATTGCACTGAATCACCAGGAGGTGACACCTCATAGGAAATCTAGTTTGGGCTAGAAGTTTGTTTCAAAGGAGAGGCAGACCCTGAGGATCCTCCACTTATATTTCCAGACAAAATGTTTGGAATGCTGGAACCTAGCTTGTATTCCTTCAAGGTAAAAAAGCAAGATTTTATGCACAGAACATGCATATAAACAGGTTTTTTCTGTGTGAATGCTACATGTCAAATATATGGGCAATTGCAACAAAAAAACCACAAACAGTTCATCCAGTTAATTACATTAGACATAGCAATGATTAATACATCATGTAAGGAATAACTATGTCAGCTGCTGAACTTCAGACTGACACCCTTGTACCTTAGAGTGGTGTCTTTAAATAAGCTACCTATGCAAGCTCCAGCAGGAGTCTTCCTTCTAGAGACATAATCCTTATTTTAGGAAAAAGATATACTTACTTTACTATTACATAAGAGAAGTATAATCAGTCCAACTGGGGAAGCAATTAACACATTTTTCTTCCCTGGTATACCAGAAGCAGAGTAATAATTGAAATTTTGCTAAAGTCAAGTTCTACTTGGTGTTCAGAAGTAGCTGAACCGTGGTAGCCCTTTCTCCATCTACCTTGACTGAGTGTGGTGTAACATATGCTAAACAAACAGGAATAGATTTGCCCTGTTTTTAGCTTCCTTCAGGTTCTCTTTTCTCACTGCCCCTGCTGGGACATGCAGCTGTGGAATTTACTTTTCCTATAGCCCACTTTCTGACAATATCGACACTTCAGTCTTAAACTTTATGTGCCCCAAAAGTGATGTGATGTTCAGACTTCTCAAGCACTCAGGAATCCTACTGATTTTAAACAAACTGAGTTTAAAAAAAATCAAATAAAAGTCAGTCTACTTGTTTAGTGTTTGGTTAATGCTTTAAATATGTAACTGTGGACCACCAGATTAGGCTGTTTGGCCTAAATAGCCTAAGACATGCTAAGATGAGCAATTAAACTGGCAAGGAGGTAGCTAAACTACAGCAAACACCAGAAAAAAAAAACAAAAACAAACAAAAAAAAAAAACCCCCCAACCATATGCTCAAGGTGCTTTGCTGGGAAAAGAGAGAGGCTCTGTTGTGCAGGCTGGGACTGTGATCAAACATAGTATACATGAAGTGTTTCACCATACCAAAGCTTTATCTAGAGATCCCACTACAGCCTGAGCCCATTATCTCCAGACAAGCATGAAGTGTGAAGCTACTGCTGCAAAAAGAGGTGATTGCTGTTTTGAAATGCATAAACAGTAGCATTACCCAGTGAGGAATCAAGGGAGCAATAGAAGCAGTATTTTATATCAACTCTGCAAGGCCGGATCTGCATTTGTACCCACCCTGCCATTACCTTTGTTTCTGTTTTGCCAAGATTTATTTTGTAAGTCAAGTTGGTGCTAGTGGAAAAGCACTGGCTCTAGTCCAAAATATGAAATAAATCAGAAGAAAAACAATGAGGGCAACTAAAGTGATAAAAGAAGAAATATGTTTAGTGCAGACTGCTAGGAGAACCAAGAGTGCATTGTGTAGAGACAACAATTTGATAGCATGCATGTACCTGGAAAAGATTAATTATGAATGCAGTTTATTCTCAGTGATGGACATGGACATGAGAAAACAAAACTTTGACTAGTTTCTCAGTATCAGAGAGAGTAAATTCCTGTTTTCTATGGATTCGGGGATAACCATTTATGTGAACTCAATGTTAGTACAAAATTATCTAATTTCTTCTTCTCAGTCTCTTCTCACCACAAAGTTTGAAGGGACCTCATATTTATAAGGGGTCTATCCATCAAAAAAAGTGCATCTGAAATTAGAAAATATTTTTAAAACTCCAGGGGCGAAGTGGAAAATGATGGCAAACCAGCTTACTAAACACAAGATTAACAATAAAATTATATGAACAAATAGCAGACTTTTTCCAGCAATAAACCAGTCCTCTATTAACTAGCTAACTTATCTCAGGGGAGAAAATGGATAATGGATTCTGGCATCTCTTTATGTCATCCTTGTATTATTACAAGAGGAATACCTAAGAACAGAAGTTAAATGATCCTGTCAACTCTCTTTACTTCTAACTCTAACATGTGGCGAGACACTTTTTGAGGAGGGTAAATTTTAAAGGCTGCAACCTTGAAATTCCAAGACCTGAGCTGTTCACAGCATCTAACTTTGAAAGGAAAATGCAAAACAAAGGCATACTGACTGAATTTTTCAAAATATATTGGTGGCATAAAGCACAGGGTCTTAATGTGACCATGTATCAAAAGCCACTAAGCAAGACTTAAGATCAAAGGACAACAGTTCTTTTTCTCTTTGACAAAACAGTTTTCTAACACCAGCCACTTTTGAGAAGTACATTGAAGGAATGCATCTGATGTCAGTGACATTTTCCATGGGAAATAGTAATAAATAGATAGGTTCAACTTCAGTAGGGAAGCCCTTTTTTTGGACAGTTTAACATTATTAGACGGGGTCCAGAATAACAGGTCCACCCATTTTCAAAATCAAGGAAGTTATCAATGCTGTCGTTTAAGCAATACCTTAAAATGTAGAGACTTTATAACAAAACTGAAATGGATACCAGTCTCCATGTAGATAAGGAACAGGAAGTTACTCCTGATATCTGTATTGCTTGGCTATACATACGGACAACACCAAGCTGATTTGCTAGAGGGCAGGAAGGCTCTACAGAAGGATCTGGACAGGCTGGATGGGCTGAAGGTTTGAGGCTCAATAAGCTGAATTGCCAGGTCCAACACCTGGATCACAACAACCCCAGGCAGCATGACAAGCATGACAAGCTGGGAGAAGAGTGCTTGTTGGGAAACTGCCCAGCTGCTGGTTGGGACTGCTGGTTGACAGTGACCCAACACAAGTCAGTGTGTGTCCAGGTGGCCAAGCAGGCTATGGCCTCTATCAGCAAAAGTGGGGCCAGCTGGATCAGGGTCATTCCCCTGTACTTGGCAGTGGCGAGGCCACACTTTGAGTGTCTCGGGTTCTGGGCCTCTCACTACAGGAAAGACATTGAAATGCTGCAGTGCATCCAGAGAAGGGCAACAGAGATGGTGAAGGGTCTGGAATATAAGTCGTTGAACAAGAGGCTGAAGGAGTTGGGGATGTTTAGCCTGGACAGAAGGGGGCTCAGAGGAGATCGTATCTCTCTCTACAGCTGCCTGAAAGGAAGTTGTAGGAAGCTGAGCTTGGCCTCTTCTCACAGGCAGCTAGTGACAGAACAAAGAAATTTGTTTCTTTGTAGGAGAATTTGGCCCCTGATTGGGGCAATAGAACTACACAGGCTCCATGAATCAGAAGGCTAAATATGATTATTTATTAAGATCTATATGCAAGAGCAGAGAAACAGCAAGCATGCAGGCAAACAAGCCAGACAAGAAATCCCACCTGTCCAAAAAATCCAGAGTACATTGGTAAGGCAGAATCCTATACTAAGCATAGATTAGCTAACCTCTGTAAGCATCAGGATGTTATGAAGGATTCTCACAGTGTTCTCAAAGCAATCTCAGGGCCAAGTGCTTGGCCCACATTGTAGGCAACAGTGCTTAAGTTGCACCGAGACGTTCAGGTTGGATATTTTGAAAAATTTCTTCTGTGAAAGAGTGGTTAGGCTCACAAGTGGTGGAGTCATCATGCCTAGAATTGTTCAAAAACGAGCAGATGTGGCACTTGTGATATGACTTAGTGGACATAGTGGTACTTGGTCAAAGGTTGGATTCAATGGTCTTGAAAGTCTTTTCCAACCATAATTATTCTATTATTCTCTTCAGTGCATTTTCTGATGAATTATAGCTCATATCAGTTTCCCAGGGTGTTATCCCTGTCTCAGTCCTTGTTAGCCAGACAGCAAGTCGACCTGGGGAATCTTCTCATTTTCTTGTTATTTGTGCTCTGTGTATGCTTCTTCAGTGTAGAAGAGCTAATGTATTTTCACTTTGAGCCAGGCTTCCTGTGTAAGCTGAGAATAAGAAAGAAGCCAAGTTACATAAACTTTAAGTAAGCTGAATGTGGTGTAGAGCACTATCCAAATGTACTCTGGGTTAAAACAGCTGTGGGAGTGTTTCAAGGAGGGTTGTTATTTTCCACTTTTTATCCCTTGTGAGTTTATTTTGAGCATCTCCTATCCCTTGTAAAAAGAAATGGAAGAAGGCACTCACCTGGAACTTCACAAGCAGTCATTCATAAGGTAGACCCTGAACAAAAGCAATGCTGATGAACTGCAAGCTGGCCAGCTCTTTGAATGCAGACAGATGAACATCAGGTGTTGTTATCTGCCAAATGAATTTCAAATTTGACCCACTTTATCTAATATTTTTTGGTCAGTTGCTTGCACATTTTCTGGTTTTAAGAGCCTATGTTCCATCACATTAACATGGTGGGGGTGCTGGATATAAGCAAAGTGTTAGAGAGCTAGTGGTCACATACTGTTCATCAGCACATACTGATTTAACAGCACCATGTTTACTGTAAATGCAGTCCTTCAAATCATCCTTTGTTATGATTCCTGGATTGAGTCTTTTAAATTCTACTGCTAGTCTTCCTGTGCAAAACCAGTACTTCACAAATGTGATGACATATTTGAAAAGTTTGGAAGCAGTCTGGCTCCTTTCCTGCCTGTATTTTGCTGGCTCAAAGGACTTAAATCTGACATTCCAAATACCTGTCAGATATATCCATTTTATGTCTGTATAAATTACTTTAGTTTACAGGAAAAATATAGCAATGCTTTTCTTTTGTTGGGAGGAAGGACAGTTACTGGACAAAAAGGATGGTTGGGTTTTTTTGTTTGGTTTTTTGGGGTTTTTTGTTTGGTTGGTTTTGTTTTGTTTGTTTGTTTTTTAATAAACACAAGCATATACTGAAAGCAATTTTAGTAACTAATGACTATGTTTTCAAACATTGTGAAATGTTGCCAGACCCAACGTGGCACCATAACAAAATACTGCAGTTTCTCTGTGATCAAGCCCAGGGATTTGCAAACTTTTACAAATCTACTACTACTCTAAAACTTTTATTGTGGGCTCCTATGCACTTCTTTTATCATGCTTTTCATTAAAATTGCAACAAAGCCAATGTAAATGATAAGCTGCTATTTAATAACCACTGGCTTTATTGCTTGTGATAAAAGAATTTCACTTGGTTGCATTCACCTCACATTTGGGAATAAGGAGGAAGGGGAAAAGCAGAGCTTCATAACTAGCATAAATGATCAACAAAACTTTTTTGTTTGAATAGAAAATATACAAAGCATTAAACTTAACTGGATGCTAAAGAGCAATTAGGGATTGTTTGATAAACTGAAAGGAATTTTAAAGTGAAAGCCCCTGGGAAAGAAATTGCAAAATCATAAAGAGGCCTTGATTTAGCTGAATGTAGTCATGGCCTTGTTTCATCTGGCCAAAAAACTGCTTTCTTAAAATTAAAGTCTTGGGAGACTACAGGAATATCAGAAGGAGAAAACATATGGCCAGGAGGAAATTAGATAAAACAAAAACCTGATGGTTTTATCCAAAGGAATGATGAACAATTCAAATCTAGGGCCCTGCAAGGTCACCTTTATTTTTTCAAATCAGTCTTCAGTTATTGTCTTCTTTTGACAGTAGTAGTATTGCAGTAGCTGTGATATGCTAATGTATAATGAAGTCAAGGCTGGAAGGAAAAGGTTGACAAATAATGGGAAGAAAAACTTTCAGACACAAATATTCTTTTCTGAGTCTGAAACAGAAGCAGCAAACTTCAAAGTCAAGTTCAAACTAAAAGATAGCTCCTCTGAATTTTACTCAGATTATATCTTTCAGATTAGGACACTGTCTATAGAACAGAGAGAGACAGGCATAAAATTGTCTCTGCAGGACAGAAACAGGAAGATATTTTTTGTTGAGCACAGGCAAGGCCTCAGAAATAGGGAAAGTTATAAAATGCCATAAAACTAGTATCACTAATGAATAGATGTTTTAAATGCATATTAGAGTAAGGAGTTTTTGATTTGTGTGTGTCATTGGAAGATATTTTACATGGTGTATTTTTGAACATTTATTTTAACAAATGATATAAAGATGTGCAATAAAAGTGATATATTCTGAATATGATGACAGTTTATTTCTGCAGGAAAAAAAAAACCCCTATCTTCATCTCTGTAATATTATTTACACCCCTTATAGAGCAAAGAAAGGGCATACTACAGGTAGCAGAACAATTGTGTTGCAAGTAAAAATATGCAGATTACAGACAGAATACAGATATGTATTACCAAATTTAAGAAGTAACTCCAGCTATAGTTGTTGAGGTAGCTACTTTTCCCACATTGCCAAGCAGATAAAGAACAAGGAGTGAAGAAGAATTCTTGGCACTCAGTTTGAGGCCCTGCATCTAAATTAGTAGCCAGTGCCGCTTCTTTTTGTCCTTGTAAGAAGTTAATTTCACTCAATCTAAATATTTTCAAGGGAGATTCTAATGGGGTTTATTATAAATAGTTTAAAAAAATAGATATTAGAGTTTACTAAATCAGTTTTTAAAGAGCTTTGCAGGAAGACATTTAGCAGACTCAGGTAATTTTTTTACCCCCTCCATCCTCCTGAAATATCTGTCTGTGGCCATACATTAAATGAAGAGAAAAAGCATTAGTTAAATTTATTAAGTGGATAGCCTCTTTCACAGAATCACAGAATCACAAGGTTGGAAGAGACCTTCAAGATCACTGAGTCTAACCCATGCCCTAACACCTCAAGTAAAGCATGGCACCATGTGCCACATCCAGTCTTCTTTTAAACACATCCAGGGATGGTGGCCTCCACCCCCTCCCCAGACAGACCATTCCAGTACTTTATCACTCTTTCCATAAAAAACTTTTTCCTAATATCCCACCTAAATTTCCCTTGGCGCAACTTAAGACTGTGTCCTCTCGTTCTCTAAGTTGCTGCCTGGAGAAAGAGACCAACCCCCACCTGGCTACAACCACCCCTCAGGAAGTTGTAGAGGGTGATAAGGTCACCTTTGAGTCTCCTTTTCTCCAGGCTAAACAGCCCCAGCTGTCTCAAAAATTCCTCACAGGGCTTGTGTTCCAAGCCTCTCACCAGCCTTGCTGTCCTTCTCTGGATGCACTCAAGTGTCTCAACCTCCTTCCTAAACCGAGGGGCCAGAGCTGGGCACAGCACTCAAGGTGCGGCCTCACCAGTGCCAAGCACAGGGGAAGAATGACCTCCCTGGACCTGCTGGCCACACTGTTCCTGATACAGGCCAGTGTGCCATTGGCCTTCTTGGCCACCAGGGCACACTGCTGGCACTGCTTTCTTATTATGATAAAAGCAAACTATATTTAATTTGCAGTCACCAGGACAATATACTTAAGACAGATGTCATGGAAGTATAGCAAAAGATTAAACATAAACTCAAGGTATTTCATATAGTGTCCAAGAAAAGATGATTGAACACCTTCAAAGTTGCCCCTGAGAGCTATGGATTTATCTGAGAGATTTGGAACTTTTTGATCAAATGAAGATTCAAAGCCTTCCCAACTCTGCTGTATTTATGGAATCACTACACAAAAGGATTTAGTGGTTTGGAGGCGGAGATCAATAACAGTTTGTGAAAAGCCCAAGTTAAAAACATCTTGAACTAAGACAAGCATTCAATATAGAGTTCATCACTTTAGACTTTAAATTGCCCAGTATAAAAAGAGGGACTGATGTTTGACCTTCACCAGTTCCTCTCTGAGGACGAAAAAAAAAAAAAAAAAAGGTATATTTACAGGAAAAAAAGGATGAAAAAAGGCCCTAAAATTGAAGTGGGAGATTAGGTACACCAGTTAAAGGTGATTGATAGGCATTTCCAAGCAGGCCTTGGCAAGGCAACACAAGGCCTGATGCTCATTTAAAAATAATTTGTTACTGTTCGACTGCATTAGCCTTTCTCCAGAGTCCAGGATTCTTTGTCAGAAAAGCAAAAATATATTGCATGTTTTACTAGCTAAATTACTAACCTATCAATAGGCCCACATTTTGAATGAGATTAAGGATTTAGGTCTTCTTTTGTCTAATGAAAAGGCTGCTAAGGGCTCTTAAACTCTGTCTGTTCTTATGGACAAGATCATAGCCTCCCTTATGGGAGTTTTAGGCAGTAGTTTCTGTGAGACCAGAATTTCACCCAGTCTTTGGAGAAAGTGATGCAAGCATAACTGGGTATCACAAACTGGCACCTAAGCGTTACGAGTTGTTTTTAGCAAAGAAACTCTATATCAAAAGCAAACTAAAGATTTCAAAGAAAACCCCTAGAAAGTGACAATTCAGCATCAGGTGGATTAAAGAGAATGGGCTAGGAGCTTGTAACAGGTGTGAGATTTAAGGACAGTGATTTATACCCAATGCCTATCCAGAAACAATGTTCTTCTGGGAGTGGTTCCTCAGCATTTTCCAAATCCCATATCTCTCCATAAAGAAGAAGAAGAGCAATATTCTGGAGTCACAGTTGACCAGTGTTTCCTCCTTCACTTTCTTTTTATAGGAGGAAAAGAGCAATTCTCATAAAAGTCCAATGTGTTACTGACACAACCCCAGTGAGAATAGAGGATCCCACAGACAAATAAAAAAGGCAAAGTTTTGCAGAGGCAAAAGAGCTTGCTTTGGACACAATGTTGGGTATTTCCTTAACATAGACAGTAAAGTCCATAGATGAGGGGAAGTGAGGTGGACCAGTTTGAGATTACATCAGCAAGGACTGCGGCAGCAAGAGCTCAGACTGGTGCCTATGGTCCAATTCAAGCCATGAACAAACCACTAAAACTTTTAATTGAAAAAGAAAGGAGGACAGGAAAAGATGTTTGTTTGTTTTACATGATACAGATAGACATGTGTAACTTTGTCCTCTAATATGTCTTTGACTTTTCCCCTCTATGAAATCAAGCTCACATCAACTAGTTCACTATCTTTTCTGATTTTAAACTATTAGCTTTTGGAGCTAGGTCTGTAACCCCTAAAGAGAATAAACTAAGAGAGCTTTAAGAACACCTAAATGATTCAGGAATCTCGTGCTTACTGGACTTGAATGAGATTTAAGAAATTCAAAAAGCAATTTAGCACTGTGGGAAAATGTTATGTATAGTGCTTAATCCACTGAATTCTAATTCCTATAAAAATTCAAATTACAGTA
>VWZN01017404.1:174043-194645 GCA_013396955.1 Regulus satrapa | reverse complement strand
AAAAAAAAAAAAAAGCAAATCAAGACCTAGGTAATGAGTTATCTAAGGCAAAATCTGAACACATTAAAATGGGACTTAACCAAAGTTACAATTATTGTGATTTTTCTCATTAATTTTCTTCACTACAGCATAGGACCAAATTTTTAACATAGTTTAAACTGTCCTGAATACATAGTCTCAGAATACCTAGTCTCGTAAAATAAACCTTTTCTTACTTAGATATGTGATTTAGAGTTGTTTTCATACTTCTTTAGAATAGATATAAAGCAGTTACATTAATAAGAAAAAAAAACCAAAAAAACCCCAAAAAACAAAAAAAAAACCAACCAAAAAACACCCCCAAAAAACCCACAGTGCTAAATTCTGGCACAAAAGTGTTCTAATAACACCAAAGTATTTTGCTTCCTTTAACTAAGACTTTTTCCCCCTTCTTTTTCTTTAAAATAACACAGATGAGATATTTCCAAGCAGTCAAAAGTGCAAAGGTTAATGAAGTATCTCATTAATCTTTCATAATTGTAGCACGCCCTTGTGACCCTTGGATCCATAGTATAACAGCAGTATTCCGGTTATGATTCAAAAGAGCAAAAAATAAGATCAAAATCCTGTAAATAAAACCCCAGCATGCCTCAGAATACTAGGTGTAGAGTGCCATACCCTCCCATGGCTGCAAGGGTAGCTGGCTTCTGGGAATATGCTATACCAGCTGTTAGGCTGTATGGCTCAACACAGAGAAGGCAAGTGCTTTATCTCTTCCCTTTCTGCTTTATTTGCCATTATGTTTGTGATTCACTAGTGGTGAAACACTTGGTAGACAGTAAGACAAGTACAGAGGGGGAAGACCAGGTGCAGGAGAGCCAGGGTGGGCTGCCATGCATATTTCTGAACCAGATCAGACTGTCTCACCTGAAGTACATCCTTTGGAACAAAATTAGAGTAACTGCAGACTGGTGAAAAGAGACAGAGGCAAGCACTCATTAGTAAGCTGGAGGCAGAAATTACTGAAAATGCAGCACAGCCTGTCTTCTTCCCTTGTTATGAAATGCCAACCTGCAGAGGTTCCTTGGGCACATGGGGACACTGGCCCCTGTACCACCTTGTGACAGCTAATGGGAAGGCTTACAGGCCAGCAAGATGCCCTGGGGAAAGAGAGCTATAGCCAGTGGGATGTGACTTGTTGGTGGTCACTGTTTCTCTGTCTAAGCGATATTCTGTCTAATTTTCCTTCTTTTTTTTTTTTTTTTCCTCCTTTAGTTTGTCTCACTACTGGAACAAAACAGTACATCCAGACCACTTCAGATGTCTGATAGGTGATACAGATTCTGCTATCCTTCTTGAGAGATTAATCCAGTCTACAATCTTATCATTCTACCCACAGGCTTAGGTATGTTTTCACTCTGAAGGGTGTAAAATTGGCTTGCTATCTCTGTCTGATAGAGCAGTGCAAGCAAATAATAGTGGGTCACTCATTCTGTTTATTTGTATCACACTGTTGGGTACAGACTATGACATCCATTGTTAGGTGCCATCCAAACATGGTGTGAGAAATAGCACTTCTCCTTGCAGTTCATCAAAAATGTGTGATCAGGGAAGGAGGATTTAATAGAAAAAGGCTGAAGCATGGAGTAGGAATGTTTACAAATACAGTGTAGCTCTGAGGATACTCAAGCCTGGAAGATACTCAGCTTGTCAGTTAGGGGGTTAATTAGCCTAAATAGAGTGCTGTGGGAATAGCAGCCCTCTTCTTGGTGCCTAACTATCTTGGGAACATTTCCACAGCATTGCAAGTTATCTGGTAAGCATTGCTAAAGCTGGTTGTAAAAGCTCGTGAAGGAATTCTGCAGCATACCTGGGGCTTGATCTTGAGTCTCATGTCTCTCAGTTTTGCACAGACCAGTGGTCGTCTCATTTAGCTCTTCCTTCCCTCCATCCCCCAACTCATATTTAGAAAGCAGTGAAGAATAACAATTCATGTCTAGCACAGCCTGGACCCTCCCTCAGAGACACCTCTGGAGCAAAAGAGTTCTTGATCTGTGCTTAGTGAAGACAAAGCAGCCAAGGGTGACTAACAGAATGTAAACTACAACTCTTAATATCATGCAAGCAACTGAGAAAACCTAATGTGAATACTAAGACCTGATTAACATATATAAAAAATACCCAACAACATAAAGCAATGCCTGATTTTAAGCTAAAAATAAATTGCATGAATTAATATTTAAAATGTATAGTACTTCAGATAAAAAGGTGACAGCCCTTACTATTAAATGAAACTCCAACTTCAGAAGAGAAAAAACAAAAAACAAACAAACAAACAAAAACCCAAAAAAACCAACCAACCAAACAAAAAAACCAAACCCAAAAACAAACCCAAAAACCAACACAACAAAAACCTCCTGGCTAGATATGAAATTACTTGCCCTTAATGTTTCATTTATATTGATAGTAGAGCCTTTGGTGTGGAGAATATTGTTTCTTTATTCACAGGTATAAATGGGATTGCAAGCTGCTAGATCAGTCACTATACCAACAGAACATCCAACAGAAAATTCTCCACCAATGCAACCATCCAAAAGCAAACAACTTCACACCAAAATACATAAAACCTGCCAAACTGAAACCATCCTGATTAATTAGAAAACATGGAAATGAGATGTCACTGTTGATCAATTTCCAAGTCCACTCTCATAATCTGGTATTACCTTCCTTGCTTGATAATATAGAGAAGAAAGGAGACGAGAAGATAGAGGGAGAAGGAGAGGGAGAGGGAGAGGGAGAGGGAGAAGAAGGATGAAGAGGAGAAAGAGGAGAGTTGTGCCATGTTACACCCAGCATTCTGCATTGACAAGGTTTGACCCGGGTCTGAGGGCTCTACCCCAAAGAGCAGCTCTCTGCAGTGCTGGTTCCAGGCCCACCTAGGAGACAGGGCAGAGATGGGCACACCCACAGCAGGGCTCAGGCAGGGACTGAAGGTCCCAGGCTGAGCTGGGACACGTCTCCTGGGCCCTTAGCAGGAGATGGTGGGGCTGGAGGTCCCAGGGGAGAACAGTGCCAGCCACTGAGGCCTGTGAGTACCCCCAGGACCCTGCCAGGACTAGACCTCAAGTGCTCATGTGCCCTTCTTCGGACACTGGTGCTTGGACAGTTTGGAGACCACTTCATCTCCTCAGGAAGCTGTAGGGAGCAGTGAGGTCACGCCTCAACTTCCTCCTCTCCAGACAAGCCCACAGGCCTTACCCACTCCTCAGAGAACATTCCTGCCAGCCTCTTCCCCTGCTTTGGTGTCCTTCTCTGGATACATTCAGGTACCTTCACATCCCCCTTAAATTGAACTGCATGCAGTACTCAAGGCTGCACCAAGGCTAAAACCAGGATAATTGCCTCTTTTGACCAGCTGGTCATGCTGTGTTTGATGCACTCCAGGATGGGGTTTGCCCTCCTGGCTGCCAGCACCCCCAGATCCCTTTCTGCAGGGCTGTTTTCCAGCCACTCCTCTCCCATTTTAGTCTCATGTCTGGTGTTTCTGCATCCCAGGTGCAGAATCTGGCATTTCATGCCACTGGTGATTGCCTAATGCTCCAGTCTATCCAGAAACCCCTGCAAGGCCTCTTGTCCCTGAGACAGCCAACCTCCCAGTTCCCCTGAAGACTTACTAACTGTGCATTCAGGTCCTATATCCAGGTCATCAATACAAATATTGAACAGAATTGGCCCTGGAATTGCACCCTGAGGAACACTGTGGTCGCTGGTCACCAGCCAGATGTAGTCCCATGCATCACAACCCTTTGGGCTCTGCCCTTCAGCCAATTCTTCTCCTTTTACACCATGTACCTGCTCATCTCAGCTGGACAGCTTGTCCAGAAGGATACCGGGAGGGACACGGTCAACTTTCAATCAAATTGAGTTTTCCATACAGATACGTGCAGGAATTATTGCCTTCTCCCCTTGCTCACGTCATAGTCTAGTCTCTCCATTTATTACTTCTCATCTACAGGCTCAAACCAATTGGCTGGAGTACGACTAATTACCATTGGGGATCAAGTACTAACCTCAAGATTCTCTAAATAATAACAGCCATATAAAGGTTAATAATGGTAATAATAATGTGTTGTTGTGGGGCAGAACATCTTCATTATTTCCTATCATGTATGCAACATTTACCTGGGGACACTAGAAGTCCTGGAGACTTCAGTATAGCGTATGTTCCTGCCACATTTCTGGATGCTCAAAGGCTGGTGAATACATAAAAATGGTCTCTTGCATCAGAGACCACTTGAAAAATCACTTGGGAGTTCAGAAGACTTCCTAATGAAAAACCCATGTAATTCACTGGAGGCAATATTTTAAATTATATCACATCAGAGCTGCAATAGAGCCACATCATTTGGTGGTAAAACAAGACACACAACACACCAGCATATCTATCCCTCAGGGGTACCAGGAGGTAACCCATTTTATCAGGAAAAGCAGAAAGGGATGCTACATTCAGAAAAAAAGGGTCCTTAATTTATAAGTTAAATAATTTTACACATTCTAAGAAGAGAAGAAAAACTAGAAAAAGACAAGTAAAATAAACTCAGTATTCTGCTGTGACCTCAACTTAGATATTTCACAGACTCATTAAAAAACATTCAAGTCATACATTTCTAAGAGATAATAGCTTCTGGATTTGTTAAAAATCTCTTATTACTCCAGGTTTATAAGAAAGTTCTTCCAATTTAATCACTTTAGAGACTAATGGAGCTAATTTGACTTTGTCCTAAAATCTTCTAGCTGGTTTAATTCAATATATTCATCATTCATATAAAAGTCTCTGAACAAAAGTCTTTGCCAATAAATGGCTTTCAGAGATTTATAGCCTCAGTATTTAGGAAAACTAGACATTACCAAAAGTTACCCAAATCTTTCCCCATGCATACTGTTGTCTGGTTGTATTAAAATGTGCATAGATCTAAAACTTGTTCTAAAAGCTAAATATTCTGGATTTGAGTTGCTTTTTATACCAACTTCATAATGTTTCTGGTTTCAAGAAAATGAACACATGTGCTTTGTTTTGTATCATATAATTAATTCACTGCAGTTCTGTAAGTTGAGCAGTGCATCTGGGCTGAATAAATTATTTGAGCATGAATCAGGATACATGTCTTCTGTCTCTTTTATCTGGAAGCTTTTCAAGTAAGCTGTCATCCTGTCATGTAATGAATTTAAAAATTCCTTGACATTTAACATTGTCCTGATCATAGTAGTTGCACAATAGAGGGTTAGATGTCACAACAAGGATTTATATGGCTTATCATCTAAATAATTTATTTGTCATTACAACTTCATTTGTTATTGCATGAAAACCTTGTCACATGTATATCTGAGTGCAATGCCCTCATATTCCTTTTTCTTTATGCTGCATTTTGTTTAATTTTATGTTTGTTTGAACCCTCTGCAATTTCAGCCAATTGTAAAAAAGTTCGAACTGATCTTGTTCATATTTACTTGCACACTGCTTATCTTTCCTTTGAAACTCAGGGTTTGTTTGCTTATTTGTAGAGCACTTTTACCCTGGCTGTGATCATACCTTAACTCATGGTCTGGAAGATCTAAGTTTGTCCACAAGAAGGATTGGTAAAGTAGCAGCAGAGACCTTGCAAAAACCAGATTGAACAATGACTTGACGTGATGTTGTGGTTTAACCCCAGCCAGCAGCCAAGCCTCACATCTGCTTGCTTACTTCCCCACCAGTGGGACTGGGAAAAAAATTAGAAGGGTAAAAGACAGAAAACTTGTAGGCTGAGGTTGAGACAGTTTAATAGGGAAAGTGAAAGCTAAGTACAGAAGCAGAGCAAAATAAGGAATTACTTCACTGCTTCCCATCGGCAGCAGGTGTTCAGCCATCTCCAGGAGAGCAAGGTCACATCACACATAATGGTTACTTGGAAAGACAGTTATCAGTCCAAACATTATCCCTTCCTCCTTCTTCTCCCTACTTTATTTACTGAGCATGATGTGTGGTCATTTTGGGTCACCTCTCCTGACTGTGTCTTCTTCAAATCTCCCATGCACCCTGAACTTCCTGGCCAGTGTGCCCGTACTAAAAGCATGAAAAGGGGTTGGCTCTGTGCAAGTCCTGCTCAGCAATAATAAAAAGATCTCTATATTATCAATCCTGTGTTCAGCACAAATCAGAAACACAGCCCCATATCAGCCACTGTGAAGAAAATTAACTCCACCCCAAACAAAACCAGCACACATGGACTTGACATTATTATTTTTTTTCTCAGCAAGAACCAGAGTCATGCAATTTCATCTTTCAACCAACTTCTTTGAGGTGCCAGATGGGAACATACTGATGAGAGATACCGATCCTAATAATGGTATTTCAGAAGTAATAAAGATCATTGAGGTGACTGACACTGTTCCTTTATACTTTATGTTAAAGCTCTCAGCTCATTCTGTCCAGCTGCAGTTTCTGCAAGGTAGAAGAGCATCATTTTATCTTAAGATTGCTCTTAAAATAGGAACATGCTTCTTGAAAATGTAGAAACTGTCAATATAAATTAATTTTATGGTTCTATCTGAATTTCTGTGGAGAGGTTCAGTGCTTGCAGATGTAATTATAGCCTGGGAAATAGGATGCCTGGGAAATGGGACACCTGGTAACTAGGATGCTTTTTGTGCATGTGGCTTGGGTGGACTTGCCTACCTGTTCATCTTCTCTCCCTCACCCCCATGAAAGAATTTTGGCTTTGGTGGGTTTCTAGATGATCTTGCAGCAAAGCACATCCTCCAGGCCCCCGTACTGCATCCTCACCATCTTTGGGAAAAATCAAAGGCTGAATGGAGGAGACAGACCATGTATTAGAACTTCACTGATGAGCAGATTACATCACAAGCATGATACTGCCTCTGTCAGAGCAGTCTCCATCCTTGTTGATTTTCAAGACCTAGCAGGAAGAACCTCTGAATAAAGAGATCTGATGGCACAGTAACTCTGTTTGAGTAGGAATTTGGACTAGAGGCCTCCTGGGATCCCTTAAAACTTGAGTTGTCCTATGACCTCCACAATCAGCAGTAGTTGAGAATGCTGATGATGCTTTGTACCAGCCAGCAGAGTGGACAGATTGTTAAAAAACTTTAATGAAAGTATAAAAATGGAGATCACAAATCCAGAGGAAACCAGACTTCATTAGTGTTGATGTACTCCCTAAAATGCTTTTATCTTATACTTCCGCAGGCAAAGTTGCCTTAATCTCTTTTTGGGCTTTAAAAACTGGGGTGCATCGACAGTAAGGCTTGCAAATTATGAAGAAAATTAGCTAATTTCCCATTTCTACTTTTATTCAGAGAATGAGAAAAACCCTGCAATAACCTGGCATTTTATTTGATAAACTATTTTCTTAAATATTTCAAAGAAACCTGACTTGCAATGGTACAAAATCTGAAATTAGTTCCCTGACAGTCCCTCATGGTATCAGTTTCACTTGGGAAAAACTAATTAAATGTGAGTTCTCTTTGATGCAGGAAATAAATGTGTTATAATCGCTCACCCTACAGGCAGCCCCCGTGCTTAATTATACACACCGTATGCATGACATGACCAGAATCCATCAGTTCTTTCATGGGTGAGCAGTAGTAAGCAGGCCTGCCACCAAACTGAGACCAAAAGGGAACTGCTGATGAAGAATTCTAGGGTCCATATTCCATTTTTAATGATGTTTAGGCACTGATTATCCCCCAAAATATGTAGGAGGAGCAAAGTTAAGAATATGGTCCCCAGAGGCAGTTTCTGTACTCCATGTAGATAGACCATGCAGCACTTTCTCACTGAGCAGAGAAAGGAACTTGTCCGACATTTTAAATCCCTAACAGAAAACTTCTTCTGGGTTCCTTAGATGGACCATAGATTCAAGGCAAAGTCCATAAGGCCGCTCTCCTCTATGTTTCATTTGAAACATGCCGCACAGCAAACAGCATGCAATTCATCTGCTTTAGAAGGACAAAAGGCTGAGTCAGCTCCACTGGATTGCTTCCTCATTGCTCCTCCTTAGGATACTGTATGATAGGCTGATATTTGCTTACTCTGATTCAGCTTTAAACAAATCCTGAAATTGCCTCTTGCACAAAAATATATGCATCTGTCATTGAATGTGCCTGATCTATGAGAAAAATTTGAACATTTCAGAGTTAGTTCAGGTGCAAACATAAATAGCAGATAAAGATTTTTTTCTGATTTTTTTCCTTATTTATAAATCCTGGATATAGCCTTTGCTAATGCTGCATCTATCCTTTTTACTATTCACTTGATATGTGAGTAAACACAGCATTGACTTAAGCAACAAATCACTCTTAATCCCCTATTAAGAAACCAACTAGGCCAGTAAAAAATGGATCCAACTACTTCAGTCACAGACAGTTTTTAACTATTTTCACACCATAGTAGTCAGATTTAGACAATGTCCATTTCCAGGGAGCCTGCTAGAGCCCTGCTTAGGGGTTTATACTTTTTTTTTTTCAATCCAGAACGCTGGCACAGGTTGTTTGTTTTTTGGGCTGTAATATGCAAATGCATCAACTAATCCCTTTAACAAAAGGGCAGAGATAAGAGCTGAAAGGCCAGCACCTCAGGCAGTACTAAGAACTGCTGTCAGTAGATTTAGAATCCTGTGTTCTTAGCAGAGAATGGCTATGNTCAGGTGGGGTGGAAGCAAATCCAGAAAAGGTACAAGGTGCAATACTATAAAATTATTTTCAAATTCCAACCAGCAAGGCTCAGGGCTGTATTTTGCTCATCACCTTCATTGTTTCACTAGTTCTTCAGCCTACCTGCTTGTCTCCTCTCTCCTTCCTGTGCACCACTGGCATAGACTGGCTTGCCCCTTACACTTCCCTTTCGTCCATCTGGCCATGCCAGACAAGCCCCAAAGCCTGTGATACCCCATCCCATTCAGAGCCTCTGGCATTGTTTCCATCTCATTTTCTGCCTTCTCTTACTATATCTCCTATTTCAATTCTGCCTACCCTTTCTGGGCTCACCTCCACACCTCCACTGCTGCCTTCTCTCTTTCTGTCCTCCTGTTCATCATTTCCTCATTGTCTCTTGCAGCCTCATCACCTGACTTGCTGCTTACTCTACAGTCTCATCAGTCCCTGCCTTGCCTTACTTACCTAATTCCTTGCAGTGCCTCTCCCCTCAACACTGCATCATCTCATTTTACTGCTTCATGTGCTGTTTTCCTGTTCCATTGTCACCTTCACCTGTGGTCCTATAGCTTTGTCCTACTCTTTGTCACTCACTTTCAACACCTCTCTGCTTGTCTCTGCTTTCCCTTCTTGTAATTGCTCTGTTTTCCACCATGTCTTGCTACTGTAATTCACTGCTTGCTCTGGACAGCCCCATTTGCTACCTGTCTCCTCCTCTTCTCCTCTCCTAACAACCATGTTTGCTCTCTATGCACACTCTTTTTGTTTACTGTTCCACTTACTCTTGCTTGCTTTTTTGCTCTTGCTCCCCACATCGCCAGGACCTGTCTCAGACCACCTTGACAAGCCATTACGTATGGACATTTGCCATCCTGTCTGTTCTTGCTACTTCATTTTGTCTCCACCTGTCTGGAGCTGCCTTGCTTGCAGACAGCCATCACAACTTCTCCATTTCACATCTGCTGACCATGCTTGTTTCCTCAGTGCCTGTCACCATTCGCCTTCATCACCAAAATTCTCCTACATTTACTTCTTCTGATGCCTGGAAAGGGTACCTAGAACAGAGGCTAGACAGAGTTAAAAGATAAAGGTAGTATTTATTGAAAGGCTTTCAAAGGGTACACTTTGAGCAGTGCAGGAGTCTCGCAGAAAGTCTTGCACCCAAGATGGAAGACAATCATAACTTTTTCGGTGAGATAGAAGTTTGGTCTATTTGCATATCAGAGGTTAATTGTCCAATTACAGCTTCAGGTAAAGAAGTATCTTACTCCAAGTTTTTCCCCCCTAATTCACTGTTGCTTACATTTTTTGGAGCCTGAGACAGTAAAGTGTCCTTGATTTCAGGCCTAGAGAGAATTTTTTTTATCAGAATAAAATGGAAGAACAGTAGCTGACAGGCTATGGAATTTTAGAGTTATACACTAAAACAGTATTGACTTGAAAAATATAAAAGCTAACACTGAAGGCATCACTTCCTTCTGCCACTCAGACTCCTTCACATGCCACCCCTCTTCACAGACTCATTTCCATGCCACTAGCATGTATTTCTGCCCATTGTGGACTTTACACAGAAAAAAACCCTTCTTTTCTTGATTGCCTTCAGAATTTTCCTTAGCTACAGGCTCTCACTGCCTGTCTTCCCAGCTTGTTCTTGCCACTGCTTGATTCCTGTGCTTGTAAATATCATTCCTTCAGTTTTTGAAAGCAGCATTTCTAGATTAACTCTCATCTTTTTCTTTCTTTCCCTACTCTGCTTCTTCCTGGCCTCATCACATCATTTCAATACTTGACTTGCTGACCATGGCCAGTTTTCATGTTGGATCATGTTTGCCGTCTTTGTTCAGGAGGATGTTTGCTGCCTCCTGCTGTTGCCAGACCCCTGCCTCTGCTTTGCACATCATTCCACACTCTGTGTTCAGTGTGACCTCTTGCCTTCATCTACTGCATACCTCCCTCCTCAGCTTGTTGCCCCAAAGCTCCCTGCTTTCTCCTTATTGTCCAGAATCTGCAGCTGCTGTCCATTTACTTTTTCTTGTCCTTTCTCGCTTGTTACCCTGCTTGTCCCCCTCCTCTTACCAGTCTGTCAGACACGCATCTTTCCATTGCTGCACAGGCTTCTGCTTTGCTCTTGTCATATCACCAGCACTTTCTGCCTATTATTGCTACATTTCCTAGAAAGCCTCCTCATTCTCCTTACTGACAGCTCTCAAAACTCTCCTTGCCTGCAGCCTTGCAACTATAAGGCCTTTTACCACGTTCCACAGCTGTTTCTGCCCCCAACTCCTTAGCTGCCTAACTTTGGTGCCTTTCCAGGCAATGGTATTCAACTCCATGGTGGGTTGACCCCAGCCAGCAGCAAAACTCCCACACAGCTTCTTGCTTATTCATGTCCCGGAGGTGTGGGTAAGGGTACAAGAAGAAAGAAAGCTAGAAAACTTGAGATAAGGACACAGTTAATGACAGTTAATAAACTTGAGTTTAACACAGTTAATAAGGGCAGTTAATAAGCACACACAGTTTTATAAGCAAGGGAAAGAAGTGAGAGAAAAAAAAAATGCAAAAACTAATTGTTTACCACCTCCAACATGCTGACTGGTGCCCAGCCAACCTCTGAGAATAGTTATCTTGAAGGACTCTCTTCCCTCCTTCTCTTCCCTGTTATGTTGCTGAGCATGATGCCATGTTGTATGGATATATCTTCATCCAGTTATGTCAACTTCTCTCATCTTCGTCTTTTACTTCATCTTTCCATGTATGGGGAAGAATCTTTTATTTATATATTAATCTACAAGCTTTGATTCTTCCTTTATTCTATCCTTCACCACCTTGTTTCCCACCTTTTCTCACTGCTTTCCTTTTTGACACCAGGCTCTGTGTCCCTGTCACTCCCTTTTGCCCTTTCCCTCTTCTTCTTTATATTGATCTGTTTATCATCTGGCTTCACCTGCTCATAAACTTTGTTTGTTACACAGTTATTCAGCCCATTAGCCTTGCTGCCAGGGTTTCAGGAGCTTCAGACTCCTTCTCACCCTACTTGCTGGTCCCTCTGCAAGATACTCACCACCTCCTGTACCTCATTCCTCCTCACCATCACTGTTCCCCACCACTATCCTTATTCCATACCTCCAAACCAAAATTCCTGTCAGGCCACAACCTGGTCACTCACAGCTGTGTCACCATCCCCTCCCTCACTGCCAGAGGTCATTTCAGCCTGGTACTGCTTCTCAGCCCCTGGCCTGTTTTCTCTCCTCCCCATGTCCCTGGCTAGCTCCAGGGAGGAGACGTAAGTCACTGCACAAAACCAGAATAAGAGGCACTAGGGCTACCTTTCTCTGAGATAGATTTTCAGATGTTTAGAAGAGGGGAGAAGGGAGAATGGAGAAAGGAGGAAGAGGGGGTTTTGCCCATGCCTTTTAAACCCTAGGGATCTGGTTGAAGAGGGACAAACATTCAGACCTATTAGGTATCCCTAGGGAGGGGAAAGGATGGTAGGGATAGTATTGGCAAGTCATCCTGGCTGGAGTTTACAGATAAGAATGACTGTTAGCTGGCTTGCCAGATATGCCACAACTTGGGGGCTCAAAATGCAATACCATACTGGCCTATTTCTGTCCATGGCAAGATGGCAAGATCCCTACCCTGCCATCCGTTTTAGCACTTCATGCATAATATGCGATTTCCAAAAGTGCCCATATGATTTATTTTCTCAAATTATTCATTTTGGAAAACAGAATCTCTGGCTCTTAACAGCTTGGTTTTTATTGCAAGTCGATGAAAATTGAACTACTAAATGCCCCATGTCTGAATTTTCAAAGCTGTTCAAGCATGCACAAAAAAGCCTCAGGGAAACAGCTTAATTTTCAACCATATGTGGGACACCTAAGTTGGCTTTTGAAATTTCTCTAGTCTGGTCTTGTAAAATGCCTAAATACATGTGAAAATTTGGCCACAGATTCCCTTTGAGGTAGTGGAAAGAAGGAGATAATATTCTGAGTTCCTAAACTGCTTGTATGCTTTTAAAAAATGTACCACTGTCTTTTTAACCCTAAAATAACTAATTATCAGTCTAAAGAGTTAATTATAGTACAGCACCTTTCAGAAAACCTTTCAGGAGAAACATGTCATCTAAAGGCTAAGTATTAAGAGTGGAGGTGTGAACTTTTTAAAAAGCATTTGGATCATTGCTGTCTCCCACACACACTATTAAGATGGGCTGAGCTCAAAAGAAATTTTATACAAAAAAAAAATCTAGGGGGTAGATTATAGAGGGTTACATTTAAAATGGTACCTTAACAGATCTGTTATTTATTAAAGTGTCTATAGAAAGTAAATGAAAAATAAAAAAATAGAGGCTGAGACAGAGTGAACTAGAATTGCTTGAGTGAGCTACAAAATTTAGTTTTGTGAGGTGTTTCTTATGCAAAGGAACAAGTACTTCATATTAAATATGCCTACTTGTAGCATTTTACTTACAAATGCTTAATGTCCCCTTTTCCACATGCTATATTCCTCCAAGAGAGACAAACAGGGACCAGCCATATTGTAAACATCCAGGCTTGGAGCAGTTGAGTAAGCAATACCTTATTTTGAATAGGAATAAATGGAGGGAGTTTGGGAAAAAGCCAGTGGACTATCAGTGAAACATATACCCTCTTTTTTTGTGCCAATCTTGGGGCCAGGTAAGACTTTTCTTGAGAAAAGACGCAGGTTCACAACCTGCCCTTCAGATCACAGGGTTCAGAGAAATATTAATGAGACAAAGTCTGCAGAGCTGCAAGAATTTCCCACTGAATGGCATCAAACTATAGCAGCTTTATTAACAGCCTCTGTGGTGGGTTGACCTTGGCTGGATGCCAGGTGCCCACCAAGCCACTCTCTCACTCCCCTCCTCAGTAGGACAGAGAAACAAAAAATAACAACAACCCACCAAAAAAGTGCAACAATTAAAAAAAACCCTTGTAGGTCAGGATAAAGAGAGTTTTATAAAGCAAAAGTAAAGGTCATTTGAAGAAGAAAAGGAAAACAAAGTATTTATTCTATTTCACATCAGCAGGAACTTCCTGGGAAGTAGGGCTTCAGTACACTTAGTGGTTACTCTGTGAGACAAAAGTAGTAAAAATGTCCCTTCCCCATTCTCTTTGCTTTTACTGCTAAACAGTAAAATATGGAATACCCCTTTGGTTAGTTTTGATCAACTGTCCTGCCTATGTCCCCTCCCAAGATTTTGTCTATCTCTGGCTGAATGGTGTGGGGGCAGCTCATTGGAGGGACAGTGCTGATCTTGTGTGTACACTGCTCAGCAGCAGCCAAAACACTGGGGAGTTATCAGCTTTCCAGCCACCGGTGAAAAGCACAGCTCTGTGAAGGCTGCTGTGGGGAAAGTGAACTCCAGCTCAGCCAGATCGGATGGATATATACTCTCAATGGGACCACACTATGAAAGAACAGTGATACTAAAAGACAAAAAACTCTAGGCTCTTCCTCAGCCATAAAGTACATAACCACAGTGAGGTAATCTTACACAGGTATTAATATACCCAAATAATTCTCTTTTGACAATAGTTATTAAAATCCATCTGGCAGACTTAGCTTATGTTTCTCTACAGCAAATAGTGTAATTCAAGGATGACTGGCTTGGGAGTCTCCTTAATAGGCAGAGGTGGATTGCCCTTTGGATGTTCTGCTGTATTCTTCAAAGATGGTACTTGTACTTCTACTTCTCACCTTTATTTTCTACATTCACATAAGAAAGACTTAATAATAGAAGGCAAAAGCATTGGAGAGGGCAAACTCCTCCAGTAATCAGCAAACCAAAAGCAATTGAAGCTCTTCCTCCAGCTAGTTCTACTTAGAGACTGTCATTACTTCTGTCTCTCCTTGCTGCTAAGCTATTACAGGAATATAATGATCTGCAAATGAGGAGGAAAAGTGTGAAAAAGGAGAAAAAAATGCAAAAGCCTGTATTTAGCAGAATCTTGCTATGACTGTTAACACATTACTCATAGTTTTGCAAAATTCTAATGCAGTGGCTTTGTCTCTTCATGGTACCTGAAACAGCCTCAAATTAATTAATTGTCTCTCCCATTCTAGATGAAAGAATTGAGCATACTTTTTGAAGAAGCCTAATTTTGCTGGGTTATGCAGCTTATTTTTTTATCTTAGCTTGATCAGAAATCCTGCATCCAAATAAGTTTTAACTTAAAATGGAAAATGACAGTGCTTTTTATATTGACTGATTCTCCAAATTTAAATATGCAGTAATTAACATCAATATAAATAATTTACAAAAGCAGCTGTAAATGAGAGGATACTTTGCAAACACTGTTTGTATTTAGCCTTTAAATACAGCCTATTAATGAGTAGGGCTCCAGAAGTGTGCACAGAACTGAAAATGAATCAACTGTGCCATAAAAATAATAGGTCATTGCCCCAGGTGTCCAATCCTTGGAAGGATTATGAGGGTGCAACAAAAACAATCAGAATTACTGGGCCACTAAATTATTATGCAGTTTCAAAAACTCAGCATACATTAGTATGGTGGTGTTATAAGGGCTTTCTATACAGCTAGAGTGCATAGGCATGGTCTCCTCAGTAAGAAGCACATAATTCTGAAGACCAAAATGCTTACAGGCCAATGAAAAAAAATATTTTTAATATAATACTAGCACCCTCTTGATTTTTTTTCCTTTAAATCTGTACCAGCAGGAAAAAACTTTGAGAAATACCACAAATGTTGTATTAAAAATAAGCAAATCTCTGTTTCTCCCTTCTGCTAAGTTCTTACTACTTGCATTTAAGATTTTTTTTTTAAATGGAATAAAAATAAAAGAAATCTGATGCTCGTGCAGCCAGCTGGCATAAAAAAACAAAACAAAACAAAACAAAACAAAACAAAAAAAAACCCCAAAAAAACTGTAGTTAGAAAGGTTATAGAGACTCTGGGGCTTGAGCACATATTATTCTGAAAATGAATATGTAAAAAATTATAAGCATCTGTGTAACACAAAATTCTTGCAAGCTGCATACTAAGATCTAAGATTTCAAGTGCTACAAAAAGCATAGACTACTCCCTTACACTCCCACTATACTGCTGGATTTAACCTAGCTATGGCTCTCAAGGTATTTTTTTTTCTGTTAAAGTAACAACACAGACAAGACTTGGGCTTAAAAGCTGAATGATTTCTCTTCTGTCGGTAAGTGTAAGAAAACTTTTTTGTGCACATTTTGTGCACATTTAACTCTCATATATGCAATAGCATGTTATTATAATAATATTTATTAATACAACCAATATAGTATTTCAATAATTTAGGCACTGTATAAAGTAAATTTCGAAGGTAGAAAGTACCTTAACAACAATGTAGTAATCCTAAAAAAATTTGGTTTCAGATGCTTGAGAACTAGATATAAACCCCTACTAAAACCAATTAATTAAGCCATATATTTATTTAATAAGTGTAACTTTTTTTTTCTGCGTCTTTATGTGAAATATAATTTGTACTAGGCTCATCTTTAGCACACTGCTCATCTCTGAACATCTGTCTTCCAGTGTAAGAAGAAAATTTTCAGTTTTTATAGTTCTTTAATGTCTTTTAGCGAAAGATAAATCCCAAGTCTCCTTCACTTTTTGCCATGGACTACAAAGTGGGCACTTATTATTGATCAAATCCAGCCATATGAAAGAGATCTAAGCCCAAAGCCCCATTTAACATGAGTTTGGAGGGCTTTGGTTCCCTCAAAAAGAACCAGTTGTTCTGATCTCCTTCTGTGCAGGCTTTGCTTTATAGGGTTGAGAGAAAGCCAAATGGCAGTTGATTAAATTCAGTGATGCTCGTGGAATTAAATCTGTTTATACCAGTTGAAAAGGTATATCTCAGGAGTCTGATCTTTTACAAGAGAAAGTTGATCCTTAAAATACTGCAGATATTTATTAGAAAAAAAAAAAAAAGAAGCTCTTTGGCTCTGCCATGGGTTGCAATGCAGGATGTGGCCAAGGGTGTGTATTCTATCACCATCTGTTGAACCTAGGTGGGGCAGTGTTCTTTATCTTCTCCAACATCCACCTTTGTCTTCTGTTAATAGGCCATTATGGCTTAGATTATAATGCAGGATGTCAATGGGAATGTGTATTCTGTCGCCATCTGTTGAGCCCCAGAGGGGCAGTGTTATCTCTTACACCACCCACCCTTGTCCAGGAAGGTATCATTCTGTTTAACGGGCCATTGAGTGACTGATAAAATTACAATTATCCCATTGTGAAATGCTCGACCCAGGGGGAGGAGCCAGGCATTTCCAACTGAATAAAATCTGGGATTCAAAACTGTAGGAGAATTCAGTCCCTGAATGGGGCAATAGAACTACACAGGCTCCATGATCAGAAGGCTAAATATAATGATTTATTAAGATCTATATGCAAGAGCAGAGAAGCTACAAGCATACAGGCAAGCAACTCAGACAGCAATTCTGACAGCAATCCCTGTCTGTCCAAAATATCCAGAGTACATTGATAAGGCAGAATCCTATACTAAGTATAGACTGCCTAACCTCTGTAAACATCTGGATGTTATGAAGTATTCTCCCAGCGTTGCCAAAACAATCTCAAGGCCCATGTTGTAGGCAACACAGGACACCAATAGTACCTTTCTCTCCACTGGATTCCCAGAGGAAGAGCAGGCCTTTCTACACCACCGGTGGACCTTCAGAAGAGGATTGCACCCTTCTAGAGGATGGCTGCTTCAACAGAATCTCATCTGTTACTCCAGGAGGACTGCAGCCATCATTTAATCGGGCTGCTCCCAACACCCTGACTGACAGGGTGTCAGGTTGTATTCCAACTCTTTGTTGTGATCACTACTTTGTTGTGATCTTTGTTGTGAACTACTGTTTTTTTTTATTTTAATATTCCTATTAAGTTGTAGTTTGTTATTTTTTTCTTGCTAGTAAAGAACTCTTTCCTATTCTCATATCTTTGTCTGGGAGCCTTTTAATTTCAAAATCATAATTAGGAGGGAAGGGGTTTCATTTTCTGTTCCAGGGGAGGCTCCTGCCTTCCATAGTAGACATGTTTTCTTTTAAAACCAAGACAGGCTCTTAATAGGTTGTGTATCTGACATTTCAGTATTTTGTATTCTAAATATAGGTTTCTGGAAAGAACAAAATATTTCTTATATAAATAATTGTTCCAGTAATTGTAACTACCAGTAATTCTGGGCTTTCAGGAAACAGCAATGATCTGCTCAAGCCCATTTCCATTTTGTGACATCTATGTTATTTCACCTCCTCTGGCTCCTGATTTGTGAACCACAGCATTCACCCCATAGAGTAGAATCTATCATTATGTGAAAAGAAAAAAAAAAGAAAAGAAAAAAAAAACCACAACAAAACAAACAAACAAACAAACAAAAAACCATGAAATAGTGTGATTTCTGTTTTAAAAAATGCAAGATGAAACAAAATGTTTAATGTTTTTCTTGACACTTTCAGGGAAAAATCTTTGTTTTGAACTAGATGAGATTCTTTTGAAATTCTTCCCTTTTGCCTCACTTATTTTTCCAAGTGAAGGATAATGCAAGAGAAGCAAGAATTCACATTTTTACCTTTTACGAAGAAACCCCTTTTGAGAAATTTACTTCTCCTTTACGCCCAATAATAGCAAATTAAATATTTTTATTCAGATTGAAAAATTCCATGTTAAAGCTGTGATAGTTGGGAAAATCTCAATCTTGACCAAAATTATGAAATATTTTCAAAAATTTGTTCAGTTTTTATCAAACTTGATGAATTCAGCTTATAGAATTGCATGTGCTGTTAGCTTCTGTTGCACTTATTTCCTCTTTCTTTTTTTCCCTTATAATTCAGTTTGCTGTTTCTGTACATTTTATGTACATTTTGATATGTTTTTATGCTTCTCTCTGATTATCCAGAAATAAGGCTGACTAAACTAATTCTAATTGTAGAAATTTATGCCTTTTCTTACTAGTTCATTTCTCCACCATTGCATTTTTTTTATGGTATAATTTTAAATGTGTGACAGAGATCATTGTAGTATTCTTTTCTTTCTAGAAGGTAAAAATCCTTTATGTTTTCTAATTAAGAAAAGCTTTTGGAATGGTAAATTTAGCATTAACAACAAATACAGTACATTAAGGCTAAGCCTCCAATATTTTGACTATTTTAGCACAAGGAAAGTTTGATGACATGTAGTTAAGTCAGCTATCCATTACTATTGTTTTAAAGCCCAAAAATCCAATTACAGTTTTTGTTTGTGGTTAGTGACACTTCTTAGGTACTTTTTAGCCAGGGCTTTAAAAAGTCCATTAAAGAATCTCTTCACATCAGTCTTGTACAGGAATAAGATGGTCACCTCAAAAAAGGGGCATAGACAGGGCAGAGATGTTAAATGGTTACTTTGCCTCTGTCTTTAACAATGATTATGGGCTAAGGAGGTCCCAGTGCCCTGAGTTTGCCTATGAGAGGAGAGAACACTGAGGGGAGACCTCATCACAGTCTACATCTTCCTCATGAGAAGAAGAGGAGGGGCAGGCACTGATCTCCTCTCTGGTGATCAGTGACAGGCCCCGAGGCAATGGCCTGAAATTGTGTTAGCGGAGGCTTAGTTTGGATATAAGGAAAGGGTTCTTCCCCCTGAGGGTGGTTGGGCACTGGAACAGGCTCCCCAGTGAGCCTTTTAACACTAAGCCTGACACAGTTCAAGAAGAATTTGGACAATACTCTTGGGCATGTGGTGCAACTCTTGGGGCTGTTCTGTGCAGGGCAAGGAGTTGGGCCTAATGGTCCTTGTGAGTTCTTTTCAGCTCAGGATGCTCTATGATTCTTTCTGTCTTGATTTTGTTCTTCCTTTTTTTTTCTCTACCAGGCAATGGTCAGGAGAACTGGAGACAATACACAAAGTGAGAAAAGCTGTGTGGAATATAGTCTCATCTCACATTTTAACAGGCCTCTGCTCAGTTTTCAGCTGAGACTGCTAATATCAACTAAATTTTGAAGTGAAGAACACTTAGAATATTCTAATCTAATCATCTGCCAAATCACAAACTAGTAATTCCTATAACAAACCCACATCACTTCCTTGCACTAAGGTATTCTTGTTGACTATTCCAAGGAGCACCTCTATAGCTACAGAAAATGACCCAACAAGAACAGAAGGTTAAACAATATTTACTTTACCGTTTTTCTGTCTCTTATCATCATTGTATCTCATCCTTTTTGAAACTACTGATAGACTGTGTTCTCCAAGATGCTCTTAAAATTGAGAATTACTATTTATAAAATGGACAATAGAGTTAGAGGGTAGATTAAGTGATTTTTCTGAAGGTCGCAGTATTTATGAATAAACCACAAAATGAGCTGAAGTTTTCTGCAATCTATCTTGACACACAATGTTATTTCTCAGAAAAAATACAAAGCCGATTTTTTTTTTCTGTGCTCTAAGGTCAGGCAGAATTAATATCATTCAAAATAACTCAAAACTGTAAAAATAGCCACTCAACATAGTCAAAGTCCTCTCATGAGTTATGATGACAAAACAAGTACCCTGTGAATAGCACAGGCAGACTCTATTCATCATAGATAACAGGTTATCTGGATCTTCCACCCTTATGATACAGGCTGGCTCCTTTAATACAAAGCCGAACACATTAATCTTAATTCCTTTAGGTGATGTATAATTTAACATTTCTTAAAGGGAAATCTGACAATAAGAGGTCCAGCTACACATACATCTATATCCATATACAACAACTAATTGGAAACTAAAATCTTCAATCTTACAACTGAGCAATTACAAAAAATTAAAATCAGCTGGGGCTTCTTGCATGATGTCTGTATCAACACTCTGTAATGAACTGCAAACTTTTTTGTGACAGGGCTTAATATATATACATATATGCAC
>VWZN01017404.1:142005-167334 GCA_013396955.1 Regulus satrapa | reverse complement strand
AAGAGAAGAGAAGAGAAGAGAAGAGAAGAGAAGAGAAGAGAAGAGAAGAGTTCAGTACCAAGAGACATAAGACCCCTGGATCTCTAGGTGATGGCTGAAAAGGAAAATGAATAAAATCTGAGGACTTCACATGTAATTCCTTCCCTCATTAGGGCTGCTGGTGAAATCACATGGGTCTCTGGATTTCCAGCAGGCAAGATGCAAGGCTGCCACCTGTTCAGAGAGTGCAGAAAAATGGTCAAGGCTGATCACTCTGGACATTGAGTCTGGCAGCTCTCTCTGAGAAGGTGGATGGGTTGTTTTTTGACGGGGAGAACAACACAGGCATACTTGTTAGGAATAACCAAGTCACCTTAGCTGAGATACTGCCTCATACAAGGTAAACAGGGCCTTGATATTGTTTGTCAAAGAGCTAGCAAATAGGGTCATACTTATTCATGCAGTCCCAATCCAATCATTACAACCACATCTAGATGCATGTACACCCAAAAACACATGTGGATTCACTGTATTTTCCAAAACCTTAGCTCTTACTGGGTCACAGAGATATGATTTACTGTTAACAGATATTTAAAACCCACTGAAGTAGAAAATAAATACAAGAAATCAGACTGAAAAAAACTGTATTGCAAATTTTACTCAATTATGAACAAGGTTTAAGATTTAAATGAAACATATTTCATGCCCTTGGAGATAATTCTGGAGATGAAACCCTTTGAATCCATGTTATTGAAACAGAAGCTTACTTTCCCTCCAGGAAATATGAATCACTGTGTCTATTCAAATCTAATTGAGCCAAATGGTAGACACATGACCCCCAAGTGAAATGTTTCCCACTATACAAAGTTAAAATTACCACAACTTTGTTCTTTCTTTTTGAAATCTAAGAAATTACATTAGTATTTGGCAGCAGCTAGCAAAGCAATGCAAAATGAAAAATCCAACTGACCAACCAAAAAACCCACTCCAGAAACTAAAGCAGAAACCAACATCCCCAGAAACAAACAGCCATCCCCCCAAACCCTAATCTCATGATACTAAAATTTTTAAACTCAAGCTATTTTAAAATTCAAACTAAGGGTTAAAATATTTTACCTCTGCCCATTCTTTTATAAACATATAAAATTATAAAACAGAAATGAAACCTAGAGTTTACAAAACATAGGCACTTGGCACAGAAAAATTGCAGTAATTGTAAAGATATTACCTCAGTCCTAAAGTTTATGTTCAATTTAAGGGCTAGGTTGTACCTTTAAGCACCTAAGGTTGGGAAATACAAATGTGCATAGTGCCTTTGCAGTCCTAATGCAGCTACTGGGATCCATATACATGTTTACACCAGGCTATCTGGAAGCTTAGAGGATGGGCTTTAGAAACAGTGAACAAAACAGGACTGTGCTTCAAACAGGGCTGTTGCTCTCAGAATTCCTGGAAGCACATTGACCTGGACATTGTATGCCTACAAACATTTTATACCTAATCTTCATGGGTGCATTTCAAGCCCAGCAGAGCTGGCTGTGGCATTTAGAGGTTGCAGGAATAAAAGCAAGGCCGATACATTTCACCTACAAGCTTCTCAAAGCCTCAGCACTATCTGTTTCTGTAGCTGTATCTGTAGCTGCCAAGCAATCATGCACTGAACACTCGTGTCAACAGTGGCAATAATAGGTTGTATTTGCATGCTCTGGCACTGCATTATCTCTTACACCAGAGAAATGTTGGGGCAGAAAGATGCTTGCAAGGGAAACCCAATTAACCTTGTCATATCCTAGCCAGATCCCTGCAGTGGATGACTTCAACATCCTCAGGTTTTAAGAAGTAAGAACTCTAGCAACATATTTCCACTTTCTGCTTCTGGTGCTGCTATAATTTCAGAATTTTTTATCTGGAGGGAAGATGAGCTAGATACCAGATGAGAAGATGCTGCCTCAATCCTCAAATCCAACTCCCCCTAATTAATGAAGGGATCATGCAATTTAATCCCTTTCAATATGTTATCTAGTAAATTTTATAATTAATTAGATTTCTTTCTTATCCTTCTATGTACCTATATTATATATAGGTACCTATTACCTATCTCTGTTCCTAGAGATGGAACTGGAGGACATGAAATGTGGTAATGACAATATCCTGTAGCTAGACGAAGCTGACATGTGGCAGACTATATTGGTATGAAGGATGAAAATAGAGGAGAATGATAGAACAGTCATATACCATCCATCATATACCTGCAGAAGATCTGCTATCTTAATTTTGTTGCTTTTTGATGGTTTCCAATGGATTTCAAATTTAACTAGGGCACAATAGATTGCCAAAAGAGGTTCTAGATGCCCCATCCTTGAAACATTCAGTGTCAGCTTGGACAGAGCTCTTAGAAATCTGATGTGGTTGAAGGAGTCCCATGACAGGGGGATGACCTGGACTAGATAACTTTGGACTAGATGACCTTTAAAGGTCCTTTCCAATAAATAACATTCTCTGATCCTATGAAATGATGGGAATTCAATTTTTTTTTTTTTTTTCATTTTAAGAACTTGTACGTTTTTCACAAACACAGAAAATAAATAATTTATCATTATTTTGATTACACTGATACTAAGTAGCAGCACTGACAATATTAAAGATGTATTATTAAGTGGAACAAAATAAAGCCTTTTCACAAGAGTGCTGTGGCATTGCTAACAACCAAATGAATACCTGTCAATTAAAATCTATAGTGACATCTCCCACTGAATTTTATTAAAGTATATGCTACAGGTGCTGGAAGAAAAATTACCTCTTACTAGATATGGAAGGACTTAGAAAGAAAAGCTAATACAACAAAGAACACCTTTTACATAAATAATAAGTGTAAAGTTTAACAAAAATATCATTTTAGTAGACTTCCAGAAAAACTAATCTTTCCTCTTTGGCAATTTGCACACAAACAATCTGTACATAAGATACCTCTGCAGAGAAATTGTATGGGAAAGAAAAAAATCAGGATATCAAATTTTTAGTTCAATATGCAAACATCAAAAGAGTTTGTTTTACCATTTCCAGAACAGTTTTCCCATTTCATTTGTAGATAATATAGAAACTTATTAGCTATTTAAGCTCAGTGTTTAATATTAAATACAATAAGGAATGTTGATGAAGGATATTATAGGAACACTACTTTCCTAGCAATGTGTGATTGAAAATGGGACACATAAAAAAAAATCAAGAACTAGCCAAAAGAAGCAATCAAATGCAGAGATAAATATATTTTGTATTAGTCAAGATACATGCACTGGAAATCCCAGGAGACAGAGAAGTACAAATAAGACCTGTAAAAATGCTTAAATTAAATGAAAGGGTGCAGAAACAGGCTGAGACTGCAAGCCACTACAGACTCAAAAATGCAATATGAAAGAATTAAGATGGCAGGAGATTTTCCTTGGCTTCAGGCAATGGAAGGAAGCACAGATAGATTAATTTTTTCCTTCATAAAGAACCAAGAAAAAACATGTACCAGGTGGTAAAAAAACAGGTGGAAAAAACCCCCTTCAAACTAGTTAAGGAATGCCTAGAGACGCCCTCAAAAGCAAATAAAGAAGTTGACAGAAGAATGACCTATGCTAGTAAATAAAACTGACAGTTCCTAACAAGGAACTGAGTTATAGAATGGTTTGACTTGGAAGGGGCATTAAAGATCAACTAATTCCAACAGCAAACAATGGACAGAGACACCTTCCATGAGCCCATGTTGCACAAGGCTCTATCCAACTTATCCTTGAACACTGTCAGGGACAGACACAGAAGCAGAAGTCCACAACTTCTCTGGATAACCAGTTCCTTGAGTGAAGAATTCCTTCCTACCAGAAGAATTCCTTCCTACCATCTAATCAAAATTCAGTTTTTTAGTTTAAAGCAATTACCCTTGACCCATCACTATAGGCCTTGGTAATAAGTCCCTCTCTGTTTCTGATGACATCAGTTGTCCTCCCTTTATGTTACGACTTGCCCTTGAAGGGGAGGATAACTAAAGTCCCTGTTAATAGACCCATTGGGACAGATTAGAGCAAAATAACACTGAATGATGAATGTTCCTAAGGATATATATAGGCAAGATTAATTTTAGAAAAATTTGGTTACAATGGAAAAGAAGCATGTAGATGTTTTGTTTATTATTATCTATAGTAATATATAGGAATATACAAGCATAAAAGTAATACTTAAGAAAATGTATAAGGAAAAGAAAGAAAGATAAAAAAGGATAAGAGTAGAAAGATAACACCACCTGTGGATCCAGAAACAAGATTTGATTGCTGCAATTTTGCTGTCTGGTCAAAGTGATGCTTGCTCCATGGCGGGTAGGGGAAAGCTGTGAAACACAAAGTTCAGTGGGTTAATACACATTTAAGTTTAGGTGGAATGCCCAAGCACCTCCCCTGGGGGGGGAGTTTTACACTGTCTTTTGCAGCACTGTGGATCTGTTGCAGCTCCATGGATCACATGCAATCCTCTGGTGGGAGGCCCCAGAAATTAGTCTGGGGGCACTTTGGACACCTCTGATGATTTATGACCTGTCTCTCATATCAGTGATGCTCCATCAGAAAGGATGGATACCCTCAGGCCGATGCGTGAATGTGAATGTTGGGTGTAAATGTGATCCTCCTGGGATGGGGGAGAGGTTTTTTTTAAACCAATTGTCTAAGGAAGAACACTGACATGATAAAAAAAGCATCATCCCACCTTACAGGATCTGCTTTTTCTTGGACTTCTCCGTTATCTGTCTCAAAACCTGGCTTGTAAACTCCAGTGCTAGGCATGCACCTCCTCTGCACCTGGGTTGTGACCTTGCACATCAGCAAAGCACCTGCTGCTTTTGCAAATGGCTGACTGTTTGAATAATTAACATTCTAGTCTCTCACACTTCATGCACCAGTGTTGTAGCTCCATCCTAGAAGGCCAACAAATTTGGCAAGCATGACTTGCCCCTAGTGAAGCCATGTTTGCTGTCACAAATAATTTCTTTGCTTTCAATATATCTTAATAAATATTCCTGGAGGATTTGTTCCATGAGCTTGTAAATTATAGAGAAGAAAGTGGCTAGCCTGTAGTTCACTTGGTCTTCCTTTCTTCTCTTCTTAAAATGGAGGTTAAATCCCTCCTTTTATAGTCAACAGGAACTTCACCAGACTCCCACAACTACTCAAATAGGACAGATAGTAGTTAAGGTACTTCATCTGCCAGTTCCCACAGGACCCACAGATGCATCTCATCAGGTCTTATAGTTTTGACATAGATATTTTGAAAGGTTTTCTAAAGTTCCTTAGATCTTCTCAAATCTGATCTTCTCCTACAGTAGGTAGTTCTTCATTCTTCCAGCTCCTTTGTCTTCCTTCTGTATCTTGGGAAGTGTGGCTGGAATATTTGCTGGTGAGGACAGGGACAAAAATGTCAGTGAGTACCTCAAGCTGCTCCTGGGTTACCAGGTTTCTTGTTTCCCTCCAGAGATGCCCCTCATTTCCCTAGTCTTCTTTTTATTACCAACACATAACTAGAATAAAGTTTTTCTTTTTGCCCTTGACCTCCTTGTGTAGGTTTAATACTGCTGAGCCTTTCACTTTCCTAACACAATCCCTGGTTGTTTGGACAACCTCTCTGTATTCCTTCCAGTATACTTGTCCTGGCTTCCACCCTCTGTAAGCTTCCTTTCTATGTTTGAGCTTGTTCAGGAGCTCCTCATTTGCCCAAGAAGACATTCTGACCTTTTTATGTGACTTTCTCTTCCTTGGGATGCATTGCTCCTGAGATCAGAGGAGATGATTCTTGAATATCAACCAGCTTTCTTTGGCTCTTTTTCTTTTCCGTGCCCTAGTCTGTGGTATTTTACCAAGAAAATCCCTGATGAGGCCAAAGCCTGCACTTCTGAAGGCCAGGGCAGAGAGTTTGATGTGTGCCCTCCTTGCTGCCCTAAGCACCTCAAATTCCATCATTTCACAGTACTTGCAGACAAATCTGCCTTGGACGACTGCATTCCCCATCAGCCCCTTGTTAAGAATAAAGTCCAGCATAGCACCCTTCTTTGTGGTCTTCTCTCTCACTTGGAGAAGGAGGTTATGATCAACACCTTCCATGATTCTCCTGAATTGCTTATGCCCTGCTCTGTTGTCCATCCAAAAGATTTTGGGGTGGTTGAAGTCGCCCATGAGGACCAGGGCTTGTGAATGAGATTGCTTCTATCTGTCCATAGAGGGCCTCATCCACCCTGTCTTGTTGAGAGTCACCTGTACCTGCCTTCCCTTTAATTCTGACAGATAAACTCTCGGTCAGCTCCTCATCCGACCCCTGGCAGAGGTCCAGCTGGTCACTTACAAAGAGGGCACAATCTCTTCTCATCTCTCCTGCCAAATATGGCAGAAATATACACACAATCTTGGAGTCATTCCAAACACGGAAAGAACAACCTTACAAAAGTAGTGGAAAGACATGGGAGAGACAATGTTGTAAGGAAGTGGTCTGTACAGCGCAGTCTTTCTCTGTATGATTAAAAAAAAAAAAAAGTATCAATTTAAGCCATGAAGGAAACCACACCTTTGGCAGAAACTTAATACTTGCAGTTGTTTCAATGAAAAATCCTTGCTGACCACACATTATAAAGGAAACGAAACTATCAACTCTCATGTTCAGAATACTTTCTTCCTACTTTCCTGGATAGAGCAGCTGAGCTCAAAATATGCTACCAAATGATTCAGTGCTGGCTCAGCTTATTTTTCAAAGAACAAGGCTGTTAGGTGACAAGAAAAAGGTATTCAATTGCTGTGAAAAGGAAATTTCTAGAGATGTTCTCAAGAGGCTGAAACTGTCCCTAATTGGAGTAGGAGATGCATAAGAGGGTGCTTTTATGTAAAATAAGTGTTCAGGGCAGTGTTTCAATGACCTTTGCAGTGAGAAGAAAAAAATAGAAACAAACAAAATTGCTCACAAAATCTCAGCTTTAGCTTCCTTTACTTATGCAGTGGACATCTAATTCCTGCCATTTTATCTCTGTAACCACCCCCCCCCTTTTCTTTTCATCTCCAGTTCCCAGTATCTTCATGTCTCTGCCCTAGTACCCCTATGCACGACACCTATGTGCACCAAAATCTTGTAGGTAGAGCTCACACCTCCTCTGTGAGGAGGGAGCTCACATCTCCCTTCCTTCTTAGGGCTAAAGGGTGGAAAGCATGGGAAAGGTGACATCTTAACCCACAATGTCGAAAGCTGCTTCCACCTCACCTCCCCACCCCCACCAGACCTCCAATATCTGGGCCACACTTCATCACACAAAATTGGATAGTTGGAACCAGTGTGATAATAAAGGGAAATAATATCAAATAGGCCAGGGTGTAAGGAATTCTCATCATATCTGGAGAAATCTGTTGCCCTGATGAAAAAGCTTTTTGGCTCATGCTAAAAAAAGTCTTTTTCAGAGGCTTTTGACAAGGCTAAAAGTGGGTTGTTTTTTAACAAAATAAAGAGGACATTTTCAGGTGATGATTCACCACCTCAAGTGCTGGCACTAAAACATGGGGTTTGGTGGATTGAGAGAAGGAAATAACACTGCTGGTGTTTCTTGAAAATATTATCAGATTTATTTTTCAAGTGGACTAAACATATTTTCCCCTAATCATCATCTTATAAATAACTGTGCCATGTTGATCTGAAGCTTTCAAAAAAGTTTCTGGATAAAAACAGCTGGAGGTACATGCACAGCATGGAAAACTCTATCCTGAGGAGTTTAGAGTTGATAAAATCCTCCAAACATCAAAAGCAAGGTTATGAGAGACAAATCAGATTGTTTTAAGGGTTGCTTAAGTCTAGACTGTGCCACCCACAGCCACACAGATTATACAGGACACCCACAACATACTCTCTCAGAGTCTGACTGATGCTTTCCTGTTCTGTTATTTTCTGAAACAGAATTAAAATTCAGTCAGGCTGAAAGGGGCTTTTCACTCTGTGTATGAGGGGAAATAACAATAACTGTGCAATTCATAAAACCTTCTAGCATGTGTATACACATGCATGCCTCCACTGATAAATCCAAAACAGAGGTAAGCATACAGGAGGCACCAAGTTGTCTTTTCCTGGAGGGAGAGAAATCTGCATGACAAGTTTATTGAAGCATTTTACTGAGATCTGGGATACTGTTCAACATACACAGCGAGTTCTTATTAAAGGCTGCAGTTCACCATAAACAGCAAATTTGGATGACAGGGTTGTGCATTCGTCATCAAACACTGTTGTTTGCAAACAGCAAGAGGATTCCATCTGCTGTTATTTTTTACAATTATATAAATAAGAATACTTAAGCAGATAGACATTTTATATATAAAAATGTATTAGCTTGAGGAATGTAAGCCAGAAAATAAAGTTAAGATGAAATAGAAATTTACCCCAGAAAATATAGCATTTTGAAGTGAAATTTAGGCAAAGAGTAAATTATGTTCTGAATAACGTAAATTCTGATAACAAATTTAGCATACTTGTCATTTTCTTATAAAGAAAGGAAAAATGTTATGTGTAAATGCTTTGAAGCAAAATATGAAAGCATCTGCTTTTCGAAGGCTTTGCCAAAAAACAGAGCATCCAAACCCATAATAGATTTGAATAAGTGATCACTGTTCTACAGAGGAGTTTTAGTTCAACTGTTTCAGTATACCCAGTCTCTTCTATAGAGTATGTTCTCTGGCCCTGAGATACTGGAAAGAGGAGAGGGGGAAATACTCCATAGGAAATAATCTGGGGAAGATAACTCCCAATAGAAGAGGACACAGATTTCCAGTGCAACTCCTTTAAAGTATCCTTGTGATATTTCAGGTTCATCATTATTTCCTCTCTTTGCTGAAGTTGATATTTTCTATAACAAAACCCCTTCACATTTTATCAGTCTCTCTGACTCTTTGAGAAAAACCCTTTTTCTGACCTGCTAGTTTGCTAACTCTCTAATCACAAGACTTGACAATAAAAGTAGTATAGCTCTTCAGGACAGGGTAAGTGGAAATCAAGTGTTGTTCATGGATTATTTTCTTGCAAAGATCCGTAAAGTCCATAGATAAATAGCATGTACATGTTGGCAATAAAAGTTTCAGTTGAAATAGAGAAATAAGTTTCTCTGTCTTGATTTTCTGCTGAGGAGTATTGGGTACTTAAATGCTGTCTGAGTGATGATTCAGCATTTTGAGTGGTGCTGTGAAAGTAATTTAGAGACAGTCAATCCTTTCATAGCTTCTATTTCTCAAAAAGCTACTGCACAGATTCCTCAGCTTTACCCCATATTCTTTCTCATGAACAGAATGCAAAACTATAATGATAACAAAGCACAGTCTGCTTGTACAAAACAGGTTCACCTACTCCCAAGAGCACAACTTATGCAAAGGCCTTTTGAAAAAGAAAAATACTTTCAAGTCAGTGAATACATGTGCTCTGTGATTATGTGCTCTGGGGCCTACCTTACAGCAGCAGTTCATCATCTAAGCATGAGAGTGATTACAAATTTTCTTGCTATGGTAGCATGTGTTTACCAATTAACTCCATTTAGCTGTTTCAGTAGAAATGTACTCACAAAATGTTCAGAAGACCTCTTGATTTAGCTTAAGGACATGTTTCTAGCTTCAGAGAAGGCTGCAAAATCTGTATTTTTCAATACAATTAATAAAATATCAACTTCCATACACAAAATATTAAAGACTGCTGGTTGTATACGTTACTCTATTAGTTCCTAAGCTATGTCCATTATCCAGTATTTTACATCTTCTTCTGGTGACAGTGGCATTTAAACACCAAGATTAGTCCTTACCTTATAGAAGAGTATCCTATTAGCTGAGTAATACAGTGTATTTATAGTGCTACACTCTTTTCATTGTCAGAAAAGTCACAGTGTGCTTTTCCCCTAAGAAAGAGCTACAGCTGAGGTTATTACTAAGAACTCTCCTGTTCCCCCACTGATAGTACAGGGCAAGAAATACTATGGAATTAAGGCCCTGAGACAAGTTGCTCCCCTAATAACAGAAGGATTGCTGCTACCTTCAAAACTTAAATCTGTCTCTGTCTTTACATAAAATTCTGTTTCCCAAACCTATCAGAGACATCAACTGGCATATTCCATATTTTATTTCTAATTTTAGATGAGAGCTGGAGGGAATAAGAATTGAACAAATCAACTCCTCTACAGTCTTACTGTACAAAAATAAAAAAGGAAGTTCCAGATAGGAGACTTACTGTTAACTTAATTGCATCTTTTTTATTCCTTTGCCTAAGTAGTATTTTTCTCTAAAATATATTCTGAAGTACTTGACTCAGTCTGACTTTAAAAGGTTTAAAGCAGTTTTTAAAGGTTAAAGCAGTACTATAAGCATTACTAGGGAGTTGATCCCAAAGCCAGTAAGGCTTTTAACTGGAACTGTTCCTCAAGGTGTGATTTCTATACAGTCAAAAAATTATTTTTTTCTCTTGATAGGTAAAAGATGCTGCCATCAAGACACTGCTTTTCTTATCACAGAAATCACAATACCAAGGTTACCAGTATGTTATAAGTCACAATCAATTTCCTTTTATCAAAGAGCAGATAAGAATCACTTCCAAAACTTCTTTTCAGTTCTAGCATGACAACACAGAATGGAAATTCTTTTAAAATACCTTTTATCCAATTTCTTGTTACATATCAAGTAATTGGACAGAAGTTAAGTGTATTTCTTTGATGGTGCTTCAAATTTCAATATTCAGAATGTATTTCAAGGTAATTTTACTTAGAAAAGGCCAAGAGGTAACATAAAACATCCTTGCTTTGTGAACCAGGTTGTTTTCCTTTAAAGATGCACTAGTATCCCAGGAATTGCTTTCCAATATGCCAAAGTTTTCCAGTTTTTTTCACCCGGTCAGAACCATTGACTGAAGTTACAATTTGTCTCACTTTTTTTTTTTTTTCCTAGTGAATGCTGCCATAGTAGTACACACTGTGCTTACAAATACAAGCACCATAGTACACCAAAAAAAACAAAAAACAAAAAAAAACCCCAAAAAAAAAAACCCCACAAAAAAACAAAAACCACAAACAAACAAAAAAAACAGAGGGAAACTCAGGATCTGTGAAAACCATCATTTTACTGAAAGAGACACTTGATGACATATTCAGTGCCACACAGTAAACATGCTTAGAAAACTAAATTTACAGGTACCTGAATGGCAGGTATACATAGAGGACTTGGAGTCCAGCAACAGGAACACAACTTCTTAAAAAGGATATTTGTGCTCTTAGGGAAACAAAAAATGTAGTCATGAGCCTACTACCTCCTAGTTCTAGAGAAATGAACTGTGAACAGTGAAATGCAAAAAATAGGCAAAAGATATTTTTTTTTAAATACAAAAAAATTGTATTAAATTTTAATTCTTATATTTTTCTTAAGCCTTCAAGTGTCCTATCAGCTTTTCTTCATGCAGAAAAAAAAAAAAAAAGGATAAAATTGAACACACATTGTAAATCTCCAATAAACTATTTTTTCTGGAGTTATAGTATGCATATAGCTGGATTACCACACAAAGATCAAGTCAGTTACTTAGAGCATAGTGCTAATGATGCCCAGGTTGTTGCTTCAATCCCTGTATGGGGCATTGGCTACAGAGTTGGACTTGATGATCCCTGTGGGTCCCTTGCAAATCAGAATACTCTTATTCTGTGAAACCTTCATCCTAAAGAGTTCTGAAGCTAACAAGAAGAGAAAAGAAGCATCTCTTAAATCCCCCCTTGCTCCACTACCTCTTTTATTTTTGTTTGCTGCTGTAATATTACAGTACCTCAACATGAGCAGCTGGGTGTTCTTGTTCCTTCCTGCAAAGTATTCCTGCTGTATCCATCACCTGGGCCATTCTGCATGCTAAATCACAGTGTCTTCTATTCCTAAATCTGTTCTCTGCACAGATTTTTCTCTGACATGGAAACTATTGTCAGGGGCCGATTTCAGGGATCAAGGAGAAGACTAAAAACTACAGATTAAAACTGTACTGCCCTTGACAATACAAATTGACCACGTGAGGCTATATATTGCATTTGTTTGCTCACATGGTAGTATGCAATATTTCCAGCAGCCAGTAAATTCCTCATGTTTTTAATGTAGTTCCCAGAACTTAACATAAAAAACAGTGAACCAGCAGAGGCTCAAATCCTTAAAATACTTTTCTATTTTTCTCTAATAATCTCAATGAAAAAGCATTCGTAAGCCAAAAACCAAGCCTCCAGCTCTTTCTTTCACTTCCTGAGAGCTACGAGTTTTGGCTGCTAGCTTTCGGATTAAGGAACTGATTAGAAGGTTTTACCACTAAAAATCAGTGTGTCTTTTCCTCCAAAATTTCCTCACTGAGGTACTGAGCAAGTTTGTCAAAATTCATTCCTTCACTGTTCTTTCCAAGGTGCAAAGTGGCAATTCTACTCGACAAGGCCAAAAAGGGTTTCATTGCTAAAAGTACTCATCAAAATAATAATTATGTCCTTTATGATAAAAAAAAACCAACCAAACCCCAAGTTAGTTTTCATTGCTGCAGCAATTACATCTTGCATGGCCTATCAGGAGAGTTTGTCTGTGTTTTTACTCACAGCCATCACAATGTGATTGAAATTGTAACGTAGGTATAACCTACCTGCTGCCTCTTCCCTGATTGTTGAACCTGAGTCCTGTTTCTTGATTTCTTCAGGTTTTTTGCCTCATTACATAATTTGTTCCTTATTTACTTTAACTTTCAGAGGGTGACAGAAGCTAAACCTTATCTGACAGAGACATTTCCCTACACCATGCCCTCTCTACTCCAGCTGAGATCTGCCATAGTGATGCCTGAACAAAACATTCTAGCTCCATACTGAGGCACTTGAAATGGAGCAAGAAGTAGAACAAAGTTGTCTGAAAGGACCATTTCCTTTTCAGAAGGAGCCTGAGAAGAGTGGAAAGTCAACAGGGAATAGGAACAAGGGTAGTGGTAGTAATTAAAGTGGACATAGGAAAGTGAACAAAAGGTAGACAGGAGACACTTTCAACTGAACATTCTGTGGGGAAGGGACTGCCTTCCTTTATAACATGTTTGTATAGCACTTGTCATGGAGGTGATCAATTTGATGCTCTGCAAGTGCTATTAAGTATGCAGTGTACATCCCTCACTGTACAGTTCATAGGTGATGAAGTCTTGCTTCAATGCCCTTCCCCTGCTTTGGTGGTTCAGATTTAGATGTTCTTTTTCTTCAGTGTTGACAGAGTTCAAACAGAAAAAGACAAGAAAAACACAGCCAGAGACTGAACAAGGAAAATGTACAAAGATCTTAAGTGGCACTTTTAGCACAAGTTGTTGTTTATTGGCAGTTCGGCTGAGGGGCGAAGAGAATGTTCTGTAGGTTTTTGTTAAGTTATTAGCTTAGATGCTATGATTTTGATGACACAGTTATACAAGTGAAGGTAATTTTCAGATTGTAATGAGTACGCCAACCAGTGCACTGGTATCTGGGTGAAGCCACTCATTCCAAATAATGTGTGCTTATTCCTGCTCATCTGAACTGCTATTAATACTAAACCATAAAGATAATCTCCCTATCAAAATAAAAGAAAAAAAAGAAGGAAAGAAAGAAGGAAAGAAAGAAAGAAAGAAAGAAAGGAAGAAAGAAAGAAAGAAAGAAAGAAAGAAAGAAAGAAAGAAAGAAAGAAAGAAAGAAAGAAAGAAAGAAAGAAAGAAAGAAAGAAAGAAAGAAAAGAAAGAAAAATGTTGACATGGCACAATGATGGGCTGATCTTGAAAAGAAAGATACCTGTTAATTAGGCAGGCATAGGTGAAATATGATAGGATGTCACTGATTCCTGGCAGAGAGAAGAGAGGCCCAGAAGACTTCAAAATATAATAAGCTCATTTTCTTCTGCACGTTTATTGTCTGAATACTTTCTAGCTTGGGCATAGATATCAGAGAAATGCCTCTGAAGTCCAGGGAGAAACCATGCTGGGTTTCTGACTTGTGCAAATTTGCTGCCCTTGTAGTAAGGTACTGTCCATCTTCTCTGGGAAGTGTGTATTTGTTGTTCACCTAAGGATCAGAAAAGTTACTCTTTCCACTGAGAGTTTAATGGGTTTATTTTCTTCAGAACGGATTGAATAAATGTGACTGACAGAGCCACTGAGAGCATGCACACCTTTATAGAACCTATTTGCTCTGCTCTTCCTTCTTTTCTAATATTACTCATTCTTTTTGGTCAACAACATAAAATGACAAAAAGATTGTTTCCATATTGTATTTTTTCAGTTAAAAAAAAAAAAATATTGCTGTAGCAGTGAGAAATATGTGGTCTTATTTACAACTGAGGCTTGTTTTTCTCTACACAATGGCAAATATCAACATTTAATTCAATTTTCTGGTCATGTTTTTATGAAATCTGCTGCCAGCAAACAGTCCAAGGAGTCTAAACAAGCTACTTTTAAGACATGTTTCCACAGAGATCAGGAAAATAGAAGCAAAGATATTTTCATTTTTTCTAGGCTATCACTGCCTGAAATCAGATTTTATCTTTCTTTTACCCTGTATTTCACATTTGCCTTCTATTTCTGTAAATAAACCACCTTTAAAATACAAGCTTGTGTTTGAAAGTTTTTGTTCTATATACTCTCATCTCTATTTTCTTGTTTTCTGGCTCAATCACAAAGGAATTAAATAATTTTATTCACAAGTCAAAGGTAAATTGCTAATGCAAAATTAATTTTGGTTCTTAGACTTAAAATTTAGGAGTGTCAAAACAGAAGCCATGGTGAAGAACAAACTAACAAGGAAAATCAAAATTACCACAAATGCACCAAAAAAGCATGGAAATAATCTTAACCACAGTCATTATTAATGACTTGAACATCACCTTCTTGAACTCACACTTCTCAGCTAAGAGCTTGACATCTTCAAAATACCAACAGACTTCAATGACATCAATAGTTTACATTTTTCTACTCATCACCTGCATAGCCAAGGAGACCAAGCAGTATCACAAAATGAGCTTTCAATCCAAGGCATTAAAATCCAAGTCCTTAAGTACAGGGTGATAGGAGATCCTTTCAGGTCAAGCCCTAGACATGCAATATTGCTTTCTATGTGGTTTAGAGCAGCTGAGGCTTTCCAAGGCCTTCATTAGGTTGCATAAGTGAAGCATTTATGTCCATGTCATCCATTTAAAAACCTCTTAGGGGCATTTAAAGATGTGGGGTTAAGAGAGGTGTTTCAATATGGGGTTTATATGTGAAATGGTGAAAAAGACATAGTACAATGAATATATACATAATAAAACCTACTTAAACAACAAACATGTAAACTTGAAAAAAGTATACTTCATGGCAGGAAGAAAGTAGGAGACAAGAGGAAAAAATATAAGGAAGACTAATGCCCTTAGACACTCAATATAGAAAAGATATTAGCCTCATATACATTCTTATTTATCTTCACCCTCTTGCAGTTGGTGTATTACCTCCTTATACACAGCAGTTTCTTTCTGTCATGGAGGCAATTCATTCCTATCCTGTCAGGCTCACTTTTTCTTTCCTAGTGTCTCAAGACACTAGTTGCTGTCAAAGCAGTAACAAAAAGGACCCAAGAGGTTTTTTTTTTTTGCTGACACCTCTAGAAGTATAGAATCATCGCATCAGATATATATTTGGGGTTAGGAAGACCAGCTTCTGTTATATGACCTAATCCAGCCAGGGCTTTCTCTAAATCCTCGTCAAAAAATGTTTATGATCCCCAGCCTGCCAGCAGAAACAGTTTGTTCTCTCAAGCCCAGCTAACTTGTTTTCGATTATCTCCTTATTAAAGAAAAAGATTGCGCTTCATAAAGCAGTCCTAGATGTTGCAGAAATACTGCTTGAAACATAGAAATTGGAACAACTCATTTTTATTTCAATATTGGTATCCTATGCCTTATGAGTCATTGTAATGATTCCCTGCTGCCTTCTGTACTGTGCTTAAACAAGTTAGGCATTTTCAAAGCTCTTAACTAAAATCACAGTGAAATTAAAAACAGTTCTGCAGAAAAAAGCACATCTTAAGAGGATCCTTAGCTGGCCTGTACTAACCTCTGTTCTAGATATTTTGGAACCATTTGATTTTGGAACATGCAGAATTGTAGCAGCATTTCTGGCTGAAAAATCTTGCATTATTACATTGTCCACTTGTGTCTTTCCTTTTTAAAACACATTTACACCTTTGTTATTAAGGCACAAAATTCAAGGTTGCAATCCTGACAAAAACGGTGTGGGTGAAGAGTTCCTTGGACCAATGGAGACAGAAAGTTCCAATTTCCAGGATTTGTGTGAAGAAGGTATTACCAAAATTAAACAAACAAACAAACAAACAAACAAAACCCAGCCAAAACCATCACACTTTGTTTCCATCTACCCTTTCTCAACTGTGTATTTCTTTATCTGCAGTGTTTTTTCCTAGCGTCAAAACTGACTCTCAATATGTGGGGAAAGTAGCATTGAATACAAAAGGTATTTTCCAGCCCTTCAAATAAAAGCGAATTAAGTCTAGTGAGCTCAGGATTATGTCAGGTTGTGTTTGTTTCTCTTTAAACCCAAAATAAGTATAAAAGGTAAATTCAAGGCATTACTCTCATGAGTGGATATTCATAAGTGAATAGCAGCAGTGAAATTTGCTTTTGTAAACAGAGCACCAGGGACCAACTCAAACCACCATAACTTTAACCAGGCTGATTTTGATTTTCTGTTAACCCAAACTGCACTCATACCCTTTGTAATTTAAATAAAATTCAAATTCAAATAATTCACTGCATCTGTAGAATAAATCAATCTAAAAATACATATAGACATAAATAATACTGGTTTAATATTACCAGTGAGAAATCTCGACAACTCAGAAGACTTAAAAACTGTGAGTCAAGGCAAATTCCAGCAGTTTCCATATTTGAAATTTACTCAATTTCATTCAACAATTTCCTTCTAACGGCATTCGGTATTGTGTACCTCTATCTCTCACCGTATGTATGTGTTGATATGTACAGAGAAATACATACAAACTAGCATTTTTTAAAATATAAAATATTTTTAAATTTAGTTTTTAATTTTTAAACAATTTTTTACAAATTTGAAAGCAAGCATTATTTGTGAACGATAGCTACCCAGAAAAGATAAACACTCCACAGTCCATGGATTATCTCACTAAAGCTAGTTAACAACATTTTGAGGCATAAATGGACATAGGCTTATTTAGTTTGCTATATACTACCCAGAACAGCCACAAACATGTGCCTTTTTATGGGAGTTCAGGATTCCATGTGGTTCAAACACCTGGCATTTGCTTTTTACAGTTGGCATTGTTCAGTCTGTACTTTCTGGTCCATTCCCCATTTCGAATTGCCTAGAGGGTGGTGGAAAAATGAGAAACTGTGGAACCATGTATTTTCTAAAACAATACAAAAGATTGACCTTGGGTATTCCATCACACAGCAGGGTTTTGTCACTTTTTGCCTAATAGCCATCTTTCCTCCTTCAAATCTGCTTTATTATGATCTATTCAGAGTTGAAAATTGAACAATAAATAGCCTGTATGCAATTGCTTTATTGTGCTAGTATTAATGGATGCTTTCATAATTGATATTAAAAAAATGTTTTTCAGCATTTTTTTCTGTTTCTGTACAGAGAGAAAGAATTCTGCACTTTGCAAAGAGGACTGCTTTAAGGAATTGAATACTTATGTGAGAATTCCTCTATTCTATAGCCATATCAAATCTGTAGGAAAGGCAATAATTGCAACCAAGTTTATTTGAATCTGTGTGCCAGCTAGGGAACTGCACAGGAAGAACCATGCAGCTACCAAAAGTATTTGTGTGCCTCAGCAGTTCAGCAGTCCATGGCACAGCTGCTTGCAGGGGAGAGGCCAGAGCATTCACTGCAATTGCACCACAAGCTGTGTGACCAGACTGAAGCAGAACACAAAACTTCCACACTTTGTTGAAGGCACAGCTATTTCTCAAACCTCCTCTGTCTTTCAAAGCATCCCTTTCTTGCAAACTCTCTCTTCCATGTGTGTATCTGCTTCCTAGACAAGACACTGCAAAGTTTTCAGGCTGAGTTTTTTTGCAGACATCACATCTTCTGACTGATCTGCTGACTATACTATGTCTGATTTTCCTCTGCTTTTCACCTTCACTAGCCCTCAATTGCAGCGTGGGTTAGTCGTACTTCTGGGATTACAAACTGCACTCCAGATGTTGTACTCCTTTCTTTTCCAAGGGCATCCATTTGTTATCCATCATATTTTCCACTCAGTAAATAATTTAGATGGAATTATTGAAGGACTTTTCAAAACACTATTCTGAATATCACTCAGTGGCATTACTCACACAAAGTCTTATAGAACTAGAACATTTCCATTCTGAAGACTGAATTTGATTTGTGAACTCTGCATTGCAAAACTGAGCCACTTTTAAGAAACACAGGTTTATGAAAAGTCTCAATTTGACTTGGATCTGAAGGCAGTTCTTGGAAAAGGAATCAAACGACATTGCCAAAACCTGCAAGGTCACGTTTTTCTGTCTGTGCTTAAAGCTTCATATTAGTACTTCACAAGAACAGTCTTAAGAATTTTAAGAAATACTGAATTATTCAATAAAATCTCTTGAAGATAACTACAAATAGATTAGACTATTAGGCATTTAACATCAAAAACAAATTTTTGCTTATTGTGGCTATCTCATCCGTTATCTCATCCAGACAGGAAAGGATGCAATAAATAGCCTTCTCAACAATGTATCCTTGATAGCTTTAATCTTTCTTAATGCACTGGGTTTGCCTGGCAAGGTTTTGGTAGCAAGGAGGTTACAGGGGTATTTTTTGTGAGAAGCTGCCAAAAGCTTCCCCCTACATCTAGTAGAGCCAGTGCTGGACGGTTCCAAGTGAAACATGCCTCTGACCATCAGCAACAGTGGCAGAACTTCTGGCTAAGATATTTAAGAAGGGGAAAAATTTACTGTGCCACAGCACTTGCAGCCAGAGAAAAGAGGAGTAAGAATAGTAAGAGAGACAGCCCTGTACACAGCAAGGTCAGTGAGGAAAGTGGGGCAGAAAGTGCTTCATGTGCCCAAGCATAGATTATCCTGCAGCCTGTGGTGAAGATCATGGAGAGCCAGGCAGCCCATGGAGGTATACAGTAGAGCAGAGATCCACTTGCAGCCCATGGAGGACCCCCATTAGAACAGATGAATGCCTGAAGGAGCCTGTGAGCCCATGGAAAGCCTGTGCTAGAGTAGGCTTGCTGGAGGTCATGTGCACCTGTGAGGGACCCATGCTAAAGAAGTCCTAAGGAACTGCATCACCTGGAAGAGGCCCACACTGGAGAAATTGGTGAGAACTGTGGCCTGTGGGAAGGACACACCTGGAGAATTTTGTGGAGAGCTGTCTCCTGTGAGAGGGAGCCCACACTGCAGCAAGGGAAGACTGTGAGGAGAGGGAAGCAACACAGATCACAACCTCCAGTTGTTGTCCCTCTGAGCTGCTTGGAAGAGTAAATAGATAGAGAATTTGAGAATGAAGACAAAAACAGGTGAAAGGATGAGGTAGGGGAAGGTGTTTTACAATTTTAAAAAAATTTTCTCATTACACTAATTTGATTGGCAATAAATTAATTTTATCAAGTCTGTTTTGTCCCTTACAGCAATTGCTTAGTGATCTATCCCTGTCCTTATCTTAAGCCAGTAAGTTTTTGTCTTATTTTCCCTTATTGACCCCTGGTCAGCTGAAACTGGAGAATGATAGAGGGGTTTGGAGGGCACCTGGCACTCAGCCAGTGTCAGACACCACACTCAAAAGATTATCTTTCTTAGAGTCTATTGCTAAAATGGAGGTTTGTTCAGTGATGAGGCTTCCCAGGTTGATATTAAGAGTTCTCCAAAATGAATTTGACTGCAATAACTGTTCTGGACTCTTGGATTCACCCAGTTAGCCCAGAAGCCACATCTGCTCGTGAACTGGAGAATACGAGAAGTAATTCCCACATGAACAAAGCAAAATAGAAGAAAGAAAATGGGCTTTTACTTTCCTGCTATTCAAACTACCCTGCTGTACAACATCTGAAACCCTCTTTGCTTCCATGCCCTAGTCTTTCTGTGCACAGGAAGAAAATTTAGAATCATTAGTAAGAGGAGAGATGCTGACTCAGGACTTGAAGGCCTGCCAACAGCTACCTAAATTAAACATCTTCAGTAATCAGGTGGAAGTGCTTCAAACTGTTTTTGCTCATGTTTAATTGAAATTGAAACTTTGCCTTTTGTTACTCCATCTTACTAGTCAACATATTCTTGCGTGTATTTTTTAAACTGTCACTTCCACAAAGTCACTTTCAATGTGTTAAAAACATGATTTACTGTACAATCCAATCTTCAGCTTAGGTTAAGGCTTTGGAAAAGCTCTTTTGCTAACTGTGACAGGAACAAGCATTCTACCTGTGTCATGGTGCTTCCCTTGGCAAAGAATTAAAACGTGATACTGTGAGAAAATGAAAAACAATCGATTGCAATTTGATCACTCATTCTATTTTTAATCTATCTTAATAGCATTATAATAAATTAGACTAATATAACACTCACTCAACACTTTTTATTTCAAAAATCTATAAATCTACATGAAACTGGTTTGCTGGGCCAAATCCTAATATGGGCCATGAACTCTGAAAACTGTGTGTAACACCAGTCAGAAGTCCTACAGGCTACTTGGCTCTGCTTCCAAAAGAATATCTAAATCCTCGCACTGGGGAATTTTTCTATAAGGGAACATATTTCACACTGATACTTATTAGTCTCTGTTGCCAAAAGGTTTGCTAGAGAACACAGATTTTCTGCTCATCACTCAAGAAGCAGAGCTCAGTAATGTGCTGCTTTTAGGTAGGGAGACATCAGAGCTCTGGCCTGGAAAGCAGACATCTGCAACTGTCAGTAGGGCATAACGGTCTCAGTTAACTGATTAAAAAGAAAAATAACACTAGATGGAAACCCCCAAAGCTCTTTCTTCATTGTAATGCAACACAATTTGCAGGTGCATCTAAGCAGTTTAGTAACATCAAATTTTGAGTAACTCCATTAGAGTTTAGGGCCTGTAATGCTTTGGGCTCACTGGACACCTGTTTGTCAGCCACACTGTCTACTCCTTGTATCACAGAGATCTAGGTGTACAGCAGCTGTAGTCAGCAGGCACATAAAAGGCTGGGAGGTACAGCTTCTGTATGTTGCTTTCCATAAGGAAATTGTTGGCTGAGCAGTGGGATTGCTGTTGGTACAATGGTTTGTGGCTCTGATGCAAATTCAAGGATGTTTACAGGCACTGTAAGTTGAAATCAGTATAACTAAGGCTCAGACACATCTCTAAATGTGTTATTCATAGAACAGCCTGGTATTATATTCACTTTGAAACAGCCCATTCTAAAAATAGAATCAAGCCAATTTACAGAATAAAATGGGACAGGCACAACTTAGCAGAGGTATCAATAGAAAACTTTGGATAACCTTTATTCTGCTATGTTGTTTTCTTACATGAAAGTTTTTCAGATACCACAGTCTTCTAGGAGTTTATAATTTATTTCCAGGAAAGCAATATGCTTGTTTTCATTGTCAATCATCAAAGCAGTTTGGGCTGAGTGGTTTTTTTCCTGTTGATTTTGCATTTCTAATCTCACCTTAAAAAAAAAAAAAAAGTTGTCATTTATATTAAAGGATAGCATAGTTCCCTAATAGTGAGGCTGTTGCAAGGGAAGTAATAGAGCTATTCATGTTTAACAAAATAGCCATGCAGATCTACTTTGATGGAAGGGGGATTGCCTATGACTTCTGTCTGAGCAGCTTCAACACTCTTTCTTACAGTAAGTGCAAGAAAAATTCATTATTTGAATATTATCTCATGAACAAAAAAATCTTGTCTAGCTAACTGTGAAAGTGTGGAAGAGCATGTGGAATAAAGCCTGGAGTAAACCCTCCAAATAATTGTTTCATAAGGGTCTCATGAAGTCACCCTTTATCCAACTGTCTTGATCAAATTGTCTCTCACTAATTTTTCTTGTGTTCCTGTAGTTGTGCTGCAGCTAGCCTGAAATAAATTAAAAATGGAGATTAAAGAGAGTTCCAAACGAAGTATAAATTTTAAAAAATTGTGTTGCATATGCTCAACAGGCACCAAGGTGGGGGGGGAAGGGGGGAGGGGGAGAAGAAGTCAACAATTTGTGTAAAAAAAAAGGCACATAGGGAAATTATCATGCTGAAATATTGCAAACTAACAGCAGGCTAGAGTAAAACATCCATATTGCTAGAGCTAGTTTATTTCTTTCAGCATTACCTTTATAATCCTTCATCAAGAAGGAAAATTTTCTCTCTTTTTTTTTTCTTTTTCTTTTTAAAACATGAAAAATATGCATTATAATCAGTTGGGTTAGATTGCTTTTTCTTTTTTTTAGAGATATACTTTCTCTCCCTGAATCTTCAACTGTGACTGCAATGAGTTCCTTCAGAGAAAGAGAGATATTACAAGAGAAAGAAAGAGATTACAAAAAAGCACTTGTGGGGGTCCATTATTAAGCCATTAAAAAAAAAAAAAAAAACAAAACCAAAACAAACAAACAAACAAAAAAAAACAAACCCTTGGAGAAGGCTGTTTCCTGAGTTGATGGAAGAAGTGACAAGGTTTGTAAAACCTAATGTATACTTAAAAGATAATGTCATGCACTGAGGGGGACAAGAAGCAATTTAGGGAAAGAAGGAATCAACCCAAATACTCTCAATGGGAATCAGACAAGACAGATTACTAATAATCAGGCTTAAAATGTCCACGGGTTAATTTAAGGGTCAAAATATTTGTCAAGAATGCTGGTGGGTAGGATCTTGTGAAAGACAGGCCATTAGGAAAAATGGCCTCAAGTGAACTGGCTAGACTTGTAGGACAATCTCTTCACAGCATAGAAAGCAGTCCATCTGATGTTCAGAAAAAAGTAGCAAACATAGGAAGAGACTGGCTTTATGAAACAGGGACTGAGCTCCAGCATAAACTAACCATATGCAGGAGTTGGAATTAAGGCAGGAAGCAAATACAGAGGAATCTTCTGACCATGCTGGGTAGTATTAGAAAAGCTGAAGCTTAACTACAATTGAAATCAATGAGGAACAAGGGCAGCAAGAAGAACTTCTACCTCTGTACTAATGGCAGAACAAGAAGACAGGGACGTCTTGCTTGATGGGCAGATGATTTTGCGAGAGCAGATATATTTAAGGTGAAGTACTCAACCCCTTCTCTTTGTATCAGCCCACAACTGAATCTCCCAGAACTCTGCATAGAGGAAAAGTTCAAGAAATGGAAGTACAATAGTGAAAATTGATCAAGTCTGGAATCTGTTTCAGAAATTCTTGATCTATATATGCTTCCCAGCATATATAGATCAGTCTAGTATGGAGACTCGCATGCCTTGTGAGCAGAAGCGGAGGCAGTGAGAGTTTTCTAGGGAAACCTGAGAGCAGCCTCCTCCTGCCTGCAGGGGGATTAAGATGAGAGACCCAAGATCTTTACAGAGGTGTACTGTGGGACCCCAGGATACAATGACCCTGAACTGAAACAGAGGAGGTTTTATCTACATAAAAGAAAAAAAAAAATCACTGAAAGGTTGCTGAAGGTTGGCACATACTGCACAGTCTTCTTTGGAGGTTTTCAAGATCCAGCTGTACTAGGCCTGACAAAGTAAACTGTCTGACTGTAAAAGTCAGACAAAGCCAGTCTGAAATCACTGAAAAACACTGATCATGGTTTAGAGTGGGAAGCTGGATAGGATGACCTCTCAGGTCCCCTGACAAGATGAATTTTCTTATTTTTAATACTTGGTCCTAAACATAGACAAAATATAAAGAAGTGTCCACTTTATCACTGAACTTAAAACTTGTGTATGCTAACAACTAAGCTAATGTAAATTTCAAACAATTTTGGATTTGATTTAAATTTAGATTTAGATTAGTGTAGATCTTATGTGGATGTTTAAGCCCATTAATACATAATTTGATATTCAAAAGTAAGTTTCTTTTGAAGTTCTGGGTATTGCTTAATATAAGTAACCACAATGATGCAATTTAAAGTCTGTATACTACATTTCTATAATATTTTATTATAGTCATATGTAATTCTTTATGTATCTTCCTATATGTACACAAAACTTAAAGGTTTACTGTGAAATAAGTAACTGATCATCCTAATAGCAATGCAAAACTTGTAAAGACTAAAACACTGAACAAATAGAACTTATTTTTATCTTCTCTTTTAAGATTTCATCAAGCATACTAGCACTTGAACTTCACAAGATGCCCAAGGCTTTAGGAGCTCTGAGTCTCATTTTAAGCCCTTGGGTTTGAAGACATTAATCCAAATTTATTCACATACCTAGGCAGATCACAGTGTCTCTTTTCCAACCACATAATGAAAATAACTGTGTGACTATATATTTTAAAAATGCTATCCTGGAGATTCAGGCCCGTGAGAGTACATCCTCATTTTTAAGAAATAAAGAGAAAAATGGACTCATTGACAAATGAAAACCAAGACCATTTAGACAAACACTGAAAGAAATCAAATATCAGCATGTCAATGCTGGTATTGAGTTTACTGAAGTTTAAACTTCTTAAAATTTCACTAAAATTATAATTTGCTAACCATGACTAAACCAGGTTGCAAATCCAGGAGGAACACATCTGCTTAGCACAATTGTGCACTGGCAAAAAACCTTTATAAAGGCAAACAAATAGAGCAATACAGTACGAATCAAAGACAATTTGAATACTTGCAATTGTGAAAGGTTTAAAGGCAGTGATGGACCATTTTATTATGGCTGTAACTACCTACCAGAAAGAAGATCAAGGAGACAAGGATATATGTTTAGATGGGAACTGCATGAGGGAACCAAAGCAAAGAGCAGGGAATAAGGACCAGTTTATGTTGAGGATAAACAACGTCTAGGGCCCCATTTCTACTTTTGCTGATACCCTTTGCAGGAGATAAAGTGTTATCTAATAATTTTCGATCCTACAGAACAGAAGATCTGAGACAAGTCATTAATCTCAGTTTTAGACATTGACTTTACTTTTGATGTACAAAGTGTAAGTCCAGCTTTGGGATTCAGTTTGCCACAGAAGTTCAGTCCCACAGGCAGAAGTAGAAGAAGGCTGTTTCATGAAAGCTAGCTTCATGCAGATTTCTGTAGTGAAAAGAGAACATTATACTGCAAGTGGGAAGGTGTGGATGTCTGAGTATAATTCAGTACCCTGGTGATTTTATATATATATATAT
>VWZN01017404.1:114595-141955 GCA_013396955.1 Regulus satrapa | reverse complement strand
TATATATAAATTTTTTTCTTTTTTTTTTTTTTTTTAAAGCAGCATTTGTCTCCTGTAGATTTAAGCATCTTCCAGCCCTGCATCACCCATTTTCAACAAGCTGAAGAACACTACCTGGTGCTCAGAATTACAAATAATTTCATGAAAGGATGAAAACCTTTATCATGCATATTTGCATTGATCTTCAAGATAATCAAGCATTTTTATTTAAAATAAAACTTTTAAAAAGAGAGAGAGAGAGAGAGAGCAAGAGAGAGTGCAAAACACTTTAATTTCACCAAACATAAAAATCTGAATATTCCAAAACTAAAAGTACATTTTACTACATGTGCTTTTTTTAAACTGTGAAGCTATAATCTGGAAAGCACTATGCATAACATTGTAAAAACTACCAGGATGTTTAGGAGACTAAGGCTAATTCACAGTGCCATAAATTTATTGTAAATTAGTATGTGAACTCACAGCACACCAAATTCCCATGTAGATAGGCATAGCAAACATTAAGAAGAATAACTTGTATGGTGGACAGTCCCCATTTTTTACTATTTTTCTTTAATAAAGCCTTCTGTATTGGAATGCCTCGACACACATATAGGAGGGAAATAAACCAGAGGTGGACTGTGCTGAGAAGAAAACATATTGTGAAGGAGGACACCAGAATTCAAAAAAAAGGGACTATGAGAGAAAACATGGGAAAGAAAGCACAAATTAGACTCAGCACAAGAAGCAGAAGGATGTGAAGGTACGGAGAAATAAAAACGGTAAATAACACTAATAGTCAGGAAAGAATAAGTACAACAGCAAACACAAAAATCTATGCTAGAGTGCGAAGGAAAATTCAGATAAAGCATGTCTGCAAATTTCCAAACACAAACCAGTAAATCTACCATGCCCAGCTATAAAGCTGTGTATTTTCAAGGTATGTATACAACTTCCTACATTTCGTTAAGATGAGCTGACCTGCATGTACTTTATGAGTCCCGCTATAGACATAAGGAGCACAGGCCACATTTTCTCACTGATGGATTCTCTCAAGGAGCCATGCAGATGTATTGGAACTTTGGCATATGAGACAGGGCAGACACCATGTCCCAGTTGCAGTTCAAATGAGACCAGAGCAATGCAGCCCACCACAGGTTCTCCTCGCACTGCCCTTAGTACAAATATCTGGCTTCAACCTGATCACTGGCATGCTCAAATCAAAGCTTTTCATGACACTGAAAGGTTGTGTTTGAATTATCATCCCAACACAAGAAGAAAAAGAAATGTCTGAAAAATCCCCTGGGACAGAAATTAATTTCCCATTAGCTCCTGGGGACCAAAACACTACCCAGCCTGAATGCAAACATACTCTCACACCCACTCCACCATCACCGATTGTTTACTCCCCACTTCTGATAATATTTACTCTCTTTTCACCTCCCTGGATTTTTTTCTCTCTTTTTTGACTCAGTCTGGCACATGCCCTGCTGTCATTTCTGTCCCTCACCTTGTTTTATTTAATCCTTCTCTTTTAACCCCTTCATATTATTCCCTATCCTGTTGATTCTCCTTGTGTCTTGGGTCCCGGGTGAGCAGCCTCTTCAAGGAACAGAAGCCCACAGTTATTTCATTTGTGGGCTGATGGTGCCAGCCTTGGCATAAACAGCTGATTTGGGAAAATATGTATTTGCAACTGCTGAGCTGGATTTATTATAACACACAAAGAATAAGTGTGTCAAGTATTTTTCCAGGGGTTACTGCCTAAGCTTTTATATAGGATTCTATATTTTAGGGTTTATATAGTTTTAAAAAGTTCACTTCTCTAGAGTACAAATAGTACCTTTTCTTCATCAAACTAGTAGAAACAAATTCAGCACTGCTGTTGTTACTTGAGTATACACACACACACACACACACACAATCCCCTAAATCTAGAAGTACAGCTGTAAAAGTAAGGGAGGTATATATTTAGAAGGCTTTATCGATCCCATCTGCTTGTCGAAGACAGAGCACCTGCCAATAACTGATCTCCTAAAATCTTGTCCCAACATAAAACTTTGAGGGCAGGCTCTTCTGTCATAATTTCTAACAGAACATTTTTTTTTTTAGATTCTTCAGTGCTCAGTATATTTCAATTGCTTTTCCACATGCAGTGGAAAGAGAGAGCAATTCAGTGCCATAAGGGAAATAAATTGATGCAAGATCTCAGTGACTGGAAAGTTCGGTCCAAATTTTTCCTTTGCTAAGGGAGCTCCTGGACCAAAAAGCTGCCATTACTTACAGAGACTGCATAGTGCTGCTAGCTAAACAAGTTGAAAATCAGTGAAGGGGATCTGAATTTAAACAAATCGAAGAATGTAATTTGTAACAGAGTATATGTACACTTGATAATGACTTACAAAAAAAAAAAAAAAGACTAGAGTTAAGAATTGCATTTCTGTGTTTCTTTGCTACCTCTTTTTTTTTTATTATTTTTTTTTTTAACCTGTATAAATCTGAAGCAGAAGAAAAATCCCGATATCCTGAAAGGAAAACAGCCTCCAGTTATCTAGTTGTCTGAGAAATTTCATGCCAGTAAGCATAAATATATCCCAAGGTGGCTTTTACTGTGTTACTCTGGTCTTTATAGGAAAGCGGTGCATTTATCTCAGAGACGCCTTCAGTTGGAAGCAAGCACCAGACCAAACCTTCCTGTGGTTGTGTCCAGATCACCAGAACTGGCCCAGGCTGGATGTGGCCATTTTCAGACCAGTGCTAAGAAGGTCTCTGTGTTTCAATACATACCAGGTTCTTGCAGATAAATCACCCTACTGGTCTTGGAGATCTTTGCATCAAGACTCATGGTGCAGGGCTTTTTTGCTATCAAGTTAATCAGAATAACACTGTATTGAAGTGCCTCTAGGATATGACTTGATAGGACTTTATAATTATAAGCCTTGATGATAAGCCTTTCCTCTCAGGTAGCTGTGATCTTCATTCAGACTTGTCCCTTCTTCAGACAGAGTATATGATTTAATCTTATGATGAGAATAAACCATCAATCAGGCAGAGGTGGAAAAGGCAGCCATCACCAGAAGCAGCTCCTAGCACTCTGGAAAATGCATTGGAAAGACTTTATGGAATATATGGTTTGGGTCAGCTGCATTGGCAAGGGTGAGAGGGAGCAAAAACATATCCTAGGGATACAGATAGTCAATTTTGTGGAAGAGAATGAGGAGTGTCTAAGCCAGAGCTACTTTAAAGCAGAAGCTGATACTGGCAGGAGAACAAATGGCTTTGAGCTAGTTTTATTTGTGAATTAAGTCTCTAACAATGTGAGCAGTGACCCTCTTGTACAGCATCTAGCCAACAGAATATGTACAGGAAGAATAAAATCAACTGTAAAATGGTCCTTCAGATAAAAAGGAAAATAATTTATCTTCTGCCATTCAGTGTCTCAGAAACTTCACTGTTTTCACTCAGAAACTTTCTGTTTTCCAAAGTTCATCACTTGGTCTTTGGTGCCAAATTCTCTCATTGAAAACATCCTTCCACCATGATCCAGCAAATCCCTTTTTATATCCCCCCTCTCTTCAATCCAACCTCTCTTTTGAGGAAGGAGCTGTTCAATTTCCCCAGACGTTGGCATATGCTGATGATAAAAGGAACACCAGTTCAGGTTTTTGTCAAAACTCCCTGTTCCAAAATAAACTTCCTTAATTCATGATATGCTGCAGCGTTTGAGGAAATCCCATAAATATGCTGATTTACTCCACTATAAAAAAAAAAAAAAAAAAAAAAAAAATTTCTGAGGAAACGTCTGCAATTTGTTAAAATTAACTGAATCCTGGATGCTAAGTTTTTTGAATTTCTGGTTCACTTATCTTTTAATTTCTCTCGCTACACACAAAACTGACAAAACTATTTTTATGTTTACCTTAATTTGCTTTCTTTTCCCATTTTTATTCTATAACACTTTCCCCTGAAACAAATATTTCTCATCTGCTCTCTTTTTCCTCTCTCTCACTTAGTTGTTGTTTTGTTTTTAGGATGCCTCTTACCTGCTTCCACCCCTTGATTTCCCTGTTCAATATCTCATTTTCTTCTGGTTTACACATATCTCTCCCCATATCACACAGTGAGTATGATTAAATAACTCATTTTTAGTTCCTGCTTACTGTCTCTCCTGTGACTTTGCTGATCTCACAATTACTTTGTATGACCTTGTTCATTTTTATGAAATACACACTTTATAATCCCTGCCCCAATTCCAAGTTAGACTCTCTGAAGTCTGCCCTCTGTTTCTTAAAGTTCACTGAAACAGTCTTTGGCAAGGATTTCCATCAAACCTAGGATGCAGGAGTAAAATCTTTGTTATTCCATACTTTATCAGCACTTTCAACACCAACAGTTTCTTTTCTTGAAGTTGTTTGTTGGTTTTGTTTTTGTTTTTTTGGTTTTTTTTTTTTTAATATTGGCTTCTACATTAGCAAGATTAATAAGTAACAACTAATAGACCATTTTCTTTGTAAAATGAATTAAAATTCACTTGGATTTCCTTAAACAATTATCGAGGGCCTTGTCTCCTTTGCCAGATACACAATTAATACTTGGGTGTGCTCCTGTGGAGCATACCTGTATCCTAGAGAGAATATTGGTCTAAAAGGAAAAATAAAACAGGGCTAATCTTTGCTTGTATTCTGATCTTTCAGAGAGACAAGGGATTGATTAATAATAGTTTTCCCTATTTATGAGTTCTCCAAGCATTTTGAAGAATCCCCTTATCTGTACTTCATTAAAACTATTCTCAAATTGCTTCAGTAAATAATCTTGGTCTTGTAAATACTTTCAGCCTTCTCTATTAAAACCAAGTGCTGCAATACAAGACACAGCCTTCTAAATTTACTTGTAGAATTAGCCCAACTTTTAAAGCACAACGTGCAGCTGGCTGCTGTGCAACACATTTTCTGTGATATAAATTGTATTAAGCTTTCAAATAGGACCCAAAAATAATACCTTTTAATTTACATAACCCACCAAATAAAAACAATTACATAGAGATTCTTAATTCAAATATGCAGTTATTAGTATTTCTATGAATATACAAGGATTTAAAATGAACACTGAGATTTTCTTGAACCTGCACACATTTAAGTCTGGTTTTAAATAAACTATAGAAAATATACTCATTGGCTATTCAAACCCACTACTTGCGCAAAAAAAAAATAAATTACTTTTATTTTTCTGTATTATAGAACTCCAGATGTCAAGTGATTAAGAAAAATTACATTTTATATAATATAAAACAATACAATATGCTTGTAGAGCACTTAGCACAGCGGGGCTGCCATCTCTTATGGTCTGTGAGCACTGCCCTAGGAAACATGATTAATAAATTGGAGTTCAACTTCAGAACTCATGTTAGAGCTTTTTGTTTAGCTTTTTTTCCTTTTTTTGTTTGTTTTTGGTTTTGCTTTTGTTTTTGTTTGTTTTTTGTTTGTTTGTTTGTTTAGCCATAGATTGAAATAGGAGGAATATGCACATTTATCACTAGTATATGACAATACACTATTTGCTTGAACTAAATAGAGGTAGAAGTATCATACTTGAACTCATTTGCATTAGTGACAATTTAAAAATTGAATCAGGAACAACTTTACTACAATTTTGATGGGAACAGTTTTGCAGCAATTTTCTTTGCTTGTAGAATTATAAAAATTTCTTCCCATTCTGGAAAAAAAAAATATTACCAAAATTTTGATCAAGTTCTGTATCAAGCTACCAAATTTTTTCACAGAGTTATTTAGATTCAAAAAGTCTTTCAATACATAAATCTCACTTTATGCTCAAAGCAAGGCTGACTTCAGAGTCCAGTGAGGTTACCAGGTCCAGTCAAGCTCTTAAGAGCTCCAAAGCCTCTCTAGATGACTTGTTCCAGGGTTTGACCATTGTCATAGGAAAGTTTTGCTTTATAACCCATGATTTTCCTTGCAGCAGTTTGCAGCAACTCAGCATTGTGCTTTCAATATTTTGTGTACCTGTCTTCCATCTTCTCTAACAAGACTCCTACAGGTAACAGAAGATCCCCTGAAATGCCTTCTCTTCTCCAGGATAAAAAGTCCCAGTGCCTTCAGTCTTCTTCTCAGTATGTCACATCATCCAGCCCCTTTACTGTCCTGGCAGCTGTCCACTGGACTGGCTCCATTTTGTTAGTCCCTACTAGTGGGAAGAGGCAAAACCAGGCGTAGTACTTTCAACACACAAGTGCTGGAGAATAGGGAGCAGTCCTTTCCCTCAACCCAGCAGTTACATTCTGGCCAACACAGCCTCCCACATTCAATTTGACAGATGCAGAGAGTAATTGGTATTACCTATTTTTTCAAGCTTCTATACTCACCAATATATACTCACTTTGACTGTCACAAGAGCATGCAGCAAATTCTCCAGTTGAGCTGCACCTGTACATTTAGACTTACTCCTTGCTAGTCAAGTGGTCTTACTAGGCTTACAAGGTTTTTTGCCAATCCACTCCCATACCCTTTTGAGGTCCCCTTGGGTGGCAGCCCCCTGCAAGTCTCATGAGAATACACTTAGCCCTGCTATCCATTAATCATTTGAGACCATTTTTATTTAGCATTATTATGCTGCATTATAACTTTGTACAGAAGTCAGAACAAAACTGTTTTTCCATACCTAAGAATCCTGGTTTTGTTATTAATCATCTTGACAAAGCTATTAAGGATGTTTCTAATATTACCAAAAATCAGCATTCTTTGACAAAATTGCTCTGACAGAAAAACATCATCTCTTCTTTGGATTAACACTTACACATAATTGTCTAAATCCTATTTTAAGCAAGATTTGGGATTTTGAGGTGAATACCTGTCAGGAAGCTGATACGTTGGAGGGAAATGAAGATGGTGAAGAGCCTTAAGGGAAGCTGTATGAGGAGTGGCTGAGGTCACTTGATCTGTTCTGCCTGGACAAGAGGAGACTGAGGGGAAACCCCACTGCATTCTCATGAGGGAAGGAGCAAGGGAAGGCACTGATCTCTGGTTTGTGGTGACCAGTGACAGGACTTGAGGCATGAAGTGTTATCAGGGGAGAGGTTTAGTTTGGATACTAGAAAAACATTCTTCCCCAGAGGGTGGTTGGGTGCTGAACAGGCTCCCCAGGGAAGTGGTCACAGCTCCAAGACTGACAGAGTTCAGAAGTGTTTGGACAATGCTCTCAGGCACATAGTGTGACTCTTGGGGTGTTCTGTACAGGGCCAAGATTTTGACTGGATCCTTTTGGGTCCCTCCCAACTCAGGATATTCTGTATCAGAAGGAGAATTCCAAAACCTGAAGAAATTCCCAAAGAATCTCTGATTGAAGATCTAGTGCTTATGCTTCCCATGTAAGAATTGCAGATTTCTCTTCCCCACTCTTCCGTAGGAACAGTGTTACAGATCTTCTAAAATTGCTGAAATAGGACAGAGCAAAACAAGCTTCAAAGTATCATCCGAAAGAGGACAAACTGCCTCTACAAAATGCATAATAATCTGTTCCATGTTTGAAAAGGTTTTGAAGGCGATCTTTCATAACTTCATTCTGTGAAGGAACACAAAAGATAAACCTGATTTTTATAGGCTTATTTAGTTTAAACAACCATCTTCTATTTTATATGAAAACTGCAAATGAATGAGAGATTTCTGATTTTTTGTTTTAAAGTGTTCATAGTACAGGTATGACCTAGATAAAATAAACTTTCCCTCATGGTAAATTCAATGGGATTTAACATGTGCTGATCTGAGAAGTAGCATTACTTTCCCATAAAAGAGCTCCAGCTAAACACCTGGTGAAGCAGCTACGCTGGGGTCTATGCTTATTCTCATAGCTGTTGAAGGAATTGTGTTATTAAATGTAAATTGATTTCTCTATTCAATTTGACAGATGCAGAGAGTAATTGGTATTACCTATTTTTTCAAGCTTCTATACTCACCAATAGAGTGCTATCTATTCCCTCTAAAGCCCTTCATACGTTACAAAGGCAGAAAAGAGCCCCCAGAAGATCATCTGTTTTTATCAGCCTTGTGGAGAACAGAGCTTTTTGATGAGAAAGGTGGGAAATGCATCAGTACTTTATTATAGCAGGGGTTATGATAAAGAACTTTCATTCAAGTAGCAATCTATAAAATGCCTGGCGAATTCAATAGTTACTAACTTCTGTTACCAGGGTAAATGGCAGCATGCTTCTTTCCGGTTAAAGGTGTAAAATAAGGAAACCAAACATCCAAATTGCTAGGCAATGCTCAACTAAAATAAGGGACTTTTCACATATATTTTCACTTGACAGATCATAAAAGAGAAAATTGGTCCACTAAAAAGTGATAGTAGGGAATTGGCAGATTTGTTAAACAGTTATTTTGCTCCAAACTTTCCAGAGGACAAAGGAGACAGAGCTTTGTTTTCTCTTCACAGGACATACTCCAGAGGACTGGAAAACAGGAAACCTATGATTGCTATTGAACAGAAAAAGTCTCAAAGTGTATTATGGCAAACAAATTACAGCCTGGTTAGCATAGTTAAAGAAAAAGGGGGATAGGTGAAGAAATTATATGGAGGACATTTAATGAAAACTTTCATGTGAATAATTTGATTCTAAATATCCATTGTGGACCCTTAGGAATCCTGCTTAAACTAACTTGCTTTTATTCTTAAGAGATAATATTGCTGCAGCAGGAGTAAGGGAACTGCAGTGTTTCTTACACTTACATTTTCAAAGTGTAATAAGATTCCACACTGAAGATAATTGAATAAGACAGAGAGTTATAGTACACAGGTTAAAATAATAGCTTTAGGATAGAAAATTAGCTCAAAAACAGGAAACAGTGAAGAGCTAATAAGAGGTGAGAAGGAAAAGAGTTTACTAGTGAGGTACCTTAGAGGTCAGGTAGCTTTTAACTAATGTATGCGAACAATTTAGATAAGAAGAAATCTCAGCTTTTCTGTGCCTGCTGTAGCTGTTTTACTCACAGGGACTGGACAAGACCAGAATATACAATGGAGACCAGTATATACAGAGAAGAGGTGAAGGCTGGTCTTAGTTTGTTGACAAAATAAAACTAGTAAATACTACACAATCTTGATTATACAAAGGTGTACAAGGATATCACGTGGCTCCAGACAATTGGGATTGCAGCTAATGGGAAAGCTGAGATAGCCTGCTTGCAAGCCTTCAATTAACAGAAGCAAGTCAAGTACTGTGGTAGTTCCTTAAATTAAGATTTACTATAACTATGCTACAAGATAACAGTTGTCAGTTTTCTCATCAGTAGATGGACATGAGTGAAGTAACACCCCTTAACCCTCCCCGGTAATTCCAGGCTAGCTAAATTATGGGGAAGGCAGGGGTGGCCTTCATGACCAAGATGAAAGACTCAAAGGACTGCTCTTCTCTCCGCGGTGTAGTTGGATGTTTATTCTGGCTGGGATCCAGGAGGGAAAAGAGAGCTAGGGGAAGATTTCCCGGGGTATTTCAAATCTGGGGAAAAGGGCGGGGAGGCATAAACCTCAGATAATGGGATAACATTCCAGGGACGAGGGGGGGAAGGGATAAACAGGTCACACTTGGGGGGGATGAATACATAGTAACTTGAAACACAGGTACTCCAATGCCACACATGAGCAGTCATAAATTCAGGTCAATGTCATGGTCCTCAAAACTTGTGCTGAGGTAGAAGGGAGAGCAAAGATAATGAGCTGCAGATGGAACCCCTAGGAGCTCATGTGCTCCTCGTATGAAATATACTTGCAGCAGCGGTGAGGTTAGAGTGAGGCTGGGTTACCCAGCCCTCCCCAGCTTTATAATGTTGGTCTTCCGGAGACTCCTGACAGCATTTTTTTGAGCAGAATATTTTTCACTTTCCTATAGAAACTAATTCAGGCACAGAAGCCTTGGAAAAACATGGGAGAAAATGCTCAGTAACCTAACAAAACTCACATCAAAATCTATGGGCAGTATGGTGGAAAGAGATGCTGCTGCTCTCTTTTAAGGCTTTTACTAGAACCTTCTGGTGTGACAGGAGCTCCAGATTGAATTTTTGAGGTTAAAGTCCTGCAGGATTAATTAGCTCTTAAATTTCTGTCGACTTACTGGTCAGCAGTGCCACCTACATTGACATATCGTGGGTGGCTTGAATTCTACTCCAAACACAGAGGTCCAGGTTGAATTCACTGCCCTTATGAAGGCAAAACAGTTTTGAAGCAACATCAGTTTAATCAGAGGGGACATGAAGCAGGCTTTGCAGACTCAGATAGCTGTAATTCATACTGAGGAATGAACAGAGAGGCGTTAAACCCAGAAAAATGCTGGATTCCTTCCTGTCATGGTTTAGGAATATTATTCCCCAATTTAGTGTTCCCACTGAATCACTCTAAACCACGTGCTTGTCGCTCACTCCCTGCTTCCTCTCCTTCTCCCCCATTCAGCAGGCTGGAGAGGAGAACTGGAGACTCAAATGGTAAAGATCATGGGTTGAAATAAAATCAATTTACTGGGAACAGCAATGAAATAAGAAAAAAACCAGTAACAGCAATAATATCAATAACAGGGTGTACAAGAGAGGTGAACGATTCACATATGAATGCTCACCAGGTGGAAAATTGGGAATACATTAATCACAGCTGTACTGCCCTGACCAAGAGGAGACCCCCTTCCCCAGTACCTGGAAAATGATGTGAGGTGTTACAAGATAACTTCCAGGTCCTAGCTATGCCCCCTCCTGCCCACAGCAAAAATTAACCCTGTCCTAGCTGGAACCAGGACACTTCTGCATTAGCTCAGTAGCTAGTTAATTTAAAGAAGAAGCCTGAGGATTTCTTTACACAAATCTGAACCCTGCTTATGTCCTTTTTTCAGAGTCTTAAAACTGGGAGAAGTGTCTCAGCAATGCAGATTTAACACTTGTAGAAGGTCAAGGATTCCAACCTGCATCAGAAACAGTAGAAGCAAGGGAAAACACTTCAGTATGTACATAGTGCTGACCAAGCTGTGTAAGCAGCTACTTTACAGGTGGAATTTTCACAAGGTTGTTACAGGAGAGAGATGACATACAATGATTTATTAGAGAAGCATTCATGCCTTCAGTTTCCTCTCTCACCAATGAGGATATTTTAAATCCATTTAGTTTGCTAACTAGTGTTAGATCTGAAGTGTCTTCACACTTCAATTCAGAATTACCCAGCCTACATATTAAAGTACTTATCCAACAGACACCCACTGGCTTCCATGGAGGTTTGGTCTGGGTGAGGACAATAATTTTCAGCAGAATATGGATCTTTGTATAAACTAGCTAAAAAATTCAGTGTCATACTTCAGTAGATTTCTGTGATTGTCTTGATAGTAGCTTTTTATATTAAAAAAATAAATATATTCTATATCCCAGTGTAAGAAATATTAGTCTTACCTCTTATTTAGCAGTGCTGAAAGGCCCCACAGTACTTTTTCTAAGAAGACCCATAAGAATATAGTCTTGATGTTTAGTCATTTCTCCGAGGCAAACAGTGACCTACCTCCTAGATTTTGCTAATTTTTTATGACTTTGATGAAGAGTTCCTTGGTTTAATAAAGCAAGTAGCATTTCCTATTTTCAAGCATTGTGGATTCAAATTAATGTTCAATGTAATTAGAAACACTGTTTTATCCTCAGAACCTGTTCTAATCAATTGTCAGAAGAGGAGTTTGAAATAATTGCTGTGCTTAGACAAATTTTTGAAACGAGTGATATGTCAAAGTGACAGAAAAAACAGCAGTTTTATAGCACTATGGGATTAAAAAAGTTAAACAAAAATATCTTAACATGACTATTTCTACCATAGCTTCTTATGTTAGAAATAGCTGAGTGGAGAGAAAATGTCTCCTCCAAAATAGAGAGTAATTGCAGATATGAATTAGAACACTTTTCCCTCAAATCATGTGGTATTTATTTCCTCTAAAATAAACAAGGATTGTTGAATATTTTTTCCTGGGATTCAGCAGACAGTTCCAAACAAGGAGGAGTGACAGTAAATAATTTGCATGACTATTTTCTGCTGTTGAATATTCTTATTAAGGATACATGTATGAGTCAAGGAAACATGGGTGTGTAATAAGCTCATGGTGCATACTTGGAGGTAAATTTGAATTATAGATGTTTTCCATGGAAATGTAGGAGAATTCAGGCCCTGATTTGAGCAATAGAGCTACATGGTCTCCATGAATCTGAAGACTGAATATGATTACTTAGTAAGATCTATATGCAAGAGTAGAGAAGCAGCAAGCATGCAGGTGAGCAAGCCAAACAAGCAAATCAGACAGCAATTTTTGTCTCTCCAAAAGATCCAGAGTATATTGATAAGGCAGACTCCTGTACTAAGCATAGATTGGCTAACTTCTATAAACATCAGGATGTTATGAAGAATTCTCCCAGCATTCTCAAAACAATTACTTGGCCCATGTTGTAGGCAACATAGAAATATTAAGATTTTTACAAATTAAATATGAACAGCAGATTATGTGTGTTTACAACTACCTGAAGTAAGAACATGACAAAGGTTAAAAGAATAGCCTCTTTGGAGAAAGAGAAGCCAATTCCCAAGATACTCCCCTCAGGAGTAAGACTGATGATTTTTAGTTAACGTGAAGAACAGAAGATCTGTACTCTGGTGAGGCCACAGCAAAGATGTGTCATCAGCAGGACATTCTGCATCACAGTAGCAGAAGGAGAGCAATGAGGCTGCAGGGCCATTTCTTTTCCTGGTAAATCCTCATGAACAGACATATTCCTACCAGAAAAGGCAAAAACATTCCTACCGGACAAAGGAAAAAACAGGGAAGGTTACTCCTCATGGTCAAGATTCCTGAAGGTGAAAGCAGGTGGGATCCTTAAGCAAAAGATTGTCCTCTAACAACTGCTGCCTCCTAAAAAATAGAAAATCCTGGTTCAAATATCAAGAACCACAATGTATTGATGGAACAGTTGGCATCCCTTGTCCCCTCTGTAGCATTGATTGTCTTGACTATAACATTCACAACCTACAGTTTGTGTTTCATGTACAGCAATGTGAATCAATGAAGTCTGAGAAAATGAATGGACAAAATCTGTTCACTCACAGATTTTCTAAGCTGGTATTATATCTTTCCTCAGAGAAAGTTCTGTAGAAACTTCACTGAATCTGGTTACACCTGGGAACAGGTTTACCTTAGAAGTGGAGTCTCCTTCACTGAAAATATTTAGGACACAACCTGATGGAGTTCTGGGTTAAAGACTCTAAGACCTTGCTTTTAACAGAGTGCTGAAATGCACCATATCTGTAGACATGCTCCAGTCTTGACTTGACTGGATCTTATTATTAATTCATATGATCTCATTTTGGGTTTTATTGCACAAGTTTGCAAGTGTGCTTAGATTATTTTAGCCAGATTATTTTAGGTGCTATGGACATCATATTGGATAAAATAACTGAAGTTAGTTAAAAGGATGAAATATGGATTGGGTTTGAGATGGGAGTTTTCATGAAGTTTTGCATAATTCTGAACGACATGCTTTTGTTATGGAAAATGCAAAGTTTTATTGAAATAAGACTTTGTTTTTAAAATTTAGGCCTTCTGATTCAGATTCATATGAGAATGTTCTGATCTCATGTCACAGATCCATAACCTATAATTTGTGGACTCACAAATCTGGCCACAGAAAAAATCCTTACAGACCCTAAGTCTGTGCTTGAGGGCTCCTATGAATTTAAATACATATTATGCAAAGTCTTTCCTGAGAATAAAAAGAATGAAGACAAAAAAGATGAGAGAACTGGTAGCAAAGCCTTCCCATGAGTATGATCATGTGGTCAATGGTGTCACAAAAGTTAAAGACACAGTAAGGATGGAATTCCCCTCTGTGTTAAATGGAAGTAGCCAGAGGAAGTAGTAGAGTCATCAATGTAAAGGTAAAATGATTCAGATACAGAAAATCAAGATTCCCTTGCCCCATGGTTATTCTCAGAAATGAACTTGTGTTTGTTTTCTTCTCACCATGCTTTCCTATTACTGCCTAAAAATATGTACTTCTGAAACACAACCAAATGAAAGGCTCCTAAGGATAGGAAGTCTAGGTACAAAGCTTGCAAATGCCAATTTTCCACATGAATCATATTTAAAAATGACTTCAGAAAAGATTGCACACTTCTCAAAAGTAATAACTATCACCCCATGCTATGTTCTGTAAACAGCGCAAGTGGCATTATATACAATTATGCCTGCTAGGAAATTCTTGCAAACACACTCTACTGGAGCCTTTCAGACAGAAGTTGCAGCAACCTCACTTCAGCATACATTGGCCAAAGCTCCTAATGATTTGAGTCGTAATTAGATAAGAGTGACATAGGCATAAATCTAATTTTCTCCAGTGTACCCCAGCAAGGAGACTAGAACTGCCTACCAGATATGAAGATATTAAGCACTATGTCATGTTCATCATGTCTCTAGTAAGAAGCTATTATATTGTGATGGATGACTGGTCAAGAGTCATCTCAAAGGCAGTTTTTAATCAAGAACCTGGCAAAAAAACCCCAAAAATTTTTACACAGAGCTGTGCTGATCCATGATCAAGTTGAATAACTGAGGGAAAAAAAAACATCTGACAGACTGTGTTAAGTTACTTGTGTGAAGCTCCCTCTGCTCTGCCCCTGCATAAGGCATGAGGCAGCCTCTCATGCAACCTGTAGGTCCCTAATGTCAGTCAAGGGGGCTTTGAGTGTAGCAGCAGCCAGGTGTATATAGGGCACTGTACGTAGTGTAGGTACTAGCAGGTGTGTGATGACTTTCATACACTCACAGTTCACACTGCCATTGCAGGTATCAAAACGACACAGCATAGCTGTATTACTCATACCACAGTAAGGCTGCTGTTTGCATCTGCTTCCAGAAATAATCTGGCTGCTAGTGCTGGCAGTTTTGCCTCCTGCTCCTTTGAGCATTAAAGATTAGTTTGCAAGGGAACATAAAAAGAGGCATAGGGAAGTTCAGATGAAGTGTGTTCAAAGCTGTGAATAAATCTGTCAACACAGAATAGTGCTGCACTCTGTAGAGATACCTGCACTAACTCTGAAGCAATGCCATGCTATTGTAGCTTTACTCTTCTGGAGAAATACTTCCAGCTTGCAATGCTGTCCAAGACATAACTAGAAAGCACTTTAACACTATCCCAGGTTTGTCCTCAATCATTCTTAGCTCACTCTTGCAGTGCAGAAGACTAATCTTGTTACCCTGCAGAATCTGGGCTTTAAAATAAGATGCTACAATGAAAAAAGAAATCGAAACAGGTCAAAACTGCAATACTTCAACATGACTAAAGCACATTGCAAACACTTCACAGAGAAAATACAACAAACTACATCAGCTATAACTGATCAAAACAGAATTGGGCTTTATCACTTTTTTTGGTCCTCAATTAGAAGACACCAATTTTACACATTCAAAAATGTATTTAGTAGTATACCAGAATTAGGGTTCAAATCTTAATGCTAAAAGGGAATTTGTTACTTGAGTCTGTAATTTTTCTTCAGCTATAAGTATCTCCTTGAACACAGAAAAATTAAGTGCAATCCTTTCTGCTGTTTGTTCACACCATTCAAAAGAAAATCTGCATGAGGGTGTATAAATCCAGTTCATCAATTTTTTTTTTCTCAGAAATAGCACCAGCAGAGGTTTCAATATTTGAGACAAAGCAATTAAGCAAGACATTATAGAATGGAGGATCTGCCATAGCATGCTTTATATCTAATTGTTTCTCCAATAACTGTTGTGCACTAATTGCCAATCTCTAGCTGTTTTATTTTAGTGTCATCTTACAGCCATATAACATCTGACCTTCTCTATTTCCATTACAAATTTATAAGTACAATGCATAAATAAGAATAAATAGGTCAAAAATACCTTCCTTTTACTGTTTTACAATGGTCTGGGCTTAAATCTAACTAGTTAGGTATTGAAGTTGCTCAGACTGTTCTTGAGTACCATAAACAGGAGCTCTAATTACTGAAACTTATTTTCAAAGACTTTCATCTTTCATCCATACATATGGAGTCTGTGCTTTATGAGTGGTACTGCTCGCCATTTGTCTTTTGACTATTTCTTCTTGGGACAGTGCAAAATATCTGGTCAGTGTCATGACTGCAAACTAAATTATTTTATTTGCCATTGGTCAGGTTTGACTACAGAATAGGTTTAATTACATGGCAACTCAAACTAATGCTATTGAATACTTACAAATACTTACAAAGATTACAGTGAAATTTCTACTAGAGAGCTGACCAAATTTTATTTGTTTTCTTTTCAACCGAGGTGCTACAGTTTGTGGGTACCTATAAGCCCAGTAATAAAGCAGTGACTGGGATATAGCTGAGAAAAGGACAAGTCAGCAGCATTCCTCTATTCCCATCTGCCATGCCTAGAACCTGTGGCAGAGCCTGATACTACACAGGACTTCAACATGTTTAATAGTTCTGTCAGACACTAGACATTTCATAACACCTTTTTTAACAGAAGCAAACCCTTAATCCAATTCCAAATCCTGGAACGTTTGTAAGGCCTGCATTGCTTCATGCTGAATAGATGAACTGTACATAGACTCCTTCAGGAGTTAATGCGCATAAGCCATACCGTGTTTTTCACTCTTATAGGAAGTGAAAAACCTTTTCCTTTTTCACTCAAGAAAGGGGCATGGTTTTGTGCTTGTTGGTTAGGATTTTTTTCCTCCTTTCTACCCCTGCTTTTAGGAACTGAAAAATTATCAGCCAAAGTGCTTTAATCAGTGGAAAAAGCCATGTCATGTCTCAGCATGGACTCTAACATACCCTGAAACTTCTATATTTTGCAAAGACACTTTGTACAAAAGCATCAAAGAGATGAATGCATAGAAGTATAAGACCATTGTTGAATCTTGAAGGCAGTTCTGATGACAGCCAACCTTGTGATAATAATGGATTTGAGAAACACTGACTCCAAATCACCCCTTGCAAGTGTGCTGTACTTTGGCCCACATGGACAAATTTATGATTTTGCTGCATAATCTGATGCTCAAGTAAGAACGAGTGAAATTTTAGGAAGTATGATGTTTTATCTGCAATTTTTTTATCATCCTGTATTTATTTGATTTACTTTTGAGAAAAATTATTCTAGGTGCTTTAAGCAAATTTTATCCTCCTCCAAATACCTATATAATATTTGATGTATTTCACCAGATACACATATGCAGCTGTTATTTCCAGTGCTCCGAAGTCTACAGTATGATATCAAACCTGCTTCTCTGAACAGTCTCATACCTTGCCCACTCTTAGAGATTGGTCCGACTTTGGGCTAGTGCTCAGTATAGTCTTTCAGAGAGATAGCTCCTGAAACCAGTCGTCTATGTTTCATATGAGTAGAGGAAGGAAAAACATTGCAGGAGCCTCTTGGTTAGTCTGAAGCCCAGATGAAAATCTCCCCTTTATCCAGGGACAGTACAGGCTATCAAGATCCTGCAGTCCTAGAAAAAAAATTTTAACTTACTTTCAGAGTCAAAGTAGGTAAGAGTTGTTTCAACTGATCCTAATCTTTCTCCTTGCTTGAAAGCCTTTCTCCAGTCAGCCATGCATCAGTGGCAGAAATATGCCACTTTACTTGGCAATAGGGAACTGTTGATTGATTGGTGTACAAACTGTGCTGATTTACATGATTTTACCATAGAGACTAAAAGTAATTTATTTTAGGTAGCTGGAAGGACATCAGATCCTTATAACATGCTCTGAAGTTTACTTTACCTGTCTTCAAAACATTGAAATTATTTCATTTACATAGTTATTTTAAAATTGGGTCTCAGTTAGTTAAATCTCTCATTCTGACAAATTGCCATGTGATTTCTGAAAATAGGTCATTTTGAAGACATAGTATTCTTTCAGTCCACTCCCTACAATGGCTTTTTCTAAATCAGACATTCATATTTGTTACATTATCATAAGAAATAATAAAAAAATGGTCATTAAGAAAAATCAATTTTGTTAAGGAACATCTTTAAAAATGTATGAAATGTACTTTACTGTCATTGGCTTTCAATTAAAACTGACTAAAGTCTACAAAGGCTATGTTTGCAAATGTGACAAACTGAAGTGAGAAGGACAAGTGAGATTAACCAAAATGCATAACAATTCAGACTGGATTCTCCCTTGCTTAATATTTTCCTGCTGTGTTTTTTTGAACTTTCCATTATGCTGATAGGATTTGTTTGGGATTTAGGATTAAAGGATTTATCGGCATTCTTACAGAGATCACCTGAATTTAGTGGTAGACCCAAGACATAAAACCAATCTCTGGAAGTGCATCAGGTTATGCCACATTTTAGAATATTGTTTCATGGAGCTTGTTTTCCAGTTGTACTCAAACCTAAGTAGTCAAGTCTAGAAACTGGAATGGTGTCCTTCCAAAGATTCCCACATGAACATACATGTAGTCATAATTTTGTCCTAAAAAATCCATTACACCAATAAAAGACAGTCTAATCTTGTCAAAGTTGGAGACATTGAATTCAGACAAAGAGCTGAATGCCAGGTGGGATGTAATAAATGGCAGCAACACAGCAGATCTCTGCAGATGACAGGCTGCCTGTCCATAGAGAGCAACTCCAAGGAAGAGAGAGGACAGTGACTGTGTCCAGAAAGACCCTGCTTTCAGACATCTTGAGCTGTCTCTGTTATTTTAATGAGTCTAGAGTCAGGAAAATTTTATTAGCTTTTAATGGATCCCCTGGAAACTGGTGTAAGGACAGATGAACACCAAGACCTGCAGAATTGCAGCTGCCTTTCACCTCAGACACAGGGAATTGGATGAAGCAGAATTGCCAAAACCCTCAAGGAGAAGATAAGAAAAATGGAAATATGGAATGTACTGAGTGCCAGCTGCACTGAAAGGTGATACTATTGGGATCAGTCTGTAAGCATGACAGTACCCTTCAACATCATGTGCCAAGTGCTATTCTCCAGAGTCATCACAGTCGAGTGATGGAATATGACAAGACATCTCATATGTATTTAAGCTTAATAACTCTAATGCTGATAACAACAGAGCAGCATTCTGACTGCAAAAATTGTCATCACAGTCTTATATTTAATGACAACTGAATTCCTGCATATTGTGTGGGAGTTCATCAAATTATTTACCTTATATTTATATGGAATAATTTTCCCCTCTGTGATGCAGGCAAAGGAAGTCACGGAAAGGATCCTGACCTGCTTTAGTTAAAGTCACAAAGCAGTACTGAAATTTCCCTTGTTGCTCTATTAAGTGCAGACTGCTGTGGCTCCTTAAACTGTCAGAGGACAAAAGAGGGAAGTATAGAGTTAGCACCAAGAGGGCTCTGCATGAGGGAGCAAATACTACAGCAGCTGGAAGTTCAGTAGCACCTGAACTCCCAGAGGAGGAATACCTTCAGAAAACTTACACCATTCTCACCTTTACCCATGCTAGAGGGAAATCCAGGACAGAATGCAGCAGCACAGACTATTCACTCAGGCACACCTGCAAGGGGCAGGCATGACAAGCTAGGTGGGAAATACACCTGCAGAAAACGACGCTCAACTCCAGGTGGCCATTTTGTTCCAAGCCCTGCATAATCTGGAGTCAAGTCATCAATAAGTACAAAACTTTCCACTACAGTCTGAGTCACGCTGCTCACACTTGTCTGTCACCTTCCCAGAGTTACAGCAGCTGAAAGGAAGGGAAGCTTTTAAACCCTGGTGAGATGACTTTGACTATCAGCACACTGTGCATTTTCTGAAATTCTGGCTCAGCTCCTGCACTCCTGTTTATTGAGATTATATGACACTATTTAATTTTAAGAGCAACTACAAGTTTCTTGTTTTCTTCCAGTGCTCTCATACTTTATATGAACCTTATGATGAAAGCGTTTTTTCTTTTTAAAAGAGCCAGGCTTTTTCACCAAGGCTAATACAAAAGTTATCTCCCCCATCCTTATATGCACTTATTATTAGGTGAGAGGCCTCTCTGTCCAAAGCTCTTCAGTATTCTCTTATACAATGTATTCTGTGAAGCGTAGAAGCTGGCCAGGTATTGAAGTGCAAAACTGCATTTTTTTGTTCTTGGAAGCCCAGCAAAACTATAATGGCCACAACTTGCAACTTCCATCTTCAGACTAGTACGGCTTTCTCTGCTTCCATATGAAGTGCCATATATCTGTGGCACACAGACACCACTAACTGCTGTTTGTGCTGGGCTGACCACACTAACAAAACTAGCCACTACAGATTCACACCTCAATAAAAGCCCAGGGACAATGCTACCAACAACGTAACTCCAGAGTATTTGCATAGGACCCAAGAAGTAAGCTAGAGCAGTGGAAAATAGACTCAGTTGTATGTACACTTACAGCATAGCTGTAAGAATTGAATTCCCCAGTCTGTCTTAAATAGAAGCTACAGGGACCGTGGGCAGGTAATAGCCATGTGAAGCCTAGGAAGATAAGAGCAACTGAGGGTCATTAGAGCCTTTTAAGGGCCTGTCAACAGATTTGCTGGTGTCTGTTCTTTCTGGAGAACTTGGCAATAAACACCAGAAAGAGTTTAAACACATAGAAGGTTGTCTTGAGAAAGTTAGCAATGGCAATGCTCTCAGAGACTTGCTCCCTGTCGTATAAGAGATACTTCAGGGTGCAGAAGGTCTGGGACACAGCAGAGACCTCTCTATAGTCAAGTTAGATGTTAGTAGTTTTTTTAGGGTGTGGTTGAGGGAAATACAGAAAAAGGGGTAGAACATGAATACATGAGTTCAGGAGCTAAGAAAGAGAGTTACAGAAGTAAGAAAGCCAGAAAAAGAGACTGAGCTCTCTTGAACAGTGATTTATATAATCTATACATTGAATATTCTATTCCTTGACTAACCAATCTTTATATGTATACTAAAACAGCAACATTTGTTTATAACCTATAGAAATCGCTGCCTTTTTGCATTTTAACTATATCAGAGTACTTTGTACCCTTCCTTTTAAGGTCGAAGGAGAAGGGTCCCTGCTTAGTTTTATTGGGGGAAGGAATGTGCTTTGGCATTCCAGACAATTTCTTTGAGTTATTCAAACCATGCTTTCATTTGTATTTCTTCTTTAGTTTCTTTGGCTACACAGTCATATTTATAATTCTTTTCTGATTCTACCTTTCCAACATTGCAGGCAGGTTCTTTCTTCAGGGCTCATTTCAGTCCACTCACAGCTTTCTGAATTGCTGCTAACACTGTATGAAACCACTCAGCTCAAAGCTCTGCTGAAATGAGGCTGCTTACTCCCCTTTCTACCCAGCAATCCTGTGCTCTTCCAAGTTTTTTGCTCTTTATCTAACTGTAACCCACTGATTCTTCAGCTCCAATAGATAATTTTTATTATTAATTTTTCATTGGGTACCCAGATTTGTCACCTTTCCTCTGCCTTTTTCTCTGACTGTATAAAAAACTTTACCTGTAATCACTTTCCACCTGCATTTCTCTGAAGGTCCTCCTGTGTCCCCTTGTTGGACTTCTTCTGGTGTGCTTTGTGCATGGACTCTGTTCTTTGGTCTCCAGAAAATCTGCCTTTTTTTTTTTNATCTAAAAATTTGTCTTTCTTTTTTTTTTTTTTTTTTTTTTTTTTTTTTTTTTTTCCTTTTTTCTGTGTCATTCAGGAAATCTGGGCTGACATATCATTTCTGCTAGTTCTGTCCCAGCTGTCTCTAGATTGAGACTCCCTAGCATTTGGCTAACTGCTATGCTTGCAGAAAGAGAAATGTTCTCAGGCTTTGTTTCCCTGCAGGGGAATGGCATAGCCTGTAGTCCATCACACACAGCAGGCACAGTGACAGGGTGCCTGCCCCCTACTTATTGTTTTACTGTTTACAGTTTCACTGCCAAAGGTTAATGAACACATTGTTACAGGTCTGGAAAATACATGACTCCTTCAGCAGTTTCAGACCTTTCTCCCTTAAGCAATTTCCACAGGAATTCTGAAACCAGTATCCTCTTGACAGGTGCTATCCTCTTTGGTTTTCCTTTGCCTAAATCTTGGACAACGCTACTCTGACACTGTTTCAGACGTCATGGCAAGGCTTTCTTCACTATGCTATAAACTTCAAAGTCCTCTAAATAGTGTTGCCATCAACTCTTTGAGATTTTCTCTGTAATAGGTAGTAGGTAAGTGTCCTTTTTCTGTTCCTTAGCTCTGCACATCAACTAAAACTTTCCTCTTGCATTAAAAAATAATAATTAAAAAGATATTGATAAATTATTTTCTTTAATATTTTGGAACAAAAATTTCAATATGCATCTCAGTATTGAAAACCCTTGCGAGAAGGCTTCTTAATAGGATTTTAATCAATATTTTAGGGATAGAAGTCTTACATATGAAAACACCAAACTGCTGAGTTCAGCATAGTCCAGGCAAGAGTCTGGTATGACTGGGTACATACAAAACAAATTATTAGGAACCTAATAGCTACTTCTGTAAATAGGTGACTGCTTGTGATGGTATTAACTTAATGTAAGAGGTTACTGTCTGCTTTAGCTGGAAATTGTTTCCTCAACAGAAAGTAGCTGGTGGTTACTATGGTCTTCTATTCTGCAGACTAATCAAGTTCACTTGAAAAGTTTTCAGGGTTTATTGCACATTGTAATAGAAAAAGAGCTGTTGTTGAGCCTCAGCTGGAAGGAAGTAACTTCCATTAGGTGTGTAATAAGTTGTATATGTACTTTTGTCTGAGTGGTCAGGGAAGCAGACAGTCATATGATTAGTTAAATAAAATAGTGTGGATTGTTTGCTTTTGGACTGAGAAACAAATTCCACTGCTCTTGAATGTTAGGCAGCAAAGTAATTTTTTGATCTTTTGGATATGGCTCTTGCTTGTAGTCCAAATTTCAGAATCTCATTGGGGAAAGGAGATAGGTTTGAAAGATGTAAGAAGTTTCAGTCTTCTTACTGCATTGTGTTGTACAGAAAACATCAAATGCATTTCATTGCAGAAGGTATTAAAGTGATTTAGATACTGTTAAAGTTGCTATTAAGCCTGAACTGAGAAGGACACTAAGTTTGTTTTATTTAATCTCACAGGGATTGGTTTCCTTCATAAATGTGTTTGCCTTGTATATACTAAAATTAAGTTACTGTGAGTCATCTTCACCTTCATCCCTCCTAAAACTTCTCAGAGACTTTCAGTACCAAAGAACTGACCTGACTTTCTTCAATGTTCCAAGAGTGCTGTATGAATCTGAAGGCATTTTAATGATCACATGTAAGGAGTTGCAAGTAAACTCACACATGTTTTTAGACAGTTAGAAGCCAGGAAGTATAGTCATACAGCAGTGAGTGGGAGCTAATAGATTCCAAGCTGCTTTGCTCAGTCTCAGCAGCACACTGTCCATAACCATAGGACTTCCAAGTGAATGTTTTGAGCACAGATTGAACTTATGTCCATATGGAATACATTGGAACTGCATGTACAAATGCCACAGAAATGACTGCACAATAGAAATATCGGAACTGGTTCAAGACGATAGAATAATAAGAAAACTCCAATTTATTGCCATAGACACAAATCTTAAAGGCAATTCAACTTTTATTAAATCAAAAGAATGGAGATGCACTGAAAACCTTCTGTAAAGGAAAAGTGGGACAGCTGAGGCCATCCATTCCCAAAGACTGGCTCAGAGCCAACAGATAATACTTCTAAATTTATAGTAGTGCCCCAAAAATGTGTTCAACAGCTACATATGTATCTCAGAACTCTGAAGGTTCTTTTGTAGACTCCCTGACATGTTGCAATTTGCAAATTATCCCATGTCCTTTGTATCTGTGACTGTGCCATATTAAAACAGCAAGTGCTGCTTTGAGTTTGTCTGCTCAAGACGCAACTCAGTGTGATCCAAAGGATGGATCTCAAATCCTACAGATCCCCAGTGTCCCTCCCCTCTGGACCTGCTATGTAGTTGCACTGCTGTTCACTATTTCAAGTCAGCTACATACAGCAGGAATTGTGAGTATCCCCATCTTTTCCACCTACTATTCAGACACATCTCTCCAATCCTGTTTGTGCTGTCTCTGTGACTGGTGTGCATGGATTTAGGGGCTCTTTTTCTAATTGGCACAACTATTGTCCAGAAGCAGGACTTACTCTCACAAAGCTAGAGCTGTTCATGGGTTTGCTATCAATCACACCTCACCTGCAGAGGTGAGGGCACTATCTCAGCCAAAGCTCTCCCACTGCTGATGGAAGCAAAGCCATAATTCAAACCTGACAGGATGGGTGGACATGCAACACACGGGAGTAAAACAACACTGTGTAAACAGAGGAGACATGTAGGTTAAGCAGCACAAAGAACCCAAGCATAACTATGTAGTTTGGTAGATGAATCATGCTCTCCTGGAATGATTCCATGAATGTAATTTCTGGTCATCCATTTTGCTTCATTATTTTTTCTTTCCTCCAGCCAGCAAAATGCTTCCAGTTGCAGCTTTAGAGCTGATTATCTTAAATGACGATTTCCAAAAAAAAGGTGTTCACCTTTCTTCAGGGCTGCTTGTTGTGTCTTCCTTTACTTTTTCAGGGAAGCACCAAAGCTGGCTGGAGAGCTCTGCATGCCAGTAACCACTATTGTCATTCCATCAGCAGAATAGTATCTAATTCTGGAGCCTTTTATTGTGGAAATAGTGCTTTGACATCTAGGGCTGCATCTGCTGCTGCAGAGGGAATCACACATCACCTTGAAGGGTGAAGGACAAAGGCCACTGGGGACTGTGGAGAGGAATCACTGCTGTAATTCTCATGGGGGTTTCACTGCTGGTACAGAGACAGCAAACATCCTTCAATAAGCAGTGGTTGAACTGTTAGCTTGGCTCAAGCTGAAAGAACTGGATCACAAAGCTTGTTACAGAGACAGACAGCCCACATATCATGCATATATTTGTCTTGGAATCCTTCTTTCCAACTTAACTAATAAGTGACCCCTTTATCTAGATAGCTGTGTCATACAGGTCTATTTATTGCTACTCTGGTGCTCTTCACATTGATGATAATTAGACTCACTTAACAAATGCAGAATTCATGAAACACCCAGAAACAACGATTTGTGTGGTAGGGAAAGACAAAAAGAGATATTAATTTCACAGAAATATTGTTAAATCCTAGCTATAGCTCTTTGGAACTCTTTTGCTCCATATTTAAACTTTATAGCATAGTACAAAGTACAGTGTTTCTTTTCATATTCCAAGTTTACAGCTGAACAAATACATATTAATATAGAACCTGTAATGTATTCTGAGTTAAGCTGTCATAAAATCTAGGGCTTTTCACATCATCACTTTTGAAGGTCAGTGCCAAAGAGAAGAAGAAGCATCTGTACTGGATCACCATGAACGTTTGTAATACATTGCAATAAATACTGCAATATATTTCATTTTTATATGTTTTTGATGAAGAGGCAAAAGTGCATCTTCAACAGTAGCTTTTCAAAAATTGCTCATCTGTTTGGAACAGCTGTAAAAGAGATTGAAGTTAAACATTATTCATAGATACATTACAGCTCCTCACTGAGACCAGAGCTGAAATGGGAAGAGTTTTCCAATGATATTTCATTTGGAGTATCGATTTTTCTGAGCTTGTCCCACGAAGCTATTGCATAAGTGTTCCAGGCAAGTGTAAGAAGATGTAGATTATCATAGCTGGCTTTCTTTCCTAAGTTTGTTTTTCTTCTCTCAACAGGGTTGCAAACATTTTGCTCATTTTGGGCTTTAATTCTCCTAGAATGCCTCAAAAAGTGGGTGAAGATTGATACTTTGCAGAATTTTTTTGAAAGTAAGGCAATCATTAGCTTTTTAGGGAGTGCCTGAATCAACTCAGAAGAGGTGTAGGACATTTTTGCCCCTCACTTTTGCCCAACAATGAAAAGTAACAGTTGTTTTGCTGAGAAATACTTGCTAGCAAATTAAATTTCTGGCTGCAGAAACCTGGAAAAGCCCAAGTCATAGGTTATAAACATGGCAGTAGACTACTCCATCTGGGAAAATGTATTCTGTTGAGAAATCTGACCCATATTTTATTAGATTCTCTAGTATATAAGTTAGAGGATTTACTTTAGGATTGCCTGAGGACTGGACTATTTCTGAAACTCCCTTATGGTCTGATCAAATGATCTCATCAGGTCACCACAAGGAACAGTGACAAAGGAGCAAGGGGACTGTACTGCATTTACTTATGAGTAAGTACTTGAGTTCCTCAAGTTTAACCTTGAGGAACTGAAGTCAGTCTGACTCCTGGAGTAATGGAACATCCTGCTTTTAATCGGTGTTCCCATGTGCCTGGGGGCTCCTGGTAAAAAGACAGCTGCAGGTTTGCAGCTGTTTCTAAAATAAAAAAAAAAAAAAAGTCCATGGAAAGAAGAAGAAGAAAAAGAAGTTGGTGGCTTCAAGTTAAGGTTCTGTCTATAGGGCAGCAGGACACAGAGCATGGTGTGAGCAGCAGCAGGCTCCATGGGCATCTCCTACATGCTCCACCTTGGTATAGCTCAGTGTACGCTGCCAACAGGGAACTAGGGCATTCCCTGCTGGCTTGTTCCACCCCACTCTGCTGTTTTACAAAGGCTTACACAAAGCTGTCGTTTTGAGCTTTGCCTGTGGATTGCATTCCTTGAGGGCGTTCATCCCCTCCTGATGCTGGCCATCAGCATACAAAGTTTCAACCAGGTAGCAAATAGGCTTTATGGGGGACGTCTTCCTCACAGAAGCTTCAAGCCTGACACAAAAAACTGGATATAATTGTCCTTTTTCTTTTTGAATGGCAGACCAGAGTCAGTTGAGACCCTAAAAGAAGCACTGTTTTTCAATTCCATAATGACTTATTTATTCCACTATACGTTGGATTCTGCAAGAACAGCTTATTAACTACAGAATAGCAACACATCGCACATATTCTAGAAGAAAATGCATTAACAATAACATAAAGTAGTTACAATTTTATGAATTCATAATCTTGTGTGATCCTTTATTAAAAAGTGGCAGGTCGAACAGTGGATATTATGTTTGGATCTGCCTTAGATGAATAAAATGAATATGTCGGAAAGGTTGGGTTGGTATAGTTCCATGAAATACTGAAGTGGTTTCTCAAACATTTCACATTATGAAGTGAAAACTACACACACACACCAACCAATCAACCAACCAAATAAAATTTTTGAATAAAACTTGGAAGTCCTACCTTTTTTTTGTTTCACCTTTTAGGGTTTTTCAAACTCAAAGAATCTTATACTATGAATGTAAAGATAGTGACAAAGATGTGAAAATTTTGAGTGCCTGTATCACTATCAGAACTCTTGGATGGGACTAA
>VWZN01017404.1:102599-114545 GCA_013396955.1 Regulus satrapa | reverse complement strand
AAAAAAAAAAAAGGAAAAGTGCTTTTGTGAAAAAAAAACTTGTGGAAACATGGGGTTTTAGCTAACTTCTTTGTCACAAACTGATTGATTCAGGTGCTTGCTTACCAAAATTGCATGAAAAAGAGTGATGAAATAGCCAACTGACCCCAAACTTACATTTTGCAGCTAGCATATTATTTGTAATAATGAAAAGAAAGGTTTTTTAGCCTTACTCATTTTATACCTGAGAGCCTACTGCTTTAAAGGTATGTCACCACCAAATTAATATCTTACCTCTGTGGCTTTTCACAAAAATTTGAAAGACATGGACTTGTGCCCATGTAAAGAGTGAAAAATCATGTGTACCAGTTAAAAACACGAAAAGCTTTTCATTCCACAGAGTATTTTAAATTTTAGGAAAGAACCCAAAAAATTCAGAAAGGAAAATAAAAAATGAAAAAAAATTCCTACTCTGAGATAGCTACTCTAACTGAAGGTACTCTTAAATTACCATTTAGCTATGAAAACCTATGAGGAGCAAGTTTTATGGGTTTATTTGTTTGTTTTAATTACATTTTTGCTTGAAACTGCATAGAAAGAGTAGGCATAAGTGGAGACAATAAGCAGGTAAATATTGAGCAGATTTATTTAAAAGTTTGAATCTTCTCCCACTGATGGCAGCAATAAAGCTTTCAGCAGTGTAAAACTCTCAAGAAACATTCCCTGAAACTATGGTCAAATGGGTCTATTTTTCACTCAAAGTGTGTACCATGTGGGGACCATAAACTGCCACAGGGTCACATTTAATAGGGAACCAAGCTAAATAAAATAAGAACCAAGTAGGTAACTTAGTCTCCAACTTTCCCCACCTTCCCACCCTAATATTAATTTTAGTGATTTGAAAACCAAGCTGGTTTTGCTTTAGAAATAAATAAATCATTTGCTTTGACACTTGGTGAATTTAGCTGGAGGCAAAATGAGATCTTTTAAATACTGTTTGTTCTTGCACTGTTTCTGTCAGAAGCCCAAAATGATGGAATTTAAGAGAGACACTTTTTTCTAAGATCTCTAAGGAATAAAAAGTTAGAGCATATATGGAGTTCAAAAAACAAAAGAAAACATCCAAACTCATGCAAATGATAGACATAAGGTCCGAGCTTTTAATCTGTTAATGTCTGTTGACATGTTCTCATTATTGTTACACAGCTTCTGGACTGACTCGCCACTCGTGCCACTAAGACAGACTTGTTTTCTATTTCATTCTTTCCATGCAGTGACCACAGATGACTAATGACTTTTGAATTACATTTATTAATGCTTTACACTTATTTCTGTTGCTATGTGTGTTCAGACAGAGGAAACAGAGTCCCCTCATATTTTGCGTTTGGTTTTATCCTCTTTTCATTTTGACAGCCTGAGTATTGAAAAAAAAGAATAAAAAATAAAGAGGTTGTTTTTAAGACCAAGAAAAAGGCTTCTGCAGTGCCTTAAGAAATTATATTCAATACATCATTTATCCAGTTTTACTGAACATATTTTCAAAGCATGTGGTGCAAAATTAATGCAAAATTTCAAGCAAGATTTAGGAAAACATAAAATTCTGGAGTCATAATTCTAACATATTTGCATATCTGTTAGGGCCGTAATTATTTAATTAAGATGACCTGCTTCAAAATGGCAAACTCTAGTGCTGAACATTTTTATTCTGAAAAGCCTTTGACTGGCTGACTGAAAATAATCATAACCTTGTTGTCTTTTAAGAAACTAAAATGATCCAGTCCTTTCATATTGCTCCAAAACAAACAAGCAAAACCCCCCTAAAAATCCAAAACCCCTCCCCCCCCCAAAAAAAAAACCAACAAAACCAGAAAACTCATGAAACCTCATTTCCTGTTAATGGGGATTGTTGTTAAAGTATAATGTGCTCTTCATCTAAATATGTTTACTATAATGATTACATGGCACCGGTATGAATAAAAACACAGCCCAAATGCCAATGCTTCTGCAATGGTTTTTAGTTAAGGAAACATTAAAATGTACCAGGACAAGTGCAGCAAAGAAATGGCCATTTATTTGCCTTTCCTACTCAATATTTTAGTTTAATTTTCACATAATGCTGAAGATTTTTCTTAGATGGAGCTCTCAAAAAATGTTTTAGTTATCTTTCAGGAGAATTTAAAAACCACTGACAGGCCTAAAAGAATAATTGTGGCAGCAATGTGGATGGAGAACAGAAAGAAGGCAGATCATGCCAGGTACAAATTATATTTTTGAGAAGATAATGGTTTTCTATAGACAACTGAAATATGTTCGATCCAATTTGCCTGAATTACAGAAAGGCATTCAGGGGAACTCCTGGAGTAAAGAAATTGGGAATTAGGAAACCATTTGTAAAATGGGTAAAGAAGTTAAGGGGAGATGAGTGACTGTGTGGTAAGTAAGGAACATTCACAGCAAAAGGGAGCTGTTAGGAGAACATCTCAGATCTTACAAAAAACTGTGGTCAGCTTTTCTTTAATGACCTTTATGCAAGAAAATTACTTCTAAGTCTAATAATGAAATGTGCATATGTTGCAGACCTGGAAGACATCAACAGAAAGTATAAAGTGATGCAGAGACAGTAGCAAACACAAAGGACACCAATCTCATGCGGTCATTAAAGAAAGAGCTAATATTTACCAGATAAAGTAATTTTAGCACAGATGCACAGAATTAATATTTCCTTACAAAACCCTGCTAAGAGTTTATCTAGAATTCAAAATGCAACTCTAACTACAAAGGTTCAAGAGAGATGAATTCAGTGTGGCTAATAAGATGGCAGGGGGAATAAAGAAATCATGCTGCAGAGTCAAAACAGAGTTGTTTGCCTTTCTGAGGGAACAAAAGTCTTTACTGAAAGAGAATACACTTTGAGTTTCAGAGTTTTTAAAGTTTGAGCTATTAACTGTTTCTGTTTCAGATGGATATACATTGCCTTTTTTCTTCTTGGCGAAGTAACTTACTCTTTGAAAGTGTATCTTAAAAATAATCAAAACCAAAATCAATCAACTGCTCCCTATGATTTTGTGAAGCAAAAATAAGAAAACCTTTTGGCCTGGGAAGTACTTTCAGTAAGACTGGTCTGTAAAGCCCATTTTACTGAGTCCATTTGTGGTCACAGTGCAGAACCACCTCACAGAGACTTACAAGCAGAATATGTTAGAAAAATACTCATAACTAAATATTTCATATGCTCCTTAATCAATGCTTTTCCTTCCCTTTCAAATCCAAGCAAATGTCACTTCATTGCAACTTGCTATCCAACATGTTGTGACATACATTCTCATTAAATGATTTCTTATTACAGTACTAATTCCTTGAAGTATTTATCTATTTCCTTCCTAACCTTGGAAAGAGCAAGATTTCTTTTTAATGAGCACCATAGCTTTCTGACTCCTTAGATTTCTTAGTTATCTTTATTGAAATTTATTTTTCCACTGTTAGAATAATCCAACATTCTGACAGCACATATCTAATAAATTTTTAAACTTAATTTGCTGCAAAATTCACTCAGTAATATATCAAAAAATCAGAACCAAATATTTTTCATCTCTCACTTTTAGCAAGGGTTTTATATTTAAAGGTGTGTCTATTCATATGTATGTTCAAATGCAATAGTATAAAGAGGACAGGGTTATTGTCTTTAAATAAATAATTTCTCATTCTCCTGTCCCCCCTTCTGTCTTCCATTGCATATGTGCACTTTTTCCTCCTTCCCATTTCTTGTCTTTAATCATTGAGGTTGTAGACACTTTGCACAAAAGTCAGGAATAGTCTTCCTGATGCTTCATATATCCACTATATGTTGAAGAATAATTTTTAAAAATCCTTATTTTTGTGTCTGCAAGAGCCAGACTTTTGAAGCTGTCTCATAGAGCACCAAATGACAATGATGCATGGCAAACCTTCCCTAAAATTAATTACAGATTGAAGGAAGTAAAGAGAGAAAAGTATAAGTCATAAAATCCACTAAATGTTTTCTAACAAATCAGTGAAATAAATACACCTGCTTGTGAGACAACTCAGTGCATCATCTTGTCTTCTTAAAATATGCAAAGCCATTTTCATTCCCCAGTCTTGAATTTCCTTAACAAGTTAACGAGTTCTGTTAAATGAGATCCTATTAGACAAGCTAAAGACCTAAACAAGATTTGTTTCTAAGTGATTCACTATCCATCATCTTACTATTCAAAATTCAGCTTTAAAAAATATCGTAGATAATGCCTCTCAAAAAGGAAAATTCTCAATTCCTGTCTTGCTCCTCTCATTAGTGCTTCTAATGTGGTTTGCAGTCTGTCAACCAAATGTAACATACTCAGGCACACACAGTGGCTACGACTAAGTGACTGCTAAATTATCCATTCCTTTTGTTTGGTCTAGTCACTCAGAACATCTATTCTCAAAATGTGGCAGAAGATCAAATGGCCAACCAAATGGATGGCTTAGTTTTAGGTCATCTGGAGCTGCAACTGATAGCAGCCCATTTTAACCAACTGCAGGATTGAATTGAATACTGTCTCAAAGTGTTAAACAAAAGACTCTCTTAATCATGTGGGAAAGATGGCATATCTTAATGGAGACCTTATAAAATACATCTTCATTTATTACATCACAGCGTCATACAACACTACTAAGGAAAGAAAGGATGTTGTGGCAGAAGGTACTGAAATAATTCTTACATGAATTCAAGTCATTACATGCTTATGTTATGACCACAACAATTTACCTCTCTATGCCCTTTTTGTAAAATGGAAATAAAACCATGTTTTCTTATGCAATTTTTGTCTCTCTTCCCTAGAATGTGAGCTAGTAGGATATTAATTGCACCCTTTGAATATATATAGACCTGTGGGCAGCTAGACTTTTCTGCACCTTGCCATCTGAATAAAATACTTTGTAATATTCAATGAACTCCAACATTTCCAGAGCGCTCTTGCTACTTTGAAAAGGGTCCTGTTCCATTCTAAATTCTAAACAATAGCATGATCCCACTCATTCTAATACTTGAAACTACTTCTGGAGAAGATTTTCAGGATTAAACTTATGAAAAAATATATATCCAGGCCTACACATAGAATCATGGGATAGTTTGGGTTCAAAGGGACCTCAGAGATCTTCTAGATTCAACCTCCTTGTCCTGGACAAGGTTACTCTCCAGTGCCACCTACTATGTCAACCCCTTTCCTCTCACATTCCATAACTTCCCTTTAAGCTTTTCTAGCCATGGAGTCTTCCCAGCACCCTTTAACAGGTTGCTTAGTCCATAGCTTCATTTTCTGTAGGCTCAGCCACGAATACCATTGACAACATGACACTTGGCTATGTGTCAGTATTCCTTCCTCCTTCTCAAGGGACATGTTCAAAGCTGCATTCAGAATAAATTCTGTATTACCTGCTCCTTCTTGATGCTCATATAGAAGAATATGATAACCATCAGCTGCAAGAAATCCTTTTGTATCCTTCCTCTGGTCTCCTAAAGGAACCTCTAGAACTCTTCTCCTCTTTAGTTCTTCAACTACTGCAGTACTGTGCCTTCTTTTACCAAATTCTCTGCAGCTGCTTCTGTTTCTACATTTATATTTTCAGAACATACCTCTTGCTCCTTCAGTTTCTTCCTGAAGAGGGGGAGTTGTCTCCAGTCCATCCTACATATTCAATAGCAGTCTCATTGGAACAGCTGCACTGAAGATCATGTTTACTGCTTGTTCACATTTACCTGGAATATATGTTGTCCCACAGGCATAAGGGCTGTATGATATTATACACTCTCCAAGTACACTTTCTCTTTCATTTTTTTGTCTTTTTCTAACTTACCTCTACGTTAAAGAGAGAGGCTATACAATCAAAGTATCTAGCTATGAATTTTCTGTCAAATCCTGTTTCAGTTGGTGACAGATCAAATTTAAAGGATGCTATCCTGAAATTCAGAAGTGCCAAACTGGAATCTTATTTTTTTCAGCTTTTAAAAGCATTCTTCTGTCATTTTCTACAGCAGTATCCTTAACACTATTGAGCTTGGACACTCTGAGGTTGAAGTAAAATTCTATTTTCTTATTCCTCAGAAAACCATTTAATCTCATAAGCACTGAATGTGGTCTTTTAACTATCATAATAATATTTCATATGTCAAATGTAGTAAGTACTAAAATTTGACATCCAAAAGCCCCAGTTTTCTACTGATGCTACTTCTCGATATTAAAAAAAAAAAAAAAAAAAAGTTCAGAAGCTTGTTGCTCTTATTTCATCAAAAGAATGTTTTGATACAAATTATCTTGCCTTTTAAAAACTTTATTTCGTATGCATATATGGGAATTATTCTCTTGCTGTATTCCTCAAACATTGCCCATTTTAACACAACCAATTTTGCTCCAAAGCTTTTGTTGCTGCTAGCACACAAGGCTGTGCACTAGGGTTAATTTTATAAATCATAAAGATTTCACTACTATTTAAGCTGGTGTTCCACTTCTCACATATAAATATTTGAGTAAATTTCACACAGACACTTCCTTTTACTTATCCAAAATGGCATTATTAGCTTAATTTTAGATGTATTCAGTGATCCTCTATTGACTTTTCTAGAAGTTGGTTTTGCTTTTTCCAAATATTGTTTGTTTTAACACCAGACACTACTTAAATCTGATTTTTTTCTTTACCCTGCATTTTTTTTAATCCTGTTTCTCTTGAGGAAATTCCAATTTATTATTTAGACTTTTCTTTGAGTGTTTGATCTTGATCCATTTTTGTATGGTCATAGGAGTTTTAAGACTTACTTATCCAATGTATTAACATTTCTTATTCTCTCCCCTCAAAACATATGACCTGTCTTGGTTGCCTTCCACGGCCTGCCAAATCTGCATTTGTTTTATCTGTACAAAAAGTTTCTTTCTGAGAATCCTTTTCTCATTTTGAGTCTCTTGATTTCTGTTATAATTTGATAGCAAATTGGAAATTACTCAAGGTATCAGGTATTGAATATTTGACATCTGTTTCAAATATACTGGTATGCATAAAAACCTTTTTGTTTTTTTCTTCGTTTCAGATTTTGGTTTTTTTTCCTTCCTAGGATGGTATTTGCTCTATCTCTCCTTAGAACACTTCAGTACTTGCTCAGCTCCTGTTATCTTAATCAAGTCATCTACTGTCTTACAGGACAGCTTCTTCTGATATGTTACAGTCAGAATAGAAGAATTTGGCATCTGGGACAATACACTAGGTGCCAAATTTTTTCAATGTTAATAAACCACAGTTACATAACATTTCAAACTGGATTTTAACAGACATTTACAGTTCCTTCTGTAAACTGCCTTTTTAGCATTTTGCCTTTAAACAGCTTGACTAAATATTTCATAAAAGGGAAAAGGTCATTTTTGGGGAAAAAAACTAATATTTATTGTAATGCGTAATCAAGGTTATTGTATTTTAAAAAAATTAAACACTTGCTACCAAATTTTAAATAACTTTTAAATATATGGAGAGCACTAAAGGCCTCATATGAAAAAAGTGTCTGTGTTTTCATAGATCTTTTAAATATTAGCTAAATTGAGATAAAAGCATTTAGCTTCCACTTATGAGCAGGGTCAGAAATTGCAATTTAAAGAAGAAAATCTCAGAGTACAAAAAAAAAAAAAAAATTTCTAAAACTGACATAAAGCATTACAAAACCAAGCATGTATTTTCTGGAACACAATATCTAGAACTTTTCTCCCATATTTTCAAACTATTTCTAGTTAAAACTTTTGCCTTCAGCTGCTTGCAGCCAGAACTTCAATAACTAGAAAATAACACAGGTCAGATTGTCAGTTGTATATTTCATTCATGTAGAATTTTGAGTACATAGCAAGTTGCTATACACAGCTGGAGTTTTTTAGAGGAGTTTAACAACAATTGTTTTTTAGAGGAGTTTAACAGGAGAATAAATGTCATAGTCTTCACATTATTTGCTCCTTCCCTGCCTCAGAGGTCTTTCTTTGCACCTTCTATTCTTTTAAATTTCCGCATTCAACAGAATCTCGACCACAGTCTGTGAATTGTTTCAGGTCTTTTGTCTTTCTGTTCAAGGTGAATCAAGATTCATCCAAATTGCTCACTGAAACAATCTAGACTTGTCTATTAATCTGCTTCAAATACACGGCCTGGAAATAGCTCTCGGGGTAGTGATCTATTAATGGTATCGATTCTCATTTGGCCTTTAATATCATGGGTATTTTCCCCAGGTGGGTACTGCTTGCTCTAGAGGTTTTGTTAGCTCAAAATCCCACATGCCAGAATCAGACTTTGAGATGGAGGTCCCACAAGATTTGCATTTTGTGATTCAGTTCCATCCCCTGAAAGAAAAGTGTTTGGGTTTAAGTCTTTCTCTTATATAAAATCTTCATTAAAACAATAATTGATGTAATGGATATAATTTTTTCCTCCTATTTGCCCACTTGGGGAACCTCCAGGGATTGCTCTAATTTACCCAAGCTGTTAATTCCTCCTAAAATACCTCAACCAATTAAAATATTTTGGATTACTTTTTTTTTTCCCCCACTATATGTTTCCAAAAAAACACAAGCCAAATTTTGTTGTCCTTTGGGTCATATTAATAGTCTGTATATTTTAATTTAAAATAAGATAAGGCACAGGTTCTTCAATTCAACTTAGAGGAGCTGTTACTGGTGAGAGGCAATATTTAGAGAAAGCTATGGCTTGACCCCTAGACTTTGCATTTTAGTAGTTATTGAAATCTTCCTTTTTCTCCATTTACCTCATCAAAAATTGATTAAATATTTCACATTTTATATTTTACATATTACTTTGCTTTTCTAGTTCTTGCTCATAGAAAGCAGCATACGTAAGACTTTCTCTTCTTAGAGCAAAAAGCATGATGACACTTGCTGAAGAGGCTAAAAACCTTGCTTTCTTGCTAGTTTTCCAAGAACCAGAGTTCTGATCAAGGAGTTCAGACGAGGTGCATCTTTCATCTATGTTACCATATTTTGTTTAAAATAAACTACTAGAAATACACAATTCACAAGAAACAAATGGGTTTCTTTATCTCCCCTGCCCTATGGGAAAGAGGTGATTTTCTATTTTATCTAAATCACAGGAGAAGTTTGGATTATTGATTTTTGCATACATTTTGACCCTGATGTGTAAGTTTCACACTTTGAACTGCAAGGGATAGAACATCTGTCAAACAGAAATCTGTTTTTAACTTTCCTTTTTTTTTACTACTTCACAATGTAAAAAGTGATAAACATACTGCAGTTTATTTAGACATTACTACCATGATGAAGAAATAAAATAATGAAGGTGAAACTGATTTTATGTTTTAGAAATTTACAACCAATTAAAAAAAAAACTTAGTAAATGGGGTTTTTTTTGTTCATTCTGTTATTTCCCATATAAAGCTTACACTTAAATGCTTTAACAACATGGAAAGAAAACAGCTCAGCTTTGTAAAAAGCAACTTTATGCAATTATACAACTTGACACCGTCTTCTTAAAAATAGTCCTTTTATTCATGCTATGAATGAATATCTTATATTATCTGAGGCATAGCATTCTCACTGCAATGTTTCAATAATCTTTGTACTTCCTGCTGTAGCAAACAGGCTTTTTGGGTACATTCTTATTTACACAGAAAGCTTATTGTTAGTAGAAGAGCATATGAGCAAAAGCATTGTTTGAAAAAACGGGAGGAATAAAAACTCTGAACATATGCTCTATTTTGAAAGTCGTAATTCATACCTAATTTTAAAACAGTTCTCATGAAGAATTATTGTCCTGGTTCTGACGAGTTTGTTTTTTTTTTTATTCATAATAGCCATAAGAATCCATGGCCAGGACCCTGATGTTATTCTTTAGCACCTCATCATTTTCAGAGGCAGGGGAAAGAGACTCTTTTCCATGGAGAAGGGGTTCCTTCAGGTGGAGAAAACATGGCTGACTGAACAGTCTGGTATTTGTTTATTGTCAGGGGTTTTCTGTGTAATTTGTTTATTCTTCTTACAACTTCTGGTTTTAATATTTTTTATGGTTCCTGTTTGTTTTCTTGACTCCATGCTGTTTACAGTAAACTGTGTTTATCTCAACCTGTGATCTTTCCCTTTTGTGTCTCCAGTTGGAGGGTGTGGAGGGAAAGGGGCAGCATGATTTTCAGTGAGAACACTAAAATGTAGAACACTGTTCCTAAACCACAGGAAATATGTAAATCTATATCCAAATATTTTCTTTTACACAAAAGCCAAAGATAGTTTTACTCAGCTCTGACAGATACCCAATAATACCAAGAGTGCCACCTTTTCCTTAACTGAGTCTCAGACGGGGCAGATTATTTTCTTCTAGAAACATATCCAACAACTTTCTCCAAAAGCAGTTGCCATTCAGAATACCTAATTCTTATTCAGAAAGTCCAATCCTAAAAACCATTGAATGTGGCATGTCTTTATGCCTAGTATCTACCAACATTTAAATACTGCTCTTTGCAGTGCCTTGCATTTAAAACACAGATGTTTTTCTGTTCTTCCTGATGACTTTCAGTAAAACAAAATTGGCTTTTTTGAGAAGAGTTCAACTCTTCAGAAGCTCCCTAGCTGAGTAGACTCCCAGGAAGAACACTGGCATGCACAGTCATCCAATTTATCCTGGATGTTTTTCACTTTCCACATGGGTGTGGTCTGGAGTGGAAAGGGCTATGAAGCAATGACCCTTTCCTAATGTGTCTTTCATAGAAACCTTAAGATTGGAAAAGACCTCTAATACTACTGAGTCCCACTATTGGTCATCAAGTCCAATTCACATCCAACCTGCATGTGTATTCACCATGGCCATTCACCAAAGATTTCAAGATCCCAGTGCTGGGCTGGGTTGCCACACAACTAAAAGACTATCAAGCAATGAAATATAATATTTTGAACATGTTGAGAGAAAATAGTTTGTAAACATCAAGCTCTTGATTTCCCCATCAACCTTCTCAGAGGATGACAACCTTCATCAATATACTCATAGGTACATTGGTACTCATAGTCCATAGGTATTTCAAGGAGAAAATAAAAATGAAAAGATTCTCTTCTTCCTTGTACTCCCACAAGCAATTTGGAAAGGAGAAAGAAAAATCACACTTTGTGTCTAAAAGTAGTGAACTAATTTCATAAAAACAGCTGTCCAGGAACATCCCCAAGAGACTGGCTTTCACGGCACTTTCCTAAATGCAGAAGGAAAAGGAAAAAAAAAAAAAAAAGTAAATATAGAACATGCACTTGAATATCATTTTACAAAATGCTAGCAAAGGAAGTCAGAGAAGATGCTTTGATGACCAGTGAGGCTAAGAGTAGGTAGAGAATCAGATACTGCAGAAGGCTTAAAGTAATGAGAATCAGAGGCTGCAGGAGCCTTAAAGAGCCAAGATGGGCAGTTCCATTTTTAACATCTGTAACAGAGGCACCTTCTAGTAATGAGTTCCTGCTCTGACCTTACACTGTGGCAAAGCAGAGCACTTTTGTCAAAGTTAAATTTTGTTGTATTTCATATGCCTTCCTTAAAACCACAGATTATGAATAATTTGGGCTAGAAACAGTCTTTGAAAGGAGATTTGTCTATCTCTTTGTGTGCTGTTATAATATACACCACATAAACTATTCTCTGATTGATCACATATTTTTGTCATATAAGCTGCTTACTTGTGTAATAAGCTTTATTTCAGCTATTTTAATAATTTGATTGCTTCACTCCTTCACCAAGGAAATAATTGTTTCAAATTATATCATCTTATTGTATTTTATATTGGTCCCAATAGGCTATTTTGCAGTTCACAGGGCAAATACACATACCTACACAGTGTCATACACAGCTAGCTTCTGTCACTTAACCAAACCAGCTTAATTGACTTCAGTGAAGACAATAGAATCAAGCCAAATATATACACATATACATAAATTTAAAATA
>VWZN01017404.1:73440-91598 GCA_013396955.1 Regulus satrapa | reverse complement strand
CTACAGACAGAACATGTGCTTACCTTGTCATTCTCAGTACATTTTCCTGCAAAATCACACAAATTGGCAGCTTAGGCTGAACTGTAGTTTCCAGGACCTGAACAACAAACACACATTCCCTTGTGCTGGCTCTACTTTAGAGACAGTCATGTTTGAATAAAGAAAGACAGGCACAAGGGATGGAGAAAGATCCTCATCCTCAGCAACATAAGTAACTGATAGTAAGCCAGATCCCAGAAAATTGTGGGTTTTTCTTCCACAAAACCCAGGGAAAAGAAAAAGAAGAACACAATCCTATGCTTACTTGGCTAGGGGTATCTTCAGTTGTAGTCTCTTAGATGAGAAAACATCAGAAGCTTCCCTTTGCTTGGAAAAAGCTATTAGCCTTTTCCTGGCAGCTGCCACCTCTGGGGTAGAGGAAAGCTCATGCCTTTTGTACGTGGCAGGCTCCAGCTCCAACGACTTTAAAGATTTCAAAGTCACTGAAACTGAAGTGCAACAGAAAAAATGAGGTGGCAATTTTTTAGATCTACCTTCTTTTTATTGTACAAGGCAAGAAAACCAAAAAACCTTCAGAAACCTAAAACCTACTGTTCCCTATCAAACACTGTTCTCAGGCAGCAGGAAAAATGTTATCTGAAGTGCTCAAAGGAAATCTGTTCCAAAAAGCTTCAACCTCCTAGTAAAAAACAAAACCTGGCATTACATGAAATGTCATTTGTTTCTTGTTTTGTTTTTTGCACAAATCTCACAACACATTTGATCCTTCTGATAAGCTGCATATCCTGGATTTCTACAAATGCTGGAAAGTGTGTTTACACCGAAATTTATTATGTCTCTCAACATGCTTTCCTGTACCATGTGTTTTATGCTGACTTGTCTCCAAGTCTTTCTCCATTATTTTGATACAGAGCAATTACTTAGAATTAAAGCTTAAAAAGATAGTTTTGCATTTTTAATAATTCTATGTCACCCAAGTTCTTGTATATTTATTTGAAAAAATTGAGTTTAAAATTTTTTTTATCAAAGTAGTGTGTGCAGCCAGTTACAGGAAAACTGCAAGACTAACAGAATAGTAAAAGAGGATATTTTCCTTCTTAAATTCCAACCTCAATCATGGTATACTGCAAGGAATCAAGCTCCAGTTTATCTTAATGCAAAGCTTTCTGTGGCTGGGATGTAAAATTAAATTACCACTTCGCTTTCCAGCAAGAAACAATTGTCTTTGAACTATCTGAATACAGATCAGGTTTTGCAGCCATTACATTTCCTTTCTTCCTGTTTATTTTTCCCCAGATGAAATCAAGTGATGTCTTACATCAGTCACAGTAGTAGTAGCTTTGGCTATTTATAAATTTACCAACATATTCTGGATGGGATAGGCTATTGCACTTTGGCAAGGCTTACTAATAGAGATGACTATTCTGAATGATCTGGTTCTATCTGCAAAGGATAAAACTAGGATTTCTCTTGCTCAGTCTCCACAGATATCTGATCAGAGAATAAATATATCAATATTTAAGGAAGATTGTTCTCAAGAAATCAACATCCTCTGTTTCTCCACAGCTTCTGTAGGTCCCCTGGCTAATGTTCCATTTTGCTGGCACAGGTGTACAGCTCTGCCAGTTCATTTGCCTCCTGCCCCTGCTCAACTGATAAGGTTTACTGCACAATATTCCACACTGGAATTGGTGGTTGAGTCCTTTGTGTGAGTACTCTTCATACACAAAACTTTTGGGTGAAAGATCTAGGTACACTGAACTACTACACTGTGAAAGTTATTTAACGACACCATCAACAAGTACTTTATGTCAGATGGTGTTGAACATATCTCTTCCTCCTGCCCTTGTTTTATTATCTGAAAATGTGGTAAAATCAGACCATTGATCTTTTGAAACTTGGAAAATTAAGGGAATTTTGTGGCCATCTGGATTATCTCCATGCTGGCCTGGCCATAGGAAATGGAGTTGGCCAAGAAGAATATCAGTGCTGTGTCATGAGGGGAATGCTCTGACCACACTCCTAGAAACAGCTTTGAGCCCATACTTCAGCGCAAGGTTTGCCAGCAGGTATAAAACCCTCTGGCTTTTTGGTTTGAGTCTAGATGGGTTACTGGTGGGAGCATGTGGCAGTTCAGGGAGGGGGTGGAAAAAAATCCAAAAGTAGGTTTATATTTGGCAGCTGGAGTTTTGTCTGTCAGGGCAAAGACACAACCTTAGTCTGACACACACTGAAGTTCTGGATACAAGGCTGATTTCTGAGCTTTGCCTTTCTCATTATAGAGTTCTAAATTACTTGATCCTTTGACAACTGTACAGCAAGAAGACATTCACAAGATACTAAACAGATAAAAAATCTGAAACAGTGATTTTCTTCAGATTTTCAGGTTTCTCCCAATCACTGCTGTGCTGTCTACAGTTTTGAATATTCTCAGAAATGCCTCCCCCAAAAGTACCTCATAAAGGCATATTACTTTTATGTTGATTAATTAGGGGCTTTTTGTGCTTTTTTTTTTCCTCCAAAGAGGTAACACTTTGCTCTCTGACATTCAATCCTGTGCTTCTGAACATTGAAAGTTATGCTTCTGTCCCCTCGCTTCAACAGCTGAAAATAAAAGTGAAAGGTGGCTGAACAGGCAGGTGCAGTAACAGAAAAGTAGATCTGCTTTCTACTCTGGCTATATTTTAGTTCTCTACAAGTTTTGTGTCCCTTCTTATTTTTTTGTGTCTTATTCTTTGTGCATCTGAAAAATTAGGAGGGAATTGTGATAGCTTACTGTCATTCCCGGGTTCTTAATGTGGAACACATCAGCTCTGATAGAGATGTGTGAGCAAACCCTCTTTTGTATTCCCATTAGTTTCAGATAACTCTTCCTCTCTCAGTTTTCTCTCTGCTTCTGGCCCAGATATAGAGAAGGGTACACACAGAGCAGGACTAATTACTCTATCTTTTTCTAGCTGTGATGCAGAAAGACATCTCCTTGGAAAGAAATCTTTAGGTTGTCTGTACTTCATTTGAAATAACAGAATAAAAAGAAAATCAAATGCTGAGAAGGGTGAGAACTTCTAACATATAATACCCCTGACCCCAAAAAACTTTCTGCAAAAGCTGCTGCTATATGAAGTCTACTTGACATGGTAGTGGCAAAGACTGTAAATTTCCCCCTGAGAAACTTCCACAGGATTTGAGAAACACAACAGGTCAAAACCAAATAATTCTTTCCACTTTATGCTACCATTTGCTACTCTTGGAGCTGTAAGACAAAACTGAATAGATTTTTTTTTAAAGGTTTTTAGTCCTCTGGAAATTACTGTAGGATTTCTACCACAGGATACTTCTGTGTTGAGCTCACTGTCAGAAATTCCTGATCACCAGCCCTCGGAACATTGCAGCTTCCATATGAACCTGTCAGGCTAAGGAAGGTTGATAGCTACCAGCAGCTGCTGCTAGGCAAAGAAGACCTTGAATACCTGAGAGGTTAATAGGTGTGCTAACCACCATAAAAAGCATTTTAGCCTAGTGCAGAGTGGGATAGATAAAATGACAGGAACATTACACAGAGCTTTGGAGTGGGATGAACAGAAACTGAGCCACAGGATCCATGGGTTTCTGGGGCGGGGGCTGCAATGCGGCAATATCGCTTTTGTGTTTTGTCTGTCAAGAAGAAACAAAGAAGTGGAAAGCCACTAGCGGGAAACTGAGAAAAGCAAGGAGAAAATTCAAGGTGCGCTGGTACAGTGGTACGCAGAGTGAGACAGAAAACTGAGCCAGCTTGGAGTGCTGGAAAAATAAACTTTGTCTTGTTTGTTTTTATTGTATTAAGGAAGCTAAGTTTGCATACATTCCTTAAAAATAAGGATTGCATGCAAGAAATACTTGACTACATCATGAGTTTCTCTTTCTAACAGAGAGAAGTCAGCAAGGCTCTGCATATTGGCTAATCATTCATGCTAATGTGTTTGGGGTGGATAAATGAAGAGTGTGCTCTTTGAAATCTCACTGTTAAACTGTGTTATATTGTGTTTTCCACCTTTTTTGAGTTATGAAAATTTCCACTGATTCCATTGACCCTAGTATAGTGGATTAAGACTACCAATAATATCTCTGCTCTGAGTAAAATTTGCAGACCCCTAAGCAATCCACATACTTTCTAAAAATCTGTGATTAGGAGATAAAACTAAACAAGGTATGCTTGTGACCACCTGCTCTCAAATATTTTTCCATGTCTATTTCAATAACACTTATTAAAAACCTCTTGCCTCATAGGTAGAGTGGCAGAGATAGCTTGACATGCTATTTACATTTATTAATATGTATGCTTGTGTTTTAGCACAGGAATTAAAAAAAAAAAAAATCCATTACAGAAATTTCTTAGGCAGCACTTAGGCAGCACATGGAAAGCAACACATCAGAATGTGTGAAGACGACTTCACATGTCTTGAGGAAATTGACATCATGGCATCATCCTGAAAGCAAAGGCAACAAAAGTTAATGATATTTGTTTCATGTTTTCACAGAGAAATATCACAGAAGACTGAAGAGATAACATATGGAGGGACAATTTCACCCATCACTGAATGAAATTCATTCACCTCTGTATCATATCTATGCTTTGCAATGCTCCCATTAAGTGCATTAATGGACCAATAAAACCTTTCTTGGTATGCTTTAACACTGCAGAGTATTTTTTCCTATCATAGGTACCAGCTGAGTGAAATGGTTCATCTTGCTATATTTTTTTTGCTGTTTCAAATGTTTATTTTCATTTTTGGCACATTTCAGTGTGAGCTGCTCAGGCAGATACCTCTGCTTGTGAGCATCTTGACAATAACAGCTTGGCTCATTCATTCTATAAACTAGTTGGGTCACTAACTGCTGTGCATCCTGATGATCATAAAGCCCATGATTTCTAACAAAGTACCTCTTAGACCACTTAAAAAGCAACACTGAGATGACTCTAAAACACATAGATTTGAACTTAGTTTACTATACCATTTCTTGAATCATTCCTTTGGCAGAGAGGGATTTAAACATTTATCTGTATTAATGGTCTATGCAGAAAAGTGGGAAATCATATTGACCTGACCCAGTTCTTAAGATATATGAGGTTTTAAAGTTTAAGCAGTTTAACAATTTTTGTTTAAGTCAAAGAATCCACTCATGCCTAATTTTCAGCATGTGTTTGAAAATCTTTGAATGGGGCTGTAATCCTAAAACACTTCTTTCAATGCCAGCATCCCTGTCTGGTCTTGAATTATAGAACAAATAGAGATTAGCCCTTCGTGCTGAAGTTGGTTTCTGCTGCACTTAAAGAGTGTGAGGAACACTTTTGCTGGTGAGGAATTCATAGAAATCAGGGAGGCCAAGTGGTAACCAACCTTGAAACTCTCCAGTTGACACTTTCAAAGCTTTCCAGGCTCAGTGAGAAAACACTAACCTATGCAGACTTTCAAGGGTGTAAGAGTAAATTCTCTTGACACAAAGCTTTTGTATGGCAATAAAAACATAGCCTCATTCATAATTTTTAATGTGTCTTAAAAAGATGCCTTAAATATACTGAGATAATCTAAGAGTAACCCCTTTGCTTCCAGTTAAGGTCTTGTCAGCACATAAAGTAACCAGCAGTGGGCTGCAGTCAAGGAGAACTACAAGTTCTCAGTATCTGGAAGGTTTCAGGACACTTCGCAGAATATTCTAAATTGGAAGAGACCCACTCAGATTCCTGAATCCAGCTCTTTAGTGCATTGCCCATATGAAGATCAAACCCATAACCTTGGGATTATTAGCTCTGCGCTCTAACCAGTTCAGCTGATCTCATTGGCCTTATACTTGGCATGAACTAGATTTTGTTAGGCTATGAACTAAGGTAGATTTTACAGTTGTATCTCACTTTGACCTAGTCTTTTGCATGTTCATCTTTGAGGTTGCTGCCTCAGGGTACACCATGGTTCTTCCTCTTCCTGTGTTCAGCCACTCCTTTGCTTTGTTACTTTTGGTACATTTTGCATTCCTTTAACTTTAAAGCTCCTCTGTCCCTTTAAAAGTCCGTTATTAACTGAATCATAGGTTTCCATGATCCTTTTCTTTTTATTCCTCTATGATCCTTTTGCTTTGTATTCATCTCTTTGACATGTCTTGAATCTCCTTTATTTTTCCCAGTGAATTTAATTTACCTTTTTAATTACTGAATTTGATCCACTGTCCCTTAGTTACCCTCACTAGCGCCTTCATAAAACAACATCTAATCTAAAGCGGCATAGATTTATGATCTGATAATCTGTTAATCTCCTGATTTATATCTGGAATACTATTACCTGGCAGGAGGATATGGACTATACACACTGATGTGTATTCCTCTGGGAAAACAGTACAACATTCAGCTAATCATGGCATTTTGTCTGCCAGAAGTTTCTGTAAGCAATATGACCAGATCTGAGTAGGAGAAAACAGCGCCGATTCTTGCTTTCAACCATTCTCAGCCACCCCCACGTCTCAATTTTCTAACCTTTTTCTTGCTGTAATTTCTGTGAGCACAGAATTCTAGTGATGAGACAGCTCTGGTCTGAAAGGGTGTCCTCCTGGCCAAAGCAGGGACAGATCAGAGATCAGACTGACTTTCCCAGGGCTCTTTCCAGCTGACTCTTATAAATCTGTAAGGATGGAGACTGTTCAGTGCCTCTTTGCATTACATTCCAGAGCTTAACTTTCTTGATAAAAGCTTGCTTTCTGCATAATCTTTTGGGCAAGCTATTAAACTTTGGTGTACTTTTCTACCATGAATCCCCTTACTTGATATTCATGTACCAACCTTAGTGTATCAGCTGAAGGATATATTCTGAGCAGTGACCATCCTCTGTTAGTATTGCTATCAAAGGCAAAACCAGTGAGATTGAGGCTGTATCCATTCTACTGAAAGGAAATATAGTCTAGGAAATGAACTTGAACCAGCTTCTGCAGTTACTCAGGCAGGTACCCAAAATATGTCTCAATTTGATCCACATAATCTGTGAGACTGATGTAGAAATGCTTTTTCTCATCTTTCATTTCAAAATAATAAACCCCAAAATTTTAAAGCTGCAAAAATACAAATTTTAAGAGATATTTTTCTACATCTAGTGATGGACAGAAATATTTCTAAGCTTCAGCCAGCAGTCACTTAATTAAATATTAATTATCATTTATTATTTCTAGTCAGATTATCATCTGTACCAGAGAAGTGGGAACAAGAGATAGCATCTTAGAATCATGAAACATATCAATATTTCCTTGGGAACATTTTGATGAAAATAGAAAGAAAAAGAAAACATCACATTAATAAAGGTGAAGATGACTTTAATGTTTAGGATGCTTAGTCTTTACTTCCTTCTGTGGAGTAATATTTATTTCATCGATGATTTGAATTTCTGAGTAGAGATGGAAGAGCAGGACAATGTAATTGAGAACAATATATATATACATTTTAAGAGGTCATTTTTTAACATATTCAGCTCTGTTTGACATCTGGCTACTGGAGTTATCTCCCTGAATTTCAACTAGTAGCTCTGTAATGTACTATTGTATCAAAGTGATGAAGAAGCATTTTCAGTTAATCTCTCTCTGGAACTGTGTAGCTTCATGGTACTCAATTTTATTTCAATCTGACTGTAGAAAGACAAATAGAACATAACTACAAAAGAATTTTCTAAAATACAGTAAACCAGGTTTTATCACTTTCAATTACTGTAAGCAGCATCTTGAATGAAGGTGACAGGAAATGGTGATGTAGTCCAGCTCTATTTACTAATTGTTTATCTGGTTTCTGGCTTTATTCTTCACATTCCTTCCTCTTCTGTCAAGCTCAAATAATAAATTATTTTGAGGCATTTACTGGTATTCAACTTCATGTCTTTCAGTGTTACTCTCTTTGTTGCTTTTGAAGTAATGCATTATAAGTCTAAATTACAGGGTTATATACTAGTGTCTCAGAATCTCTTTTAGCCACCAATAATGGGTCTGGCAGAAAAGCTTCTGAAGGTGTTTTAGTGACAAAAAGTGGCATTTTAACAACTGTTTATCTTATTGACCCATGCCCCTCTTTTTCCCTCAGAGCTCAGTGGACAAAACATCATCTCTTTTGGATGTTGTTATTATAATGAATTTTTGAATTATTAAATAAATAATCAACCCAAAATATCCCATATAATATACAGTGCAGTGCCTCCATTCTCATCCTAATCAAAAATTCTATTGCAACTTGTTGAACAAATTTTTGTCCCTAATGCTCTTGTATATCTATCTCATCTTGCATTGTTTCTGATTCTATGTGGTAGCAGGTACTCTTAAAGCTTCCTTGATTTTCTGGGAATTGATTGTTTTAGTGTTACTTGAGGCTGTAGCCTTTTCTATTTTCCTTTGTTGGGATTCATCTCAAGTCCTGGAACAAAAGCCAGCAATGCCTCTCCACTTAAAGACTGCAACATCAATTTACAAGGTCAAACACATTATTTTTAGTAAATGTGCTTGACAATTGTTTATTGGCTCAGAAAAATTATCCCCCCTTCCCCCTTAGAAGACAAATAGTACAGAAAAAGATGGGCACAAACTGTGTAAATTAGTGTGGGGCAGTTTTCCACATGCCCCTCACTGAGTCTTAGAGAGTCTCCAGAATGAGGCCACTCCTCACACTTCCCCTCAACAGCACCTTGAGGCTGAGGATGGAGAGTAGGGAGGGGAGGGAGTTCCTGTGGCCCCCATGGTATATGGACACAGAATCAAACCCCGGGGACCCCAGCTCACTCTGCATGTGCCTCACGACAGGATCAGCTGGGCCTCTGTTGTTCTTCACATATCTCTTTAGCCTCTTTCCAAAGACCTACTGTAAGAGTGACTCCAAAAATTAACCACAGAATCAAATCCATTAGAACTTCCTTTCAGGGGTGTAACATAAATATCCCTTACAGCACTGTAGACATTACCCTTTTTCCATTTATTATAGGAGGTGAAGTCCACATGTAAACTTCAGTCCATAGAAGAAGATGAGATAATCTAATGATAGCTACTCTCGAGGTAGATCCAAATAACTACAAATATATACATCAGCTTCCAGAGAAAGTCTCTTCTACTTTGTGCTCAGTCTTCTCCTATTTCATAGAGGTCAATGATGTTAATCTATTTTCTCAAGGCTTCACAACCCCCAGGTAGCGACTCTAAAACATTATAATTGTATTTAGGAGATGAACTCTAAAAAATTGTATTTAGGAGATGAACATCTAAAAAAGGGATGAATAGTTTCTGTATAAACTTACAGTGTATTGAAGTTTTAAAATAAATAAAAATATAAAACATAGGTCCATATATCAATTTTTAAAAGTATATGTAATTTTTGTTTCTACAGATGGAATTAGCCATATTTTATGTGGCCCGGAAAGCAGATTTCTGCATCTTGTAGAATCTATCTGATAGAGATTTCCAAACTCGAAACTACAATTTTGTGTGTAAATGCAGTAGTATGTATAAAAGCTTGGAAAAATCCTTTTTCTTTCCTTCTTCCAAAGAAGAAAATTTGCAAAAAAATTATTCAAAAAGTGAATCTGACAAATGCAATATGTAAAGCCAGGAACCCTTTTACTCACATGCTATTTCATCCTTAAAGAATGAAGCATCACACTAGAGAAGCTTTATGGGAAGCAGTTTTAAGCTGGCATTGATGTTTTACAATCTGGAAATCGATTTCGACCTTGGACAGTGGAGCTTCCAATTTTAGTGTCTGTTGTTGATAGAGATAACTAGTGGGAACTGAATGGACTTGTGCAACTGCTTAATTTCAGGTTTTACCATGATGTTCAACATCAGTGGGATGATACTTTGTGTACACAAAGTCCTAGGAAGACTGGCACCATGTTGATTGTCTTTTGAAGTGAAGAGATAAGCCTCTTCCAGCCCAAAATTAATGGGCAACTGGTTCACCAGTCTCATATATATATATATATATATATATGTGTGTGCGTGTGCGTGTGTGTGTGTGTGTGCGTACATATTTAAAGATTCAGTCTTGCAGCTTGCTGAGAATGCATACAGTTGGACAAGTTTATTACCCTGGATTCATAAGCACAATCTGAATAGTTGGATTTTTAAAAATTTGCTCAACAATTCCGCTAAACCCACTTAATTCCCTAAAGCACATACCATTTATTCTGCTTTTTCTGTGAAGTACAACTATTGATTATGAGATAGCATGTACACAAAAATCCTGCAACAAGACCAAAAAAACCCTAAAAAACCTACAAAAAACCAAAAAGCTGTCAGTTTAAGTTTACCAGAGATTCAGAGTATAAGGAATTTTGGAGCCTTCATTAGTTGAACTCTGCACAGAGAGGTTAATTCAACTTAACCCCATTGACTGACAGCATATTAAATGGATTTAAGCTGAAATTCCAGTATGTGCTTTCTTCTGTGGTGAATATAGTGTAGGAAATATTTGAAATCACACCTGTGTCTTCCATGGAAACAACTTCTCCCCATTTTTGGACTTAATTTCTCTGTTTCTTCACCTAAATGACAACTTCTGGGGAGACCACTGGATCTCTGGGTTAGGAGTCATCCTAGGAATTGCAGCTTTCACTCTATTTGCATCATGGCATTGATGCCTCAATATGTAGTCTAGGTCTTCAAGCACTGCAAAAGCCCACCTGCAAGGAACATGAAATGCAGCCCTGGAGCTTTCAGACCTCCTTATGACAGTTTCATCAGGAGAAAAGGAGGAAATATACTCCTTGAGTACCTTTCAAGAGTGCAATTGACTGGACAGCTGCCCCCATCCCACAGCCTGCTTTTTTGAATAGCCTAGTCCTGCTCTCGCCTCTGTAGATCCACCAAGACACTTCTTGCTTGCCCTGATCAGTGCTTGATCTCAGACTCCACCTGTAGTTCCCAGCATCTCTCCAGTCTTTGCTCTGACAATTATCTGTGTGCACAGCAAACTGATGCAGCCAGCCAGCCTGGCAGGCTCACTCACTTTTCCTCTGCTGCGTTGGATCTCTGCTACATCGGTGATTATGCTCTGAGGCTGTGCTTTCATGGATATTTGCCAGGGAAAGTAGGCTGGCTTGGGCATTATTTTTGTCAAGAGCTGCTTCCCTGCCTATGTGCCATAACTGTTGTGCTTGTCCTGCTGTTTGCTGGGCATTACAAGGAACCATGACAACAAGGAATCTAGAGACAGGAATCTTCTTTTTTAGACAGAGTACTTCACCACTACTACTTCTCACATAATCCTGCAAACAGCTGAACCATGGGACAGAAATTGCTGAAGCCACCTAAGACAGAGTTGTCACAGGAGCCTCAAAAAGGTGCTGGTGGTGGGTATTTTTTTTTTCTTAATTTTTTGTTTTGGTCTTTGTATTATGCCATCTCATTTTGAGAATTTTTCTTTTGTTTAGACCTAGGAAGAATTGGTCCTCAATCTACTTGGGAAAAGCCAAAGAGTACTTTTGAATAAAGATGAGATAGCAGGTAAACAATTTCCTCTTTAGATTTTCTAGGCCTTTTAGTATCTGCATTGTGTATGTTAATGGTCTGTAAAGTCATAGTGACTCCTACTATTGCTCACTATATGCCTTATGGCTTTTTTTCTCATCCCATCAGATTCTGAAAGTTCAACCCTCACCTTTGACTAGCTGGTTGTGTGTACAACTAACTTGAATGTAAGGCTCACAGAAATAGAGAAAAGATATGGGATTTAGAAGGAAAACTGATGTGTTGCCTCTTCTCTCTTCAGAAATCTTTCCCAAGACATAATGCAAACCAAATTGGCAGAATGGGGAAGATTAGGTCCCTAACAACATTTATCATGACATAGTATACTGTCCATCTTGAATTATCACAGAGGAATTGCAGCCAAATAATATGCAATTAGTCATTAATATTACAAGATATGTTGTCAGGGCTTATTCATTCTTAGAGGTTAGGAAAACAGCTGGCTGGTTATCAGAGAATTAACAAATGGTTCCTTGACACCTTTTTCCTCATTCCACATCATCCCTCCCACCTGCTCTCATTTTTTCTCTTTGATTGCTCTTGTGTCCTTTTTGATGAGGTATTAATAATAGCAAGGGTGCTAACCTACTTTTCTTCAAATTGTTAAACCCACAGAGGATTGCCACAGTGCCAGGCAGCAGCTGCTGGTCAGGTGGCGGGTTACAGCTGAATTAGAAGCAGTGCACTCACAAATTTTCTTTGGTTTTATCTTTGTTCTTTTCATTTGTGTTCAGGAACAAAGAAAACTGAGAGTAGGAATGCTGAAGAGGAGAAGAGTTTTTTTAGAGAGAACAGAAAAGAGAATCGACTAAAGAATTCAACTAAAGAATTAGTTGAAAATAGTGCTGCAAATTCGTCTAACCCAGCTCTACTTTATGTTTTATGTCAGTTATTCTCACTGTGTTTCTGACCACTTCTGAGGTTGTTGAGATACAGCAAAAGAAAGAAATGTGAGTTCAAACTCTACTCTCATTGAATGAACATAAAATGAATCCTACAGCTCCAGTCTTGCATGACACACATCTGATGGGGTGGGTTATTATTTTATAGCTATATCAGTTGTTTGTCCCATTTAGGAATGCTCTTTAGGAAGAATTTAGTAGTAGAGATAGCACACTGCATATGTCATATTTTTATGTTAATGACTAGCAATCCTTCTTGTTTCCTTAAAATCCTGAAAATACCTGTAATCTATTTAGTGAAATTTGCTTATTTTAAATGACAAAATAAATCAGTTCATTATGCTGTCACAAGAGAGTTATGTTTAGAAATTCTTTTTTAAAAATCAAAATAAATTATTTGACAAAAAGGAAATATTTCATACTGCTTTTAAATATGTGGGCTCGACCAGGGAATGAAGCATCACAACACAGAGTATTTTTTCACTAAATTGTTGCCCTCAATCTTCATTTTCTGACAATGTAAGGTAGTATTTTATATGTGAGGTATCCAGCTTTGTCTCACACATGAACACATGAGAAGCTATTTTCTAGACAATTCTTACATTCCAGTTGGACTCTACTTGAAAAAAACAAATCTGAAAAAAAGATAAGTTGTCAAGTCTATTTTGAGACTGTGTGTTTCCTGTACAGATATGAGCAGCCTACACCTAAAATAGCCTTTTTTGGGAAAACCCAACCAATCAAACAAAAATCCCATCAACCTTTGTGTTAATTAAAAGGTCTAGAAGCATTACTTATTCCACTCTCTAGAATCAAAGAAACAGCTCCCCAGGTAGACAGAGTATCCACTGAGTTTACTTTCCATTTTGTATACAGCAGAAAGACCTGATCTGTTATTAAAGCCAGCCAAAGTTGTGTTCTTTACTCTACACAATCCTTCACTGTCTTTCCTCTATTGTGATTGCTGTGAGATAAGTTCTAAGACATTAGTCAAAAGCAATGTTTTCTCAAGAAAAGATCCAAGAAACACCTAATATGTCTTAAAATAATTCTGAGAACTCATTTATTTAGCTCAGGAATCTTTTGTCAGATGTCAATAAGAGGCACAAAGATTTCAATTAGATTACATGAAAGGACTTTCTCTCATTAAAATTAAGGTTTGAACCCCTTACATTGGTTGGTACATTATTCCTACCTTGCAGCTCCTTGAATTTTAAATCCACTTTCTGTGGTCACTCTTGGAGACGTCATTTTCCTGGTACAGTTCAAGAAGTCCCTGAGATTTTAGGTTCACTCTATATTTTTATTTTAAAAAGCAAGAAAGGCACATTAAAAACCACATGAAAATTGGGCAAGTCAATTTATGTACAAAAATCTTAAGAACACAAAGTTTAGCCACTGCACAGCCATGGCTAAGCACCATCCATTTAAGATAGGAGCAAGTTATTTTTGACAGTAGTACAGTGGAAAATGGAGCATGGTGCAGAGCTGTTAACAGAGACTTGTATGTGACAATACGAGGTAGAGAAATTTGTTTGGTCTTTAGCATGTCTCTTATCAGCTTGATTGCTCTGCAGCAGCTTAGGAGCATCTGTTCCTGCTTCTGTTTTTCAGGTTATACAGACTTGATACCTGAGCTTCTCTGCACTGAGAGGGATAGACTACCCGTATGTCTCCCTGCTAAGGCTGGCCCTCCTTCTGTATGTGGTTAGTTCATTTGTGAAGAAATGTTTTGTCAGGTCCTGTGTTGATGCTGAGCTAGTTGGCTTTGTACTGGAATATCAGCTCTGAGTCACCATCTGTTACATCTCTCTACAGTGAACTGTGTGCTGCTAACAGTTTGGGTGACACTAAATGCAAAGTTCACAGCACTGCTATTTCAATGAACAACCACCTTTGGGGACCTCTGTCTACAAATATGTCATTTGAATATTTCCTAAGACAGTGTTTGTGCTACAAAGAGTCAATCCACAATGCTATACTGATCTGGAGTTTGATACTAAGTCATATTTGTTACTCATAATCGTCAAGTCTGCTCCATGGCATATCTTGCACATGTCCTCAGACATCCTTTGGATTTCAATACTAGCAGTTGTCTCTCACCTTTACACTTCCAAAACAAGTTTTACCCCCAGTGATGGGTACCCTAGATGGTAGAATTCATGTTTGAAACAATACTCTCACCCTTGTAAATAAGGCTGACTAAAGATGCTAAATTTCCATCTTCAGATGGGTATGGCAGCAGAAAATCCTCTCATGGACTCCTCTGAACTTGGGTTTCCCTCATCATCTTGAAGCCAATCAAGGTATGATTTTTCCTACCTCTACATGCCAATCACATGGAGGAAATCTATCCTATCCAGAAGGGAAGACTGTTTTTTAGGTTCCATGATTCAAAAAAAGGCCAATCAAGAAGAGGAAAGATTGGATAAACTCATTTTATATCCTTTTTCTAAAGAAAACATTTCTGTTGGCTACTGTCCTAAGAACTGTCAAAATGATTGCTGTAGGAGTACACCTTATGAGTTTATGATCTACTTCTCTTCAAGTGGAAATACTGTATGCACTCCTTTGAAAAGGTTTGGGAATTGGTATTTTGACAGAGCACCTCAGAAAAGCACTATGTCATGAAACATAGTGCAAAATAAAAACAATATACTAGTTAATGGTTCTTTTATTTTACATTTTCTTTCTTTCTTAAGAAACAATGTAGTCTCAAAGTAGCCTATGTATAAATCTCTTTTAAAAATCCCTGTTTGATATAACTCCATTTCCTCTCCTCTGCCTTTCTCTTTTTGCTTCCTGCACTCCTTTATGGGGTTTAGCGAATGAGATGTGAGTTACATTGACAGAACAAACATGATAAATTCCTCTGCCCTATGAAATTTGTTCAGTTGAGTTCCTCTGCTGCTGCGAATCTTAATGCTGTTCCCAGGCAGAGTTTTCAATCCATCAGATACTGTACAGCTGCATATGTGCACCACAGCAGGAAGATTTATGGGTTCCTATTTTTAGGATTTCATGTTTTGGCACCTCCATGCTGTTCATTTGCTCAAACTATATTCTGCTAATCAAACTTTAAGACCTAAATTATAATGTATTTAGGGATGTTCAGCCAATGAAGTAATGTGATTGCCTGAACATTTCTCGATTGCATCTACTTATACATTAAATAGTTTTCTTGTGAAGTAAAGATATGGTTATGCAATATTTTTTATTTTGAAAGGAAAACTTACATTGCTTTTTATGAATATTTAAACACACAGTTAGTTGTGTTATTTTTTGTTATTTCATCATATTTAATATATGTATGCATTTTTAATTCAATGATAGAATAATTTGTAGTTTGAAAAAGTCTGGAGGAGAACTTTTTAAATATATACATCCTCTTGGGGATCTTCCTCTGCAGAGGTTAAACAGTTGAAAGTGCGAAAGTTAAAGGAAAAAGGCAGGATCAGTTTTATGCTGAAATGGCATTTGAAGCCAATGGAAATGGTTGTATCTGTGAGCTGAGCCCCAGCTTGGGTGTGATAGCACTCATTTCACATCCTGGTATATCCTATCTTTCAAAATTAGCCTTGATTACCAGTCTGTCTTCAAACAACACCTCAACTTTTAATGCTTTTGCCAGGCCTAGGAAAGAGTGTATTCACCATAATATTGTACAAGAAAATTACTTAGCAGCCAGCTCATACAGTTTAATTTTACCTAGAAGTAGAGTTCTCAGTTATTTAGTACATATTGATTAATAATATAACATAACATTGATTCTCTTACACAGATGACCACCAATTTTCTTGACTGAAAGTGTTAAGAGTGAAAATGGAATAGTCTGTAAATTTTAGAAGCATATACATTAAGATGAGGTTATTAAAAAGTTAGGATTTAAAAGTACAGAAGCAGGCCAGCCTATGTACTGAAACAAGAGCTATTGGGGAATACCAGCCTGGCTGAACAGGGAACTCTCACAGGAACTCAGGGAAAAAAAGAGGGTTTATGACTTTTGGAAGAAGGGGCAGGCAACTCTGGAAGACTATAAGGATGTCATTAGGTCATGTAGAAAGAAAATTAGAAAGGTGGAAGTTAAACTAGAACTCAATCTGGCCCCTGCTGTGAACAGCAGTAAGTGCTTTCATAAATATTCTATTGACAAAAGGAGGACCAAGGAAAATCTCATTTTTTTATTGGGATCATAGCTACCAAGGATGAGGAAAAGACTGTGATAATTAATGCCCCTTAGGATGAGAGGACATAGCCTCAAGTTGTGCCAGAGAAAGTTCAGGATGGACACCAGGAATAACTTCTTCATGAAAAGGGTTGTTAAACATTGGAATAAATTGCTCAGACAGGTAGTGAGGTCACCATCCTTGATGGTGTTCAGGAAGCAGCTGGACTTGGCACATAGTTCTGCAATCTAGTTTTCAAAGTGGTGATCAAGGGTTGAACTAAAAGACCTCAGATATAGAGCTCATATAGATCTTTTTCAGCCTATATTATTCCGTGATTCTTTGATCCTCTTTTTTTTTTAAAAAAAATATATTTTAATGGATGGTTACTTTTGGGCTCATGAAAAGAAAAAAAAAAGAGAAACAGTTAAAGTTCTTGATGCAGAAGATGGAAAATACTGTTACTGAGACATCAGTTAAGTGATGACAAAGGCATCCATCTCAAATCAATTAACCTGTGATGCATTGAGTATAGGACTAATGGAAGATTAAGCTAAGTTTCTGATCTTACTAGGGTAATGCAGATTAAAAGAAGAAATATAATAGAAGAAAAAGTCATTTTCAAAAACAAGTCTTTCTTTCAGGCACTGAATTGAGAGGAGGGGATGAGAAAGGCTAAACTGGAGAAGTCTAAAAAGATAACTTTGGGACATATTAATACAGAAGACACTGTAGACTGAATCTGCCCTCTCCAGTTATCACAGAGAAACCTGCACATGAATCTTTGTCCTTCCCCATTTAGCAGGAAAATAACTAGGTCTGTAGTCCTGTCGCCTTTGCTTATGGGAAATAGAGAAGGTACTTGCTACATCATTACTTTGAAAGAAAAGTAGCATTAGGGACTAGAAAAACCCAATGGCTTGAAAAGGGAAGTAGTAGTAAAGAATCATGGAAACATTATCTGGCTAAGTGAACTAGAATTACCACCAAAACTGCTCTCTTTATTTCTGCTTCACTGCCAACCCCTGCACCTAGATCCCTTATCAACTCCCTTCTGGCCTCTCACATAAAAAATGTGAAGAAAATTCATTGGAGAAGATGCGCCCTTCCCTCCAGTCCTGAGAAATTTAGGTAAAAATTATACATTTTATCTTTGGGCTTTACTACCTTTCCTAGAAATCCCAGGGCTGCCACAGCCCAAGGGTAGTGGTACCGCTGCGAATTCATAGATCTATTTAACTAACAAGGTAAAAGTGTCATGAAAGACTTCTCTGAATCTCAGTTATTCTGCCTGCTTTTGGAACAGCTCTTTCTGAATAGAGAGAGAGAGAAGTAGCCCTCAGCAAGGGCATTCTTGTGGCTCTTTTAATTTCCCTCACTCCCTACTGTGCTTTCTAAGGTGCTGTATTTGGACAATTGTATTGTGAATTTCTCACTCTAAGGTTGCTTTTTACTTTCAGAAGCAGGGACAATACCACCATTTTAAAGTAAACTATATTTCTAATCTGCTTAGTAGAAAGTGGTGAGTTTGCCTTTCCAGAAGGAAGCTTTCAAGCACTGGGAACTGGGGAATTGA
>VWZN01017404.1:42812-73224 GCA_013396955.1 Regulus satrapa | reverse complement strand
TATCCGTATCCGTATCGATATCTATATCCATATCTCTATCCATTGCTTTGAATGGCAATGAGGTTCTGTAGAATGGACATTGAAATCTATATGGCAACTAGATATTGCTTAATTCTGGTTAGATGACAGCATAAATCTGTGTGCTGTGCTATGTCCAAATTCCATGTGTATTTATATATCCATGCATTTTTTTCCCTTCAGCAAAATACGAATGTTTCCCTGTCTTGCAGAGCTGACGCCATGCAACCTGATATTAGACAGAGAAAATTCTGGATGGGTGGTGAATATTTCTAGCATTATCAGCTCATTTTAATATATGCTACATACAGAAGTGGTGGGTTTTTAACACAGAATTTCAGATTAGTTGATCCAAATGCTTCTTTCTGACCTTAAAAATGTGTACTTCCATTTGACTGAATTGATATTCTTCAGATAAAAAGGCACCTAAGCAACATCTATTCCACAGTCTACCAATAGACTGTTCCTTCCTAAATAGTTCAGGGTGTTGCTGCAGTAGATTATATCCACATATGAAGTCTATTATAAAAACTAGGAAATTCTTATTGAAATACAATGTGGATATTTTAGCAAAACAACATATTAATGAGTGAGAATATTTCTGGCAACATAACCCATGGACAGCAAATCTGCAGAGATGTCATTGTATCCTTGGAGATCACTAATCAAGGTTGGCAGAAGGGGCCACAGTATAAAGAATACACTTCCTGAGAGTCCCTCAGCTAGAATGTAGACAGGATGTTTTTGTACTCTAACCTTCCTCTCATCTTGAGGTGACAGGAGGATGGTAGTTATTAGCTATAGAACACTTTCTCTGAGTTTGGTTTGTTGGTGCTTTTTCTTTACTGGCATTTTATTAATGGCACATAATGTCTCCAGTGGCCCAGGCAACTCCTTTAATCATTATTATATTCCAGAATATATGCATGATGTGCATACAATGTCAACAATTATTTAAGCAAGATAACCTGCACTGTACAAAGAAAACACTGAATACATGCAGAAGATGAGCAAATCATCACACTCTCTTTGAAATATTGTATTAAATAACCTTACAATGCCTTATTTCTATTCAAAGTCACACTGGTTGCTTCAGGGCATAATTGGTTGGTTCATTCTTCAGCGTTGCCAGTTATTTTTCAAAAACATAAAACTGACTTTATCTCTATAGTCTCAGTAATATGCAGGTACTGAGGGGATTATGTTTTGTGAGCGTTTTCACTTTAATGCTGTAGACACTGAAATTTTCACTAAATCAAGGGATATTTTGTTTGTACTGGGGAGATCATAGTTTGGAGAAAGTTTGTACTAAGACAGTTTTCTCTTGGAAAGCCAGGAGATATTGCTGTGAACTCATTAAATACATATTAATGTCTTTGATAACTATATCTGACTGTTTTCATTTGAAGTGAGGAAAATATTTGCATTATTGTTGTTGACTAGACATTGCTGCTTGACACCATTAACTGAACAGAAACAGGAAATAAAACCATGAAGTTCAAGCTGATGTGATTTTTTCTTCAAAGAGCAATAGTAACTATCTGCTGTATTTGCACTTACCTATATATAGAATTTAATGCTATTACTGCAGACAAGATGTCCTGTTAGAGGCTGCTGTTAAAAAGCACGTTGTGTTTTGCTTGGACAGCTTCATCATACATGTACACCTGCTTTGATTCTTTCATAATTATTTTATAATTTTTTAAGTTATCAATAAATTTCACATGCTAAAGTAAATACAGATGTGATTAAAAGATAGGATAATTTTAAAAGGCATAATAAAATAAATCCAAAATTTTAAATTCATTTTAAACCAAACAAAAATGTCAGCTGCATTATTTTTAAAGTTACTCACCACTTTTACTGAACAAAGGTTTGTGACTTTGTTCTTTCAAAATTACTGCTCCAACATCCTTCAAAGCTCGGCAAGTATTGCTGTTAAACAAAGGATCCCTGTAGTGTGAACAGCAGTTATCTCCATGTAATTTGAAACATATGTCTTTTTAGTTCACTAAAACAATTAAAGCAGGGTAAACACTGGGGACAAATGCACATTAATGTGCCTTCCTATTAATGAGAAAAATTTAATTTTGATTGCATTGCTGCTGCTCATGCTTCTTACATAGATATATCTTGAGATTTTAAATCCTTTATATTGTGGATAGTTGCAGTAAATTATGTTTTCATCTCCCAAGACACATCTTGACCTTTCATTCACTGACCATACAGTCCTCTCAGAACCCTGAGATGAAGCTTATCAAGACAAATTCATGAATGAGTTTTCTGTTGGTTAAAATGCTTCATTAATTATGTCTATATAATAGCTGAACAGAATTCTGATGGAGAAATTCTAAAATGTAATTTAGGAAACTTGTAGGAAATACAAACATGAGTAGAGCCCTCATTGACTTTGGGAGGGAGGGCAGAGGAAGTTAGGGAAAAAAGGTGTATTTTCACCATTATTATGCAATACAAGCACATACACCCTGATGGCTGGTGCTAGGGGTAGTACAGAAGCCACAGTTTTCTCAGCCTGTCTTGGTTGGCACGTCTGTACTGGGCATTGATAGTAGATAACACCAGAAGATTCAGAGATTCCTAACAGTTGACGCTTTTTCAATTTACACAAGAATTAAGACAGTTTCTCCATTTTATGAGAATCATGATCTCCTGAAGGAAATTTCCTCAGATTGACTGTGAACAAAAACCTTAATCTTTAAATGATCATAATCAGATAATTAGAAAATGTGTGTGAAATTATTAAACACACGTACTAGTTTGCACAACTGAATGCTCAAAAGTCAAAATGGGACAATTTTAAATAATATTTTTGAATTAGAGGTTTCAGAACAGGACTTTTCTCACAAACTGGTTTTAGTTTATGAATACTTACAGTGTTCTTCAAAAATTCTAAATACTTTTTGTTATGACAGGAGAGTCTTAAAACAGAGGGTCCTAAACATGGAAAGCTATAGACCAGTGTAAATCATAACGAGAAGGAATACAGTGTAAGCCATAACAAGAAGGAATACATCTTTGTAGGGTCTTCCAAATATTGGTGGCTAGAGCAGACTGCATCTCATTAAGTTTAGTGGATGGTTCCTGGAGTAATTATTTAGCAAAGTAAATATTTGTGGTCCCCACAAGCTATGCAAAACCAACATAATTAAAAGAGATTTGCTATTACTGCAGTAAATATACCTTGATGAATATCTTTCTTGATTTTAAGAATCATGATACAAGAATTGAAATTGGTATTTTGTGGCTTCCCTACAGAGTCTTTGTCTTCTGAGAGTCTCTTGCCTTCTTTGTATCAGAGGGCTTATTTTTTAAAACTACATATATACCAATACAAATAAATTTCAGATTAATTGTTTTGGTGCCACCTGATTTGTCCCACAAAATCCAAAGTACACTCCCAGTTGAATTAGCTGAGCTTTGTGAATCAAATTGTCACTATTCGACTGTGATCGGTTGTGACTGAGGAAGTCACAGCATCACAGCTGCCAACAGTTGATCAACCACTTAATGCTACTTGATGACATTAACTTTGATTGCTGGCAAAGCAAGTTAATCTCTTGGTAAGGGAGACCCTCTTGCACAGTTATCTGGTAATGTATCTATAAGACATGAAAATAGTGTATCAAGATTTCAATACCATTGGTAAGCATTATGGATGAGGAAATAACTCTTGTAAGACATGTCAGGAAGTTATTTGCTCTCAGTAATGCAGAGAGATTACAATGTAGAAGGAAATAATATGCTTTGAAACTTCAGTGCGAAAGACAATTTTTCTTCAGGGAAAGATGTTAATATCCTTGTGAGTTAAATTCAATTTGGCACCAGGCAGAGCAGTTGGGAGGGAAATTCAGTGCATGCCATACTGAACTGCAGAGTTAATTTTTACCCTGTAAAAGGGTTGTACATAGTATGATAAAAAATGGTGTGATTGGACTGGGTGTGACAAGGGAGAAGAAAAGATTACCAACTTCTGTAAGTTGTTGGTAAATACTCCCTTCTGGCTAAGCTGTGTGTATGGGAGGTAGCTGTGTTGCCTGATGCACCTGAGAGTTGGACAAGCCATCAGCATCCTTGAGATAAATGCCATAAAATGTCCCAGTAGGAAACCCAGATTTTGTCTGCCTATTTTTCCACTCAAGTTCGAATGGTATGTGCTTGTGATAGGGGTCTTGATGCTCTTTGGAAACTGTTACTGGTGCACATGTTTAGTCCCACTGCAGAAGTTTCATACTGGGGCACCGAAGATTTACAACACAGCATAATGTGAAAGTTGCCCTGAGAACTTCATTTGGAAAGGGATGCTTTTGGTTTCTCTTGCTGTATTTCAGACTGGTAGCCAAATAGACCTACTGGAGCTATGTTAATTTTCATGCTGTCTCCATTTCTCAGGGAGCCTTAAATCTACTTGCAGCTTTCTCTGTATCAAAATATCAACATGACACAGAGCTTCCACAGGTATCCATAAAAGAGCACGACCATTAGTGAATGTGAACCATTGTAAAACAGGTTATTCCTCAACAGTAGTGGGTGCAGTTTATTTGGGCATGATAGCAATGGAATGTATATACTAAATCACACTTGAAGATAAGGTGATTATTATTGGAAAAATCATAATTGCTTTATTTTAAGTAGGAAATTAAAGAGAAAAAATAATGGGCAGAGTCTTGAAGCAGACTCCATAGGAGATGACACCTGATGTAGTACAGAACAGGAACAGACAAAGATGGGTAAGATATTTTAACCATTTTTTTTCCCTGCCATTGGAGGCAGGGATAGCTTTAATAACCAATTTTGAAACTCTGATTTTTTCTTCTTAAATTCTTCTGAAATTTCCTTAAAATTCCCCACCTACATTCCAGAAGTAATTTATTATTAATTGGGTTATTCATGGTGCTAGAATTATTTTTTCTTTTCAGACAAACTCAGAAGGATTGCAAAGTTTACTGCTAGTAAATTAAAGGAATTTCCATGAACAGTTTAGCTATTCACATATCAGACTAGTAGAAAGTTACAGCTGTTGTGGTGACAAGGAAAACAAGAAGGAAAATGGCAGACCAAATAAGTAGGACACTGAATGCATCACAGAATCACAGAATCACAAAATCACAGAATGAGAAAGGAAAATCAGGAAAACTCTTCAGCTTCTAATGGAAGGCTACAGGAACTGAGATAATAATAACAATATAATATAACTTGCTGAGATAATGATAAAAGTGGATGTACAAAAAGGTTTTAAACTGTTAAAGTCTGTTACATTGTTAATCAATTCAGTCTAAAAATGTACCTGAATAACATCCTTCTAGTCCCCTCTTCTAGCTGGAAAGAAAGAAAGAAAGAAAGAAAGAAAGAAAGAAAGAAAGAAAGAAAGAAAGAAAGAAAGAAAGAAAGAAAGAAAGAAAGAAAGAAAGAAAGAAAGAAAGAAAGAAAGAAAGAAAGAAAGAAAGAAAGAAAGAAAGAAAGAAAGAAAAGAAAAGAAAGAAAGAAGCAGACTTCAAAATATGTGCAAAGCCCACTTAGATATATATGTGTATCAATTTTACCATTCATCCCTGAAATTCAGATATTGCTGGAAACTGGATTTTGAAAGACCAATACATTTTGACAATTTATTGGGACCATAGGGTCCTTAAAACCTGGCCCATAATATCCCTTTTTGGTCAAACTGGGTACAGGAATACTTCCAACATTATATATGTTCCCAAGTGTTTGCTAATACACAGGTTCAAGACTACTAAAAATAGGAACAGTTTAAAGTTTTGATTCAAGACTAATAACCTCGTATTTGTTATGAGCTATCCACAAGAGTTTATCATTAGTTTAGTTTATCAGAAAAGTCCATGGAAGAGTATAATTCACACAATGTAAGCAGCCCTTAAAAAAGGTCAGATCTTTAGTTCTTGAAAGGGCTTTTATTTTTGTCATTAAATTGAAAAAAAATAAAAGTACAGAAAAAAACCTCTTGGGTGAAATGTAATTAAAGGTGATGTGTAGCCAAGTGCAAATATATCTTCTGAGATCAAAATTTCTGCATCTCTGCACAGGACAGTTATCCAGTGCCATGTTTTAAATGCAGATTATTAAGTCTTTCATTAGGCATTCAATTTTGTATCCAATTTGAAGTCAGTGCAACTTCTGCAATTAACTGTAATGAACTGGATTTGGATCTTAGTTTTGTTGGTATAATCAAAATCAAATATGAATCCTACTCTTTATCTGTGTTAAACGTTCTTCTTGGATGGAGCTGAAGCTGGAAGTGCAATTGTCTGGAAATCCCCTAACATTCAGGTCAATGCACCTGGGATGTCTAAGTCTCTTGTTATTGTCGCTGGCTTTTAGAAAGGGATATTTTCTTCTGAGTCCTCCCTCTGTAGTTTTTCCAGAGAATAATATTATCATTTCTGATGGGGAAAACGAGGGAAAAGAAGGCAAGTGGCTCACACAGCATCTGACTGTAACCTCTGCAGTGTTTAAAGGTTTAAGAATGGGATTCCTTTGAGTGGTTCAGGAGGCAGACCAGCGCTTCTCCACAAACCCTGTGAGCAGGTTGGGTACAAGCCAGCTGTGTCACCCGAGGCACAGGTCCCATGGGGCTGTCCCCAGGAACCAGACAGCTCAGAAGACAAGTATGCTGCTCTGCAGACATGCTCTGTCCCTGCTGCTGAGAAAAGCTTGCTGCAGTTTGCAGAACTGCCTGTAGAGCCCTGCTGCAGGGTGCAGTGGGAGCACCAGCTCTTGCTGAGCTGATGCTTGCAGCTCCTCGGGCAGCCTGTCAGGCAGCTGAGCTGTTTGACATGGTCTGACACCGATGCTTTACAAATGGAGGCAGGATGTGTCATCTTTTGCTCAGCTTTATAAGCATTCTCTCAGGTCAGAGTAGTTTTAGTCTGATCCTGCAGCAGTTAAAGCAATTTCATCTGGGTGCTTGCTTATCCTCACACAGATGCCTTGAAGGCAAAGTGCAGTATGGTTCAGTAAAGACACAAGCAGTGTTTGTGTTGGGTTGCAGTCAGGGTTGGGTATGAATGGGGGGTGAGACTGGTGTGACTACTTAGGAATGTTAAAATGGCTCCTCTCTAATGCAGAATCATTTTTGAGGAATTAAGCACACACAGAGGGACAACAATTTGCAAAGAAGGTCTTCAGCAAATTTTTTCCAAATTAAGCCTGTAGTTAACAAAATTAGGAATACAAATATAAAAGATGTTATTCTCCCAAACTCTCGTGCTAAGTGTTCTTTTATAGTGCTTTAATACTTAGGAATGAAATTAAAAGAAAGATGATTAGTTTACAAAAGGGTTAGGATCAGCAGTGACATTACGACTAGTAATTACAAACTGCCTTTGCTTGTTGACTGTCCTGACATCATCAGTTGTGTTTAAATAGATAAGAATTAGCAATCCTGCACTAAACAGAACAGTAAATAGCAGGACTGTCTTCTGAGATTTAGCACCAAGCCACAGACTGTTAATGGGAGAATGGAAACTGTGAGAGGGAGTGAGTCCTGTTCCAACTGCTAATTAATCCAATATATAAATCCTCAAAGGGAGATCAACAAAACAAGGCACTTATTTTTGTGGAAGGTGCTTTTCTAACAGCAGAAGAGAAAATAATAATAATAATTAGCCAGTTGACTTGGAAGGCTTTATGTGGAAAGTACACAGTGTTATGTGCAAATATGTTGGCAAATGGAGAGCTTTCTTTATTTATTGGAGCAACAATCTAGAGACTTTGCATATTAGATTGCAATTTGCATATTTACTTAATGCTTTTTCTTTTTTTTCTACTGCTTAACCTCCCTTCCTTCAGAAACAAACCTACAACAGAGAAGCCACATTTCTCAGAGCCAGTTTCATCTGCTGACATCAATGGATTTGCACCACAGATGAATGTGGCTGTTTGTGCCTCATCCTGGTAATCATGGCAGCTGTTAGGCTTGACCCTGAACTCAAGAATCCCATCATCTGTCACTGTGTTTGTCTTCCCAACAGTGTTTTTGTCAAAATAGTTATGCTGGGAGAGGAACACTGTGATGTGCACAGCAGGTCTCAGCCTTCTGCCCAAATCCAGCACAAAGGTACAAAACTCTCTCTTGCATTTTCTTGATAGGGTCTCCTATTATCCCAGACAGAAAAGGCAAGAAGCTGAGCAGACAAAATACCCTCACCAGAAAGAAGGCAGCTTCAAAACACAATTTTAGATTTATTTGAGAGAGGAAATTTCATTATAACAATGAATTAAGATCTTATGCAGGACACAAGGTGAATTTAATCACAGTGTATATGTGTCTATCTGTTGTCTGTGTATGTCTGTGCATATTGTTGCTTCCACATGTTTAGTTTTTTTTTTTGATTCTGATTTCAATTTCCCCCCTTTCTCTTCTCAGAATTTGTTCTGTACTACCTCACCTAGGGCTATCAGCGAAGAAGAAATGTCAAGGGATAGAGTGTTAAAAATGCTGTGTATGGTGGCTTGCACACTGCAAACACACAGAAATTAATAGAACAAGGAGAGAAGCACTAAAGCATTGTCTCTTCCCTTGTTTCATGGTGATCTCATAGCCCATTCTATATCCTGTAACAAGATGTTAAAGACATGCAACTCATAGCCAAGGATTATACAAAAAAAACAATTCCAACAAACACATCATTCTGACATGATCATAATTTTATTTTTCATGACTGCTTTGATGTAATTAAACTAGAAATATAATCCAAAGAGGGATATTTTAAACTTAATATCAGGGGAAATTTGGCAGTGTAATAGAAAAATTTGCTTGTATGGACAAGAAGAATGTGCTTGATCAGAAGAATGTCATTTGGAGCCTTTAATGCATCTACTCAGTTGAAATAGTAAATGATGAGCAAATCAAATGTTACAAATATCATTGCTTTCTAATCCTGCTAACAGTCTGCTTCTTAGTGAGTCTTGCATGTGACTGGTTGAACAGATTTTTTTCTGAATGCAAATCTTCAAAGTCTGTATTTTACCTTAGGTTTTTGTTTGTTTGTTTGTTTGTTTGGTTTTTGTTTTGTTGGTTTTTTTTTTGTTTTTTTTTTGCTAAAAAGTGTAAAAAATATATATTTTTGCTAAAATGTCCTGTCTGAAGTCACTGAGGAAGTAACTGCTTAAATCTTGTATTTCCTGTGGTCTTAATAGTAGCTGTAAGTTGTCTAGAAATAAGTTCCAACTCCTCATTTCTATCAGAAATTATTGAATTCTTGCCTTTTCAAAAATGGGACAGTATAAACTTACCCAAGGCAATACAACAACATGAGCTGGTACAGGCAGACATCAGACCCTGGCTGTGAGTATGTGGAGCTGCTTCACCATTAAGTTTGACCACACAAACTCATGCTTCAAAGAACTCCCAAACAAAATGAGAGAACAATCTACAAAGAAACAGAAAATTTACACTCAGTTTTAGGCATGAAAAACATGCCTTTTCTTCTGTGTTGCCTTCTTTGTAGTGTGCTCAGACCTACTGGTGGTGTCTTACAGACAAAAAAACCAGGACAACTCAGCTCCTCTGCATATCAAATTTATACCACCACATTCCAGACAAGATAATCTTCTGTCGTGAAGTAGTTTTTATGCTTTGCTAATTCATGAACAGAGTAAAAGAAAGGGTTGCATCAGTGGACACGCCTGGATTTGCAACACACATTTTACCTCCTTGTGTTTTATAACACCATCACACCTAATTGAGACCTTTATACATTTTTCTACAAACAGCCTTCTTGCAATATTAGAAAAGCAAACATTACAAGATACCCAGAAATGTGCAAGCAAAAAACTTGAGATCTATCTCCCAGTACAGAACAGTCCATTTCACTGCATGAATACATTTTAAATATGCATGGACCCAGCATTGAAAACTCTATCAGTCTAAAAACCTTCGACAATTGTCACTGCCTTTCACTTCACAGAGAGCCACATCTACCCATAGAAATTATATGTCAAGCATAATAAAACTTGCAAAGATCAACAAAACTCTAAAAAATAATAAAACAAGGGAAATGGTAGGGGTTTTTTTCAAATAATGCAATGGAATTAGTTTCTTTTATTTGAAGACTCTTTAGGTCAGTGCATTTATGTTCTGTGGATTCTGTATATCTGGTTAAATGCTAGACTTCATTTTATTCAGCGCTTAAAATTTCAGGGTTTGAGGGTAAAGAGGTGGGATAAGACCAGCTAGTATCACAGCAGCTATTCTCTCGTGAAGATACTGAATTGTGTAATCTAAAAATGTGAATGAAAAGATTTATGAATGGCAGATGTAAGCTGTAGCTCATGGGGTGATTCTCTGTTTGCAACCTGTAATAGTCATGCTTACAAATAGGGCTAGGAATGGGGAATGCTGCTGCACTTTCCCCTTTTCTCCATGAATTATTGCTTTTGTCCAGTACTCTGATGTGTTTGTATCTGACTGCACACTGGTCAGACTGCCTCCCCACTCAGAATATGTTTCAGAATGTGTGTAGGGAGCTAAGAGGACAGAAATCAATCACTTCTATATTAGACTATGTAGCACTTATTTTCTTGATTCTGCCAATATTAGAAGACCTTTCCACTGGAGCTTAAAGGGAAAATCTCAATCTCTTCCAATCCTCCAGGTCCTGGCCCAGAAACTTGAATAAAGCATTTATAGTGAACTCTTCCCACTCCTTTGCTGTTTCCTGCCTCGCTTTTCTTATAAATACCTTCTGTCAGACATATAAATCTTCTCTCAGCTTATTTGGGCAGTTCCTTGGAGGCTCACTATAGAAAGAAACAACTCAGTCATTCCTTCAGCTATTTGAGCTTCCCTTTTGTGTTGCTTGCAGCCTTCTAGTTTATCCAAAAGTTGCAAAGCAAGGACTGAGCTGAAGCTGAGAAAGGATGTTACTTTTCTGTTAAGATTTTAGAAGCTGAACAGCATTCAGTATGCGTTCTCCTAATCATTTAACTGGAATGCGTGGAACGTCTCATGAACTGAGATGGTTTTTCAAGCAGAATTATGTACTTGCCCCCAATTCCTTTTCCCTTTTCTTCTTTTATTTTTTAACAAAATAGTAAGGAGCAATGAAATTATGTTGATCAGGTGAGGAAGGATTTCTAAGAACTTCATTTTTTCATGACTTGAGTTTAGAACTGTACAAGGAAATCCAAAGTAAACAACTGGAGTTCAGAAACAACACTCTTTGGTTTTTAGGCAAAAATATGCCAAAAACCTGGGGGGAAAAAAAATCATTTGTGCAATATAAAAATTACTTTCATTGGTATCTATTGACACTTCTACTGCTTTCTATTTCTTTTAGAAACAGATTTTTGAGCCTTTCTGCAATGGAGGAAAAAAAAAAATTCTTCAAAGACCATCCAAATTCTTAGATATAGCTTAATGCTAATGGCACGATTTGGTGAGCTCATATTACAGACAGACCAAAGGAAATGCAGAAGTGGAAACATTTTGGTTACCATTTGCAAACAAGGTACTCAGAAGAGTACCTATACATGAAGGAAGATTTGGCACTTCTTTTTGGTTTTGTCTTATATGAGGGGAAGTAATATCATAATGACATAATGATAGTGAACTTCTCTGGACAAGAGGTTGCACAAGAGGGAAAAAAAAAAAAAAAGAAAACCCTTTTCCTTCTTTATGTCATTATTGGTGGGCTAGGAAAATGTGTTCTCCAGAGAATACACAGTGCAACTGTGAAAAATTCACAGTGCAACTAACCTATATTCAACCAACTGATGTCAAAAAGCACAATTCCCTTATCTCTTCTCTCCCCAGGCATGTACTACTGCCTCCTCCCTTGAGACAGGTCTGGAGATCATGTGGTTGGAGTGTGACCTCAAAAACTCATTGATGAGTAATTTCTTATGGCAGGCTCATTCTCTGTTAGATTAATTATCTGACCCCATTTATCCGATGGCAGTTTGATTGCCAGAGCCAATGGAAAAAGAAAAAGTAAGGAGCTTGAGTGGGACCACACCTTCTGTGATCTATAATTACACCAGACTATAAATAGACCCATTACATCTAGTGTGAAATCTCAGAAGAATGGGAACTGCAGGGAAGGACTGGTGTTTTACATGATAACTTCCCAGGGCTTTGTCTGGGCTGGAGGAGGTGGTGCTGCTTCTCATCCTGCAGTTTCAGCTACCTGTGCTACTTTGGCACCTGAGGCTAGAAGCAAAGGCAAAGCAACACCCGGCGATTCTGGGGGCAAGAGGCAAGGGAGGTGCATGCTATTGATTTCTGAGGAAGAAAAGGAAGGTTTAAATGCACAGGACAGATCAATAGGCTTACACCATATCTATTATCTGTGTGTTTTGTTGTGTTTGGAAAACATTTCTGTTAATACCAAACAGAGAAGAAAATTTGTGTTTATAATATGGTACAGATTTCTGAGTAGAATAATTATGCTCATTGTAGTTGAGGTAAAAGTGCCTTACTCACCCTAGAGTAAGGCAAAGAAGTGTGTGTGTGTGTGCGTGTGCATGTAGCTATAGGGAGAAAAATAAGGACAAAAAAGACTGGTTTCCCTTGAAAAACAGTGATGCTTTTAAATGTTTCTTGCATGCCAGAGAACTGTTATAGCTGTAATGTTGTGGACCATTGCTAGAACAATTGGGGAAATATGGGCTGGCTGGAAGGAGTTTACAGCAACAAAATCAGCTTAGAGAACAACATCTGAGGCAGCTTGTACTGAGTCCTGTGGTGTTTGATAGTCACAAAATGTGAATGAAGCAGGCTAGGCAAAAGCCTTACCATAGGACAGGTTTGCAAAATAGTGTTAATCAACATTTAATATAGTATATATTACTCTTTTTTCCTGCCTTTTGTGTCCTTTTCTTCTAAAAAAATATTGCTTGAGTCAAGTGTAAGTAAGGAATACATCTTTGTAAGTGAGGAAAATTATCCTGGGGAGCATCACAATGATTATCCTAATTTCCCAACTTTTGGGCTGGACAAGAATAAATGGTTAAGAAGCATCACCTGTTGCTACCAGCTAAGTCCTGACAAAAACATGTTGCAGAAGTAAACCTGAATTTATGCACTATGTCTGCTTCTATGTTTCAAATAAATTCTACTGATAGTTAAATACATTTGAAAAAAAAAAAGAAAAAAAAAAAAGAAAAAAAAGAGAACTGCTTGACTCTGTTAAGTGTAACATGTTCCTGGACACTAATCAGCATGTAACTTATTGCAACAGGGATATACTTTGGTTCAATGCAGCCTGGTGAGTTTTCAAAAAACTTTAATATTTTAGTAGAAGTATGAGTTTAATAGAAATGTTTCTATTAAAACAAGAGCAAGAAAAACAGAGACTTCATTCCACTGGTATATGTGCCTGCCAGCTTGTTATATTGAATTTCCCGTGTTTTATAATCATATTTTATACAGTGGTAATTGAGAAGCAAAGAAGTGTAATATTTTTCTTTGATACCTTCTTGTAGCCCTTTTATTTTACTAAATTAACTCCTTACTACATTGTGAAGAGACTAACTAGACAGTTGTTCAAATATTGTTCTCTTTTTTGAAACAATAAATCAGCTTTAGCATCTGCTTTGGATTAAAAGAGAAGCTATCATGGAAAAGAAACAGTCAACAAAAGAAAACAAACAAACAAAAAAACCCATAACAGCCTCATCTACATTTGTCTATCCCACCCCTGCTTGGTCTGATTTTGCTCCCTCTGTGGAATAGACCTAGGAGGAGATAATGTCTTTTATCTACAAATATTCTTGCTATGTCATTGTCTAAACCCTGTCAACATAGAGCTAAAAAAGAGTCCTGAGCACTCTGCTTCCACTCATACTTGTTTGATGGAGTCACAGTAGACTTCACATTGATAGGGTACTTTTAAGGAGAAATAAAGGGCGGTTTAGACAAGCCCAAGGGTCACATTATGCAAATGCTATGTGCTCATTAACCTTTCACATAGCTGAAAACATTTGTTACCTGGTTACCTATTACCCTTTTTCCTTCCTCCCTGTCCCAAAACTTACAACTACTCCGACGCTTCTCATCAAAGATTTAATTTCAGGGAACTGCTGCCATTGGCCCTCTGGTCATTAAGTTTTTATTACCTTCAGAATATATAGCATGATATATTTCCTGGTAGACTGCTAAGTAATGCTTTCAATAATTAAAAATCCATAAATAATTAAACACAACATTATATTTGTCAACATAAATGAACAAACTATGTTGTGTGAGCAGCATTCTCAACAGATGCGAGCTGAAAACATGCAGTGATCTGTTCAATAGCTGTATTTAGGAATAAATCTTCCTCTCTTAAAACAGATTTATATTCATTTATCCATATAATAGGGAATGCAGTGATTCTCAGAAGATATAATTGTCATCAATAAAAATTAATTTGTACTTGTATTACAACTGAAAGCAAGGAAGCCCATGTGAGACTAAGGCCCCACAGCGATTAGTACTTTGTGAATAAAACATCAGAGGATGGACAACTTTTCTTGAAGAGTTTGTATGTGGGATAAATAACATCCCTGAAGTTTTGCAGTAGATCAGAGTTCGGGAATATTGAGCAACTTACGACTTTTCAAAATAAATTCACATGAAATTAATGATTTTGGGTATTAATGTAATATATTTTTGACATCTTTCTCTGTGTAGATCAGCCCATGGAGAGACAGATTAAATAATATCTAATAAAATTAAAATTAAATCATAGCCATAACATCTGGCTATAATTAAGACTCTTCTCTTTTTTTAAGATACTTTTTCTTCTCAGTCTTCATTTTATGTGCATTCTGACTTTAAGCTTTTATTTCCTTTGAGAGCCAAAGTGATTTTTGGATTGTTCAGTAAAAGACAGTAATATGTCAGTGCTCCGAAATTCTGCATTCTCTTTCACATCTTTAATACCTTTCACTTACCCTAAATTAGAAATATAAACATATTTTCTGCAGTGACTTTATGAAAGCTATAAAAAAGACTAAAATCTTGCTGTTAATAAGATTTTACTTCGGGGTTGATCAGTTAAAAAAAAAAAAAAAGTAAACATTATATTTATAGAATACTATATTACTTCTATATTATAACTTATCTTGATGAAGGACACTGTGGGCATCCTTGGAATAAAATGTTCCCAGTCAAATGATATATTGTGCTAATCATCACCAAACACTCACAGGTGGACTAGGAGCTTGCAGGTTTCATATTCATACTGTCCTGAAGGCTTTAACTCAGTTATCTCAACTTAAGAGTCAGGGCTCCCAAAACATAAGGATTTAAGTGAATTGTTTGATGTTACACACCACAGTCAGCAGTTAGGAGAAGTGATAATATAGGACTTATTAATTTTTCAATTTTTTCAGCATGAGATAATGTAACTTTGCAACGGAATGCCGGATGTCAGATCTCTACATGAAAGAATGAATATAAACAAATTCTTGAGCATTGGCTTTTGCTAGTGATAACAAAGAAGTAAGTTACATTTTGGAAGTTGGAAGTCCTAGTCTTTTCTTTTTTATCAGCTTTGAGTCAGAGCTTCAATTATGTTCATTTGTCACTAACAAAATGCTACTGGAAGGAATAATTCACAATAGAAGATGTATTTGTTGAATTTTCTCAGTTTCCTTCTAGGCTTTAAAAAAATAGTCTTAAAAAAAGTTCCAAAAGAAGCTTCCTGACTTAAAAATACTTGACTTGAAGTACATAAGCAATCTCTATGACATCAATAGGACTACTCAGGTGTTTATGAAATGCATATTTAAGTGTTATGAGATTACTGGAGAAGTCTTTTGAACTTCAAAGGCCAAAATAAATATAAAAATTTTTCATTTAACTTTAAAATTAACTTTTAAAGCATATTGCATCTGGCAACACTTTAATGCAAATTATCATAATCAAATACACAAAATATTGTTCATTTTTTAATACAAAACAGAGGTTCATTTGGTAATAAATTAATATTTATTAAAATACTTTCCCCCCAGATTTCCAATACAAATCTCCTTAGAGCCATTATTGTAGAATTAGTTAGAAAAATCATGTGTGGGTAGAGGAACAAATGATGGTCAAATCTTTTTCTTAATATCTAGCACAGGGCCACAATTAAGGGTCATATTTTTTCTGTTCACCAACTCCATTAGGTTGATTTTCCTCTCAAGTTCATATGTGATAATCAGTAAGAGTGTAATGAAAATCCATGAACAATGAAGTACAATGAAGTAAACAAGGAAATGAGCTCATTGTTTTCATTATTCTTATGAAATAAGACTTTTTACTTCTCCTTTCAGTGTTTTATTAGATGACCTGGAAGATTATTATATTTTAATTTTAATTGCCCAATCTCATTTCCTCCCCACTTCAGTAAATTAAACCAGGTGGCAGTTTTACCTGCAATATCTTGTAATGTATTTTCAGTCAAGAATATACAGCTGCAGATGAAGTAGAAATACTCCACAAGCCACATTCCTGCCTGCTTTGTGAAGAGGAACAGAAACCAGACAAAACATCAGTGGTTCCTCTAATTCAGTTTAAATCACAGACTGTGTTTTTATGTCTTTAGGGAAAGAGGAAACTTGGTTTCATTTTTAAAAAAGCACAGATAGAGGAGGTCATTGTGCTATTTAAAGCAGTAGGAAGACTTTATCTAATCATACTTTGCTTGATCTGTGGTTTTCAGGTTTTTTCTCATTAGGAGTTGTAGTAATTCCTCTAAACTTTAAGGAAGTTTCCCTAGGAATGTGAGTTTTAAAAATATGTTGATATGCCTTATGTTCTGAGGTGTTATGTTTTGAGGAAGGGGAGAAAAAAAATTAAATGTGTTTTTTGACAACACACTGTTGTAAGTGAATAGTTTATGTCATTTAAAGAATTATCATTAAAAGTATTAGTGAAGAAAGGTTTAAAAAAATTTGAAAAAAAAAACCAACCAAATTTTGTTGTCAAAGTTCACTCTACTATTTATTACATGAATGGAACATTGTATTGGGTTTGCATTATTGGATTTTGGTAGTGAGGATGTTACAGGGGTGACTTCTGATAAAGTCTGCTGGAAGTTTCCCCCATGTCTGACAGAGCCAATGCCAGCTGGGGTCAGGATGCTGCTGCTAGCCAAGGCCTAGCCAATCAGGAATGAAGGTAGTGCCTCTGTAATGACGTATAAAAGAAAAAAAAAAAAAGGAAAAAAACCTGAAAAGATATTGCATGGTGAAAAGAGAATAAAGGAGTGAGAATATGTGAGAGGAACAGCTCTGCAGACACCAAGGTCAGCAGAGAAGGATAGGGAGGAGGTGCTCCAGATACCAGGGTGGATTACCTTGCAGTCTGTGGTGCAGACCATGGTGAAGCAGCTGTGCCTTTGCAGCCTATGGAGGTCCATGGGGATGCAGAGGTCCCCTGTAGGCCATGGAAGAGATGTGCACCAGAACAGGTGAATGCCTGATAGAGGGCTGTGAACCTGTGGGAAGCCCATGCTGGAACAGGCTCCTAGCAGGGTCCTGCATTTCCATGGAGGGGGGAGCCTATGCTGGAGCAGATTTCCTGGTAGGGCTTGTGACCCTGTGGGGGACCCATGCTGGAGTAGGCTGTGCCTGAATGACTGCACCCCATGGACAAGTGACCCACAGTTAGTGAAAAACTATTACCTGTGGGATGTATTCTCGTTGGAGAAGTTTGTGGAGTAGTGTGTCCTGTTGAAAGGACCATGCTGGAGCAGGGGAAATACTCCTCTCCCTGAGCAACAGAGAAACAAATTGTGATGAACTGTAACCTCCATTCCTCATCTTCCCATGCCACTGAGGGAGAGGAGGTAGAGCAGGAGAGAAGAGAGCAGTTGGGATGTCAGGCAGAAAAAAACCTGGCTCAATGAGCCTCTTAAAAGGGGTTAAGAATGTTTTTAAAATTCTCTGAGTTAGATGCCCAGGAGAAATACCAATTAAACATTTTCAAGAAGTCAAAACAAAAAAAAAAAAACCCAGTTTACTTGCAACTTCAATAAATCAGAGAATGTTGGTAAAACCTTAGAGCATCATTTAATCAAAACATTAACTTAGACCATTCACCTTCACAAATTACAAGTTTGTCCAATTTTAGTTTACTCAAAACTCTAAGAAGAAGGAATTAGAGGAAGAAAGAGAAAAATAAAGAGACAGAAAATATCTAGAACAGAACAATTATAGCTACCAACTCTAGTTCCAATGTTGTTCAGCTGATAAAAATTCCAAGAGGAGGTAGAGCCAAGACCTGCTTGCCTTATGTCCTGGGTTAAGTACTCTTTGGCTTTCCTAGGACATTTCTCCAGGTGGGGCTTCTGCTCATTTGGCAACTCTGGGGCTAGATTGGGACTCCAGAGGTGGGTATGGAGCTTTGCCTCCAGTATGCCAGTGATTGGTGCCCACTGTGGGACTAGGTATAGGCCCTGAGGGATGGGGTGGAGCAGGGCATTGCATCCTCAAAGCAAGGAACAAACTGCTCCCCTTTACTCACATACATGCCCAAAATGTCTTTAGCCAGCAATCCTTCCAGTCTATCACAGAAGGGAGAGTGTTTTTAAGATTTGTTTATTTCTCATTATCCTGCTTTGAATTTGTTAGTTTTAAATTCAATTAATATCCCCGAACATGAGTCTGTTTTATCCATGGCAGTATTTGGTGATTGATCTCTCCCAGACCTTATCTTAATTCATGAACCCATCATTGTATTTTCTCTCTCCTGCCCAATTGCAGATGGGAGAGATAGAGTGGCTTTGGTGAGCATCTGGCCTTCAGCCAGGGTCAACCCACAACAAACATACAAAGGCAAATCAAAAATAGAATCAATCTAGAATGATTTACAGGAGCCCAGAATGAAAACAGTAAGGAAGGAAAAGGAAAAGGGTGAAAAGGGATGAGAGACCCTTCTGTTGGATAGCAAGGTACAGTGGACCCCTTTGTCAAACAGGCTCAGATTTGAGAATTTATGTCTAAAGGATTTAGCAACTTTTAATCAATCAACCAATTCAACATTTTAAAAGTGATTCACTAGAATTTATTACAATTAAAATGAGGACAATTATAGATTGGATATCGTAATAGTTATGCTGTGTTTTCTATAGGCCATTCAAATCAATTCACGCACACTAGCACACAGACAAAAGGTATGCACAAAGGTAAGGTTGGGAAAAATTCCCCTCAAGTGTTAGTGAAATTCTCATGTGGACTACCTTGGTATTCACCATGGTGAGGGTTGAGCCTTTTAGGAGAAGAGGTATCAGCCCAGAGATTGTCAGCTTTTGGTGATGGTCCTTTGAGTATGATAAACTTGAGAATTTGGAGCGCTGAGAGGAGTCCTACTAAGAGGGAGGTGTTGGTACATCCCTAAATATTCCAGGAAAACTCAAAGGGCCTCACCATGGGGCTGTTTGCAGAATCACAAGATGTTTGACTTTAGTCACCTATAAAATATCCATCCTCGGGTTGGTTACTTGAGTTGCCAAAACACAGGCATCAGCCCATGCTATTATGAGAAGACAGAAGGTTCTTAATATTGGGCACAGGAAGGAAAGAATGAAATTTTCTAGAAGGTGTTTGACTTCAAAAGACATGAAAAACTTGTATGGTGCAGGGATGTTGAATAACACAAGTATGTGAGCCAGTTGTCTCAACCAGCACTCCCAAGACTTATCCAAGTCTGTCATACCTCAATGTGTTATAGTTGTAAGCTTGTCTGTATTCCATATGCTGTAACCTCTCCAGTTTATAGCCTAAACTTTATCAGTCCGGCAAAATGACTGAAATAACAACAATATAAACTGAGCAGGAGTACTCATTCAGGAAGAATTTGGCTTCCTTCTGTTGCATCAGCTTATAAAGTGGCTTTAAGAGCTAAACAGGAGGTACATTGGCAAACTGAGATCCATTAGTCTAAATCCTCTGGAACACTTATTTCCAACATCTGGAAATAAACCTGGTGTTGCAGGCAGCTAGGTTTCCTATGCTGTCAACACATGAAGCTGTATTTGAGCTTGCTGGTAGAAGTCATCAAGAAGCCAAGACAGGGCTTTTCCGTGTTGTTTCAGAAGAGAATATGAACTGCGAATGGCCACTGTTAAACTTGAGAGAAAGTACACATAGAAAGTCAACCTTTAAAGATGTAACTGTCCCTAAACATTTGGGAAAAAAGAATTAAAACCCCATTTTCTGCAGTTGCAGTTTTAGTCATTAAACACTAACTTTTGTAATAATACAACACATCTGCCTTTGCCTTCCTTCTTTCACACTCCTTATAATTGGGTTGCAGATACTTTACATTTTGGATGTAGAGATCTGCGCAGATACTCCCTTTTGTCAAAATTGTAGGTAAATTAGGTGAACTTTTCTTGAGTTACAGACCTTAGAAATAGCTTGTGAAAAGCATATATCCTTTTGTCAGTTTTATGAAATAACACGCCTTAAAAGTTTGCTCCTTTCAGGAGAGTAACTCTGAAAAGCTATGAGTTTTTAGGGAAAGTCATACTGACAGGCTTTTAGATCTAGCAATTGAAGGTTCTCTTCCCTGTGAAGAATGGCAATAAATGCTTTTTAAATTGAAAAAGAGATGAACCTTGATTTTGGGTGTACCAAAAGCATCAAGGAAACCTTAGTTGTTTACTTTTTGGACACAAAAAGGGAACTTGCCAGGGCCCTTATAATGTCATTAATATATATTTTGGACATTATAGTCATTTAGACATACCAGTTTTCCTTATGCTTCAAAGCTGAAGAAGAAAAGCTTTCATTTGTTTATATGAAACAAAACAACTCTGAATATTACATGAGACTCTCAAGTCTACTATGTACTATACATAATTTTGTGCTTGGGCCCTTTGCTAAACTAAACTGGCATAATTCTACTAGTCTGCAGATAGTGATAGATTTGCATCAATTTGTTATGTCTGAGGACCAAGCTCCTGCATTCAGTCACCATACATTTTGGGATAGAGTAACTTCAAACCCACAAAAAGGACCATGGCTAGCCTATTCCTTCCTGTCCCACACATTGTCCAGAAGAGGATTATATTAGCCCTGCAACTCCTCCTTATTTTGAAAAGAAATTAAAGGCTGGCATAGCAGTAGAACTTCAAATAGCTATTGACATTTTGCCCTTTTTTATGATAGATAGAGTAATTCCAAGTTTTGAGGCAAGCTGCCCTGTAAGCAGTAATTTAGACCTATTCCCTCTGAGCAGCTCTGGGTGTGATTTGACTGAAGTTATCTTTTTTTTCTTTTTTAAAAAACAACAACAACAACAAACCAACAACAACAACAACAACAAAAAGAAACCAAACTAAAAACCCCCCCAAAAACCCCCAAAAACCCAAAAAACCAAAAAAACCAAACAATAAAGGAAGTGGCCAAACAAGAAGACATTTGTGAAACAATTAATTGCAAAATATCAGATCTATTCCTTCACTAAATTTTTATAGCCTTGTGAGAAAAAAAAACCAACTTTGCTGGAAGATTTTTACATGATAGGTGAGTGGATTATGTAAGAGAAATCAGCATGCATTCTCATATCTGTATCAAAATGGGTGTTGAATCTCATTTCCAAGTCTCAATACTTACACTTGAATGAAGGTCTGACAGTGGTGGAAATCACCATTTTGTTACATTTTGGAGGAAAAGAAAATTTAAACCAGCCTTGCGTGTAAACTTTCTACAGAAAATATATTTACTGACTTCAGAACATCCAAACAACAGGTATAGCACTAGATGTCATATTCTGCTAAGTCTCTATTGCAGTCTTTATAGCAGTCACACAGACTTAGATCAGCAGAGCATCTGTCTCATGGCTTTGTTACTATGATCAATAATCAATACTTGTCATTTTTAGGAGGCTTTTTCCTTTGAGATAATTTTCAACCTTATAGACATATTTGCCCATCATTTTAGATAACAAAAACCTGGGGATCTCACTATTGCTAACTCTATCTTCACCAGACAAGTTAACTTTGAATTATACACAAAGGCCAGAATCTTATCTCCTCTGTGCCACAGGAGTTACATGATATCTTGCAGTATCAATAGCATTATAGTAGTTTAGAACTTCCTTAGCTTTCAGAACTCTCTAGAATCCAGCTGGCATGGAAACCCCATCCTAAATTCCTTCAAAGATACTAGGTTAAAGATATCCATGCTATGGCTCATTTATATTTTTAGATTTAAAATGCCAGAATCTTCTCATATGATGATGCTGAGCAGTTCTACAGTGGAGCCTGAAGAAAAGTTTTAGGTTTGGTGATTTCAGTGTAAATCATGACATAAATATGTCTACACTTACTTTGTAGTAAATAAGTCAGATGAGCTAGGTGACTTTAACGTAAATACACAGCAAGCATCAGACCAAGCAGAGAAGCTGTGTTCATAAGTCACCCAGAGTGATGGCATTCGCCTGGGAGCTCTTAGGGAACTCATATGTGAAATTACAGAACTGCTGACCAAAGCATGCAAACTGCTTCAAACACCGTCTATGATGGAGGCCTGGCTGAGTGCCAGCAACACTCCTGTAGCCACAATTTTCTAGAGGGTACCCTGAAAAATGCAGGCTTGCTAGTCTGCACTCCTTGTGAAATGGGACAGTCTGTAATGAAGTCAATTCTCTTGTTCCAGAAGGGAACAAAGACTTTTTGGCAAAAGAGGCAGCAGGGCTTATGAAAAGGGCAGTCTGGGTTCACTGGTATGTTAGAGTTTTGTGGAAGTCTCAACAGCATGTAAACAGAAGTGACCCACTGCAGAGTGCGTTGGAGTTTAAAGAAAGCTTCTGGCAAGTTTCCATGCCATAGATTCTGGAGGAGCTGTAAAAGGGATTTTGATGTGAAATACTAGATGTACATGCGTACATGGAGAACGTGCCCAAGTCAAGGGACTCTTCAAACATGCAGATGGTATGCAGCTTCATAGAGTGTTTTCCAGCTTATGTCCATATAACCATGAAATTAGCTTTCATGGTTATGCAGACATCCTTCATCTCTCATTAGTCAGACTGCCTAAAAATCACCTACTAAAAATAAACTATAAACTGGACATGTTACAAACACATTACAGGGTCCTGACTACGTCATCCATCTTTTATGAATTTCTATGAGCCTGTACCATCTCTCTCTCTGTACTGCTTCTTTTCCCTTCCTGAGTATGACACAGCTGTATGATCTTACAGCAGTCTGACATGAAAACAGCAAAGCTGTGAAAAAGAGCTGTGCAAAGTCCTCATTGACAGCTACCCTTGTAAGTGAGGAGCTGCATCTAACTCCTTTGATGTGACCCTCAGCTCCCACTTCCCTGGTAGAGCAGGATGCTTGTGCTGCTCCCTGGCAAGCCAATCTTGCCTTCGCCAGTCACTGCATTTACCTACAGAGTGTGGAGTGGAAATTTGTGGTTGACTTCAATAGAAATGTGCTCCCTGTGCTCTTGTAGGTTCTTACAGGACCACATTTTAAAGTAGATCACCAATAACTTTGTTTTCTCCATATTTCATTTACTCCGGTTAAAAGATATGCACTTTAAAGACTGTAGGCTGTATGAATTTCTTCAGAATGAGATAGAGTGAAACCCTGCAGGCAGACATTCCAGATTTGTCCATGCTTTGAAGTGGAGGAAGTATCCAGATGGGAGTATGTGTAGCTGTGCATCCTTAGGGCTCTTTTCTCCCATTGACATTCATCTGAATAGCCACTAACTCTATCTCCTCAGTTCCCATTCACAGTGAGATATGCCTATGCTCCTGAAACTTCAATATATGTACAGATTGCTCCTGACCAGGTGCCCTTATATTGATAATGGAAGTAAAAAAAGTTTGTATCTGAAATATAGTAATGCAACAGGCTGACACAAAGTAAAGAACTGCAATTACCTCTGCATGATTTTGAAAATGAATTAGGAATAAATAGTATTTTTCTATCACTAGGCTGAGTCTGGTGCTTTTTAACAGTCTATCTGGAGGAAATATCAAGTGACTGTCAGGAAAAAGAGCAAGAGGAGTGCTGACCTAAGGTCCCTTTCTCTCAAGCTTGAAAAATACTCTTTTTGTTGCAAGTGAATACTGAGAACAATATGAAAAAAGAGAGTATCACTTACAGGATGATGTCAAACTGCAACAAGCAAAATAACATGAAAGAATACCTTCATGTTATATTATCACATGTTCCAACATGTGTTACCTCATGTATACAGAAACAGAGGGTTTATTTTTCTTCTCAGGGAGAGGAAAAACTCCACCACTCAAAGCCCTTTGTACTAATGGTTACATTATTGGTGAGTATTTAGAAAAGGAGAAACTTTATATATAAATACACTATCACTGCAGTTAAAAGGAAATGCAGAACATATAGAATTTAAAGACAGAAGAAGTGGGGTAATTGATTTCTTTAGGATCTCTAAAATTAAATGCACATGCATGGAACCAGATCTGACGTGAAATACTGAGTGTTAATTTAGACTTATGGTAAATTCATGGCTGAGATCATAGTATATCTAAGTATGAACATAAGTACAAAAGTAGTGAAAAAACAAAACTTTTTATTTTGAATCTGAAAAGACCTTGTAAGAAAGCAACATCTACAAAAATATAAAGGAGGAACACCTCTTTCAGAAGGTTTAGATGCAAGATGAGTTGTGAAGGCCCATCCTCACACCTGTGAACTGTACAGCACAACCCCGCCTTCAGAGAGAGGTGTGATCATACAGGAATGAATGTTCATCAGGAGTTTCAGGGTGCAGAAGGGAACTCAGTCACACTCTGTACATGCTGCCCTGCATTTAAACAGTCAAGGCAGAGGATTGCTTAGAGCACCTATGTTTGTGTATTTATGGCTCATGACATGAGGATGCCTAAACACCTTTTGATAGAGCTCACACAGGTCCTTGTACATATTCTTTATGTGAGATATATCTGACTTTGTCAGTTACATTCTAGCTGTAATATCCACTTTCAGTGACAGATGGATATTGAATTTTTTTCAACATAGAAGTAGGCATACAATTTATAAAGAACTCATAGCACAAACAAAATCAAGAACTTGAAAAACAGTTAGCTTATGTTACTTTGTCATCATAGTGGTGTTACCTACCCTGTTCTCATTTCCATAGCCCACCATTTATAAAACTTACTAATTGAATTATTTTTACATTTAGATTATTAGAGTTCTGGGATTAAGAAATAACTTTTATTGTATTTCTTGACAGCACTTATCTCAGTGGGATCTAATGTGGAGTAGAACTGCAAGATACTGCTATAAAACAAAATATAAATAATTATAAAGGTAAAGGAGACCTGTTAACATTTTTATTTTCAAAGCCACTTCAAATGTCTTACATCATAAAAGAGTAGAGGTACTTAATCATGCTATAGAGAGTAAGGAAAAGTTGTTATGAACTTCAGATTTCTTAAAAAAATTATTTTAGTCATCAAAGCTCATAAATTGCAGATATGCAGCCTAATCTCCCCATCTGATAATATTCTCTAAATAACACTTTGATATGCTTTTACCTTTAAAAGAGGTGAATTTAGACCATTCCTTTGCAGTGTACTCTAAATCTCACAAGTAGTAAAACTCTCCTAATATTTGGGCCAAATTTTGCCCTTCTTTAATTTAATTTTTTCTGTTTCTAAACCCTTAAGTGCCTCCATATAACTCTTCTTGATAGCTGTCATTCCTCTCCAGATTAATTATTAGGCAGCATTGTTTGATCCTCTTTTATGAGTTTTTTTTAACCCTTATACCTCTAAGAATTTTTCTTTTACCATCTCTCCTTCCATATTAACATTATCTGAAAAAAAAAAAATTCCATGTGTATTTTTTTTCCATGTGAAGAACATTGCTAAGACAGGCAATGAATGATAAATAGCATACATTCTTTCTGTTTGTCTTATTGTATGATATGGCTCCCTGGATGAGAATGACAGGCTTCTTAGGAGGAGCTGACATAAAGATACGGAAGAAGGCAATAGTGATAATGACCTGCCATTTGGAACCAGTATTTAATTGGTAGCGCAAGTGGGAAAGGACCTCAGAGAAGCATTTTGAGGAGTTAAACAAAAGGCCACTCCAGGGCCCCACACTCAAGTTGAGTAGAGCTTTACCAGAGCATAAAGCCATTCAAAAATACTGAAGTTCTCCTCAGAAAACATGATAAATATGTCTCAGGCACCCAACCCCAGTCCCACTGACATTTATCTCTTGTGTCATCTCCATCTTTACTCTATGGCATTACACTTAATTTTAAGAATTAATTTGAAATATAACTTTTCTCATGAAATTATTACAGGCAGAAAAATTCCTGTACCAGATCTGTCATAGTCTTCTTGTTTGGCAATTCTGTCAAAAAGTAGCAGCTACAGTTTGTTTTTGTAAGCTCCACTTATGCCTAATGCCTCTGCTATCTTCCAAATGGCAAGAAACTGCTATTCATTCCAGTATTTTAAGAGGGATTGAAGCTAGACTTTCTTGACAGTAATTACTACGATTTTTCTCTTTTTGAAGGCTGACACCACATTTCTTTCTTGTTATCTACCAGCACTTGAATCCCAGTTTCATTTATGAGACCAGCAGGAAGAAGAGAATTATAATGACTGAGATATAAGTGATGAATTCCTGCTGCAGGAGAGCTGCCACAGCTGTGATCTGGAGGAAAGGTAAGTTCATCTGCTGCACTATGAAAGGATTTCTCTCATGCACATGACAGTAGAGATGGATGTGAAATACTGTGTGTTCACACTGAGTCTTTTCACCTGACTCCTAATGACCAGCCACAGTCAACTTCCTTGTCAGCTTCTCTGTAGAGCTCAGGTGTAGTTTCTCTGAGTGGTATGATGAAATGAAAATAATTTAAAGCTGTTACCAGTCATCCCAGGCTGCAGGATAATCACAGTATTTTACCTCTTACTCCTTTTCAGTTTCGGTTTCATAGGCAATACCACACCTTTTCTCTGGAGTTCTTCTGGTGGCAGGTCTGTTTTAACATACAGTTTTGCTGAAGAAGTTCACTGCTTCTTCCCTCTGCTGTTGTACCCTCATTTCTGCTCACTCTTCCTCCAGAACAGAATGATGGTTTTCCATCATCCGCCATTGGATATCATGTCCTACAAGGGTATGCTGTTCCAGGTCAGTGGGTGATCTACACTTTGGACTCTTCAGATCAGCAAATTTCTGTGCTTCTTGAACTGTGCAGATCTCCAGATCTTCCCTCCTTTAAATCACATAGTTCACCCTCACCTCCAGTTGCAGCCCTAAAACATAATTTCTTGCGATACTTCTATATGATGCCACACAAAAGAGTAGCTTCAAGCACATGATCAGTGAAGAAGAATGCCTCCTTTGGGATGCCTGTATCCAATTACTGTATCTTTACTCCATTATGTCAGTAGCAACTGCTGCTGGTTTGTTTGCCTTTTTTTCCTAATTTTTTACTTGCAAAAAATGGATAATTGCTCCCTGATCTCCAACTCTCATTCAAGTCTTGTGAGCTTTAGCCTTGGTTAAACTTACTTTCTTAATTAGTCTCATCACTGAAAATTGTAATCAAAAATCTTCCTCACCTATTCAGCTGGCAGAGTTCTGTACAATTTATAACACACAGAACCTGACGGAACAGCAAAAACCTACTGTAGCAAGCCCAGTGGCACCCAGAGAAACAAACACACCAATCACAGAAAAATGTTTAATTTTTTTTTCTATAAAATATAAGCTATTTTTTTAAATTTGTTGACCTTCCTATACATTAACTGCACATTGGTTTCATGGTGTTGCAATTACCTGAACTATCCTTATAAATAATCACAAGTCACTTCTGCCTAATGATGATAAGATTGTTTCTGCTTCATCTGTGCAACAGAACTCATCACCACCCCACATCCATGGATACTGGTGCTCAACCCATTTCTGGATTTGAGGAATGCTACTGTGTAAATCAAAATGATTTGCAAGAACAGCCCATTTTAATACCAACTGAAACAAATAAGATTATTTCTTTGGATTCAATGGGCATTAAATTAGACCTTTACTGAATGGTGGAACATTCTTACAATTTAAAACAACTTAACTTAATGAAAAACAGTTTTTCAAGTGTAAATGCTCAACAGTTTTCCCTAGAGGAGAATCTAAGATATATAAGTGCATTGGTTTGTATTTTTTTTTTTCTTAGTCAACATTGATAAATTCATAAAGAATTCTAGACTCCTCTAGGGAGAATAGATACAAATTAAAAATGAAAAGTTACACGGACTTTCATGCATTCAAAGCTTGTATTAATTTTGAATAGGTAACGTACTCTTAAACTACAGAATACTTGAGAAAAAAAGGAGAACTGGTATGTTTTTGAGAGAAATTGATTAAAACCAGCTGCAATTACAGGGACTCATCCACCCATGTAAAGAATGGAGGATACAGCAAGAAGCAGCCTTATATCATTGTCATTCCTTCAACTACTTACAGCTTAATAGTATGGAAAAAAAAATAAATGAGACTGAAGAAAAAGTGGGGATGAAAAGAGCAGAAGTGTGGGAGGAAAATGAAGGAGAATAGAGTATGTTTTTGACCTATTCTTTGTGTCACATGGGTCATTTATGGCTTTAAAGTAAAGGTTCAAAATATTTTGGGATACATTAATCTCTATTTTTTGCTATCCAGAGACAAATGGAGTTGAAGCAGGGATACAGTTTTTCCTCCAGACTCCTGGGAATTAAAATTCAGATCCCAGCAGGAATGGCTAAGGCTTCCATAAATTTGGAGAAGATAAAAAGACCCCTTTGCAGTTTACTGCTCTTGAACCTTTCTCTTCTTGGCCTGAATTCACTTCTGGGTAACACTAGCATTCAGAACCCAGCAGAGGAACCACTTGATAGGAATTTGGAGAGAGGATGACAACCACTGAAGGTAATAATTTTGGTGACTTCATTTCCAAGCAAACCCAGGCACCTTTGAGACACAAGACAGCTCTGGTAAGGGCAGCTGGTAGGACAGGATTGCCCAAGTATGGAGTGTTTTCTCCTGTGGGATTGTTGCCAAAGCTTGAAGACCAGCCTTAACTGGATGTTATAGAAAAATGAGCATCCTTGCTGCTCTTGTGGGCATGTTACCCTGGCCCACAATAAGGAATTAAATCTTACTGACAGCTGTAGAAATGTAGTCCTGCAAGCTCTGAGTAATGGCATTCTTTTGCCATATTTACCAGAAGTTTCTGTCACTGTCCACTGCTTCCAATCCCTCTTTCTTCACTGCTGATACAGCATTGCAGGCATGTCTTGGAGGTTATTCTCCCTTTGGTCTGGCAGTTGCCTCAGCCAGGTGAATTCAATCTAATGATTGAATATATAATTGATTATATTGAGTATATAATCATATCTAAGTTTGAAGACTCAGATTCCTGAGGTTCAGGCATATCAGTATTTAGGATGTACTCAGAATGATCTTTAATATGAAATAACCTATAAACTGAAGAAGTTGAATATGAATGTTGAGTTGTATCTGTGGTTCCAACAAATCTGTGCCCTAAAATAGTTAGAAGTTATATGCAAAAAATTAGAAAGCTTCAGTAGACTGTAGCCAATTTACCACTGCAGCCAATACTGAATTACAGCTCATTGTGAATTATAGCAGTGATACATGGCATAGTAAAATTACTTGCTATGACTCTAAGACTAAGACAGTTTGGGGAAAGTTGCCTTAAGAAAAATCTCACTTGAATTTAAATTACCTTTTCAAAATATAAGTTTGCTCGATAAAGGATTTTGTGTACTGTGAAGTCTACTTCCTTGACCAAGCAACTTCCCATGATAAATTTCTAGGTGGAAGGAAGACACTGCATTTGTACCTAGAAAGCATTTGCAGAGTACTTTTAGACACATGGATTATGAAAAAAGCAGGATTTTAGCTCTTACAGAATTTTAGAGTAATTAGATTTCCTTTCTCCATGATAGATTAGCAAACAGTGTTGACTCAAATTGCTAATTTTTATAATTGAAATATCTTTGAGTTTCTTCAGAACCATTGCTCCAATCTTTTTCCTCCTCTCTTGAAATATAAACTATACCTAATCTCCCAATTTGTCTTTTCTTAAATTGCACCTCCTGTTTCCTTCCTCTTGTGAAATCAATCTCACTTATAGCGAATATGGCAATGAAATAGCATTTTTTTTTCCTTTTTTTGGTCTTTTTTTGGGGGGGAGGGACAGTGGCATAGTAGGGGCTGTACTGGAAGAAATTATGATAAATATACCTCACTTGCTTTCTGGGATATGATTTAATTTTCCCTTCCAACATACTTGTGAGCTTCCCTAAAAGGATATTTGCATTTTCTTTCTTGATTAGTGCATTTTTGTAAGCCTCTGGCTTTTTGGTAAGTCACTGCATTTCCAAGAGTTAAGCAAAGTGCTTACAGCTTAATCTTTTTTTTTT